>NW_021026407.1:534659-572677 GCF_004153795.1 Camellia sinensis | reverse complement strand
TGCCTCCTCCAAGGTGATGGGAACTCGCTTTTATAAGTTTCCCGTGGCACAATCCTAGTAGGACTTGTATTTCTCCATGCAGAGTCCTCCTAGGATTCATACTCCTAAGGATAATGCTTATCCTTTTACACCCTCCCCCACTGCTTAAACCAAGTGGGATGGTTTTCTCCATGGCCGAACTACCATTTGACCGAAGTAAAGTAGGCCGAACTATCCTTAGTTCAGCCCTTCCCTTTACTCTTCCTTATATCGGTTTCTCATCTGTTCAACCCATGGTGTGTTTGGACCGAACCAACGACTCTCGACGGGTATAACTCCCAAACTGGTATACCTCTAAGGTCGGTATAACTTCAAGGCCGGTCTAACTTCAAGTTGCTCCCAGACCGAAGTACATTTACAATCCTCTAACCGAAGTAACTTTATCATTTGTGAGCCGAAGTAATTTCACCTCCTTGGGCCGGAGTAACTTTGTCTCCCCAAGGCCGGAGTAACCTTGCTCTCCTGGGCCGGAGTATCCTTTACGGCCTTTTTACTTAGTCCTTCGCGTTTTGGGCCTCAAAGCCCAACTCGCAGCTCGGCCCAATTTTTCCCAAAAATTACCCTCTCAATATATATATATGTTGTGAACAGTTTCCAAAGGTTTCTCCTATGGCTGTTCTGATTGCGAACATTATTGGAGAGATTGAGAGATCTACAAAATGAAATCAATATGGGTAAAAATGTAAACTCCATATATAATATATTAAAAACATATATCATACCAAAAATAAAAAGGACTAAATGATTTAAGAAAAAATACTTAAGACTAACTAGAGTAACATTTACTAAAATGAGATTTATTAATAATTTTTTCTTTATATAATGGGTTTTGTACATAGAAAGTGAAATAAAGTAGAAAATAATTTTATAATTTCGTGTTCTACAAATTGATAGCACGTGCATTAAAAAAATATTTGAACATAGATTGGAGATGTTAAATTTCATTTATTTATTTTTTTTTATATCATGGGTTTTGTACATAGAAAGCGAAATAAAGTAGAAAATAAATTTATAATTTTTTTTTACAAAATGTAAGACCGGTATTAAAAACGTGTTTGAGCATAGCACAAGTAGATTGAAGAGTAGAAAATAAATTTATAATTCTTTTTTACAAAATGATAAGACCGGTATTAAAAACGTGTTTGAGCATAGCACAAGTAGATTGAAGGGAAGCGTTGAATCTATGATTATATTAACTTGAAGAAAAAAAAAAACCAGTATTAAAATTGCATAATAAAAACAAATTAGCATCAACATTAATTTAAAAACTCTAACCTCGTTTGGAAAGTTGAATTGGTTTTTTAACTTTTTATCTATTTTTAATCTAGGCTAAAAAAATCATTTGGATTGACTTTTTAAAATTTTTGTGAAATAAAAAATGAAATAATTATGATTTTGATCTGACATTTTGAATTGTTTGAAAAGATGGTTAAAAATTAACTTTTTGATTTTTTTGAAAAAACGTGTAAAAAAGTAGAGTGATGATGTGACCCAAAATAAGTTAAAAGTTGAAAGATGATTTTTAATAATCTTTTCAAAATAGCTATTTATCTTATTGATTGTTTTAACTTATTTTGTCTTTTTGTGTTTAATTTATTAAAAAGCCAACCCAATCCAATTACCAAACGACACTATATATTTATGGGTAATTTGGGAAGCTAGTTAGATTTTAACCTATTTTGAATCACATTACATCTTACATTTTTTACACATAAAAGGACAAAAAAAGTCAAAAAAAGGCCAAAAGGTCAATTTTTAACGAACTTCTCAAATCACCCCAAAATATATATGGGTTAATTATGTTGGAAAAAATGATTTTTTGGTGACTTTAATTAAATATTAAAGTGGGTCCCAACCGTCTATTGTGTTGGGTCTAAGTGGGTCTAGATACTTTGCAATGAGATTTTTACACCACAAATAGAATGACCAAAAATCATTGAGAATTGAATGAGCAATTATCCCATGAAGTTAGCTTCATGAAAGAGTTAATGGAGTTTGTAACTTCTGCCTTTATTGCAGAGTTTAATAGTGCATTAATGGGGTTTGTAACTCCTGCCTTTATTGCAGAGGTTAATGATGCGTTAGTGATTAGCTATAAAGGCTGAAGGCTGCTCTTCTCTCCCCTATACATGTATAAATTAAGACACTCCTGTCAAGTCTCAAACATAGAAATTTTTGCTTCCTTTTTTACAAGTCAGTTTGCTAGAAAATTCCTACAGTGAGAGAGTGCTGCCATGGTTTTGTTCGCGAAGCTAGACAGAAAGTGTTTCAGCCGTAGCTGGTTTTTGACCATCGTATCTTGGGAGACAGACGTCGGAATTCCTCAAGCACTCGACCCGTAAGGCGGCAAAATCTGTTTTAAGGAAATTGCTACCGTGCAAGCTTCGGTTTGCTTTCTTTACTATTTTATTGTATTGTGTATTTCTGTTGTAATTTAGTTGTAATTCTTAGCGTATGTTCTTGGTATATATTTTGTTTTAATTTATTCGTGAATCTATTTATTTAATTTCACAATTTGAACAACAAGGTTAAAACAGATTTTTGATGTTTTCATAAATTATAAAATTAGATTCATAAGATTGCATGCTACTGTTTTACTCCTCATTGTCTATGGTTGCAATCCAATTTATTAGATAATTAGTTTACGTTTATTAGATAATTTATGGTTGATTGCTTCCAGTTTTTTTAATATGATTTGCATGACTTTTGAGTTTGTCATGTTCTGATTTTAGTTGCATGTTTGGTATTATAATAATAAATAAACAATAGAACAGATGTGCTTGCTGCCTGTTACAATCGTGCCCACTGTTGAATTTTTTTTTATAAATTTACGCATGCTCATAGACTTTCAATGTCATGGTTTTTAGTCTATTGGTTTTTTCCTAGAAATTCAATGTTTGTAAATTATGCAAGTTTTGACATGTTATTTAGTTTCTAACTTTTAGTTTTCTTACATGATTTAATCTTTAGGATTTTTTGCATGTTAATTGCTAAATGATTATTGGTTTCTAACAATTATTTATAATTCTTGCCTATTAATTTTAGTTTAATGTATTTTGGAGTTATAGAGTTTTGTAACTTGTATGAATTTATGTACATGAATATTCTGAATTTAATTGGATGCATTAATCTGAATTATTTAATTGGGTGCATTAATTTTGAATTTAACTTATTTATTTGGAGTTATTAGTTTAAAATGGTTTCAATTATTTATTATATTTATTTTTTGCTTAGATTATTTGTTTGTATTTTGTTGTGATTTTTTCTGCTAACTTTCTTTACAGGAATACTTATGCAAAAGGGAATGGAAAAACAAATACAAAACCAAATAAAAACAAAAATGTTTGGACTACTAACTTTTGTGTTGAATAGGAATACCTAAGCGTGGAAAGGCTTTTGGACTAAATAGAATCCTTATGGATTGGCTATTTTATTTAAATGTTGAGACATGTTTTGCTTGGGATTTAGTTGGTTTGTTTACCACTTTGTAGTAACAAGTTTTATTTGCTTGTATTAGTAAAAGCATTTTATATGCATGTATTTGGGGATAACAATTTTTAAATTGCTTGTAAGTTTGGAATTTAGTTTGGTTTTCTGTAATAGAAACCAAAGTGTTCCTTGGCTAAAGAGTAGTTCTTCTTTGTTCAGAAATGATAACTAAGACGAATTTGGTTTCAAATCTTTGGGGTTTGAGGAAGTATCTGGGTTTAATCATTTTATTCCCAAAGTGTTGGAAAACCAAGTTTAGAGAAAATCTTTGATTATAATCTAATTATTTCCAAAATATTTTGGTTTATAATCTGATTATTTCCAAAGTGTTGTGGTTTTGAGAAAAGAAATCAAATTTTAGCATTAGCTAAAATATCTCTGATTTTTATTCAGAAATCATGGGCTCAGTTCCGGGAGTACCGGTTAACTTTTATGAGTGATAAAATTATGGTAGCAAATTTTATTTGCTTGGGAATTGGTTTGTTATAACCTGGTTTATCCCTTGAAAATCTTAATTTTAAAATTGTTTCCCATGGGCTAGGAGTCAACATGCTTTTGGATGTTTTGTCAAAAGGTTAACTGAGTTTTAAGTGGGACCGATGTGACCCCTCCAGTCTTCCTAGGAACATTCCTGACCATGTTCGATTTTAGGTTAAATGGTGAGACTAGTTTTGAATTAAATTTCCATCTGAGGGATTTTCTAAGGGTTAAGTTTAATTTATGGAATCACAAAAGTGAAATTATGTTGTGATGTTTCAGAAATGGCTTCAAGAGGTGACAACAGAAATGTTGTTCCACCTAACAACGTTAAGCCTTGGGAGATTCTTAAAAGATTATCTAGAGAGATCAAGTGTGATTAAAGGAAATTATAAGATTGTATGATAACATTTTTGAATTGATCAGAGGCAATTAGTGTGGTATCCTTGTGATATTTATAGCATTTATGATTGCTATGTGACTTTGTTTGAAAGCAAAGATGACAACCTGTTATAGTGGGTGAATATTTTTTGGAGTTTTAAATTTCAAATATATTCTTAAATTGGTGGCTCCTAGTGAGTATAAGATCATTGATCACAAAGATAGAAAACTAGTGGTTCCTAGAAGGTGTTAGACCACTGGCTACACAGTTATGAGATTGTGGTTCCTAGTAGTGAACAGATTACTGATCACATGTCAAGACATCATGGTTCCTAGTAGTGGAGAGGCTACTGGTCATATGTCAAGACCTGATGGTTCCTAGTAATGAAAAAATATATTGATCATATGTCAGGACATTGAGGTTCCTAGCAGTAGAAAGTCTACTGACCACATGCTGAGGAATTAGTGATTCCTAGTGATAAGACTACTGGCCATGTTATGAAGTTCCATATAGTAGACTATTGAACACTGGATTTGTGTTTCCTAATAGTAAGACTATTGGCTTCAGAGTGATAGGTTGGACCAAATATATTTGGGTGCTTAATTCGGTTGATAACATTCTGGGAATGTATTTACTGTGATATGATTTTGAGAGTTTCATAATCATTGTGACACAAGGATTTGTTTAAGACTTTGTATAAATTCTACAAATGTGAGGGTGTTATGCAAAAGGAGGGAATACCTAAACCCAAGACGGTTAGGATAAGCCTAAAAATCCGTTGACATTGTATTCAATAGTTGTGCACAATATAGCAGTGCATATCGATTTCTTGTGGTTCAGTCTGCTATTCCAGATATACACAAGAATACTATCATGGAATCAAGAAATGCATCTTTCTTTGAAAATGTATTCCGAGTTCCATGAAAGAGGTTGAATGTGACAATGATTACATAGCTAATCAAAACAAATGATCACTTGCGTGATCAAGTTGATGATCAAGCTGAAGATGTAGATGAGCTAAAAAGGAGTAAGAGGGCTAGGACTACAAAGTCCTTTGGTCCCGATTTTTTGACTTTTCCAAGACGTTGTGACTTCACCTAAAAGTCCTTTGTGAAAAGAAGCAATTAAGAGTGAGATTGACTCCATCTTGCAGAATCATACTTGGGGGTTGGTTAATCTACCCCTAGGCAGTAAGGCCTTGGGAAGTAAGTGGATCTTTAAAAGAAAGATAAAACCTGACGGGTCAATTAATAAGTATAAAGCTAGACTCGTTATCAAATGATACAGGCAGATAGGAAGCCTGGATTACTTTGATACGTGTTCACCTGTAACAAGGATTACATCCATTCGCGTGGTGATTGCGATAGCAACGTTACGTGGTCTGGAGATACATCAGATGGATGTAAAGACAACTTTCTTAAATGGAGATTTGAATGAAGAAATCTACATGGAGCAACCCGAGGGGTTTTCAGCTCCAGGACAAAGTAAGAAAGTCTGTAAGCTTGTCAAATCATTATATGGTTTGAAGCAAGCTCCTAAGCAATGGCATGAGAAGTTTGACAACGCTATGTTGTCAAATGGATTTAGAATCAATGAGTGTGACAAATGTGTATATGTTAAAGACACTGACATGGGTTATGTCATTTTGTGTCTATACGTTGATGACTTACTCATTGTTGGCAGTAGTGATTAGATGATTAAACCTACCAAGAGATTGTTAAACTCTAAGTTTGACATGAAAGATATGGGCCTTGTAGATGTTATTCTAGGTATTAAGATTACCAGAACATCTAGTGGAATTGTACTTTCTCAGTCTCACTATGTTGAGAAGACACTTGAGAAATTTGGTAAATCAGATACAAGTGTGTCTAGGACACCGGTAGACGTCAGTCTGCACTTAACCAAGAATAATGATGAGAGTGTCTCTCAGCTAGGATAGTCTAGGGTCATTGGCAATTTGATGTATCTGATGAGTTGTACTAGGTCGGATATAACTTACTCAGTTAGCAGGCTTAGTAAATACACAAGTAATCCCGATGCTTCTCATTTGAAGGACATTGTGCGGGTGTTAAGGTATTTACGCTACACTCGAGATTATGGGTTGCATTATACTCGATATCTAGCGGTGCTAGAAGGCTATAATAACACGAATTGGATATCAGATATAAAGGACTCGAAGTCCACTAGTAGATTTGTGTTCACTCTTGGTGGGGCAGCCGTATTTTGGAAATCTTCCAAGAAAATGTGTATATCTAGATCTACGATGGAATCAGAGTTTATTGCTTTTGATAAAGCAGCGGGAAAAGCTGAATGACTTCGCCATTTCATTGAAAATTTTCCACGTTGGTCTAAACCTGTGCCAGCTATTTGTATACATTGTGATAATCAATCTACAATTAGTAGGGCATAGCGTTATATGTATAATGGAAAGTCTAGACATATCCGTCGTAGACATAATTTCATTCGACAACTACTCTCAAATGGAGTTGTTTTTATAGACTATGTAAAGTCTAAGGACAACTTTGCGGATCTGCTAACGAAAGGGTTAAACGAGTATTGGTCGAGACGTCGCCAAAAAGAATGGGGTTGAGGCCTTTGGAAGTTACCGGAATGGAAACCCAACCTAGTTGACTGGAGATCCCAAGATCTAGGTTCAATGGGACAACCTAATTGCGTGTAACGGTGGTATGTCACTGAGGAGGTTAAACCTCCAACTATTCCTTCTATCAGTGATACTTGCAAGTGTAGAGGTTAAGCTGAGCTTTTAATGACTCTAGTGTGTTAAGCTGTTGAGCTGTTGAGCTGAGTATAGCAGGATACTCAAGTAGGGTCACCTATGTGAGTGTGAAGTGGGGCCGCTTCTAGAAGAATTGGGCAGGCTAAGATTCTTTAAAGCCACTCGCTGAACCAGGCTAGTGCCCAGGGCCATACAGGGCACACCAGTGAGAACAAAATTGTGGTAGGAGTAATTCCCGCGTGAGATCTATTGTCTCAGTTTACATAAACGGCAGAGCAGTTCAAGATGCCATATTCACTGATCAGCTAGTAAACTTGATAGGTTTTCACTGGGAGAGGTTCAAAGCCAAAAGTTACCTTCTCTGATGTCGGGATTAGTCCGTTGAACTCTCTCCAAGTCTTTATTGTTGAACAATGTCCGTTTGTTGAGTCATTCGGTCAATTTTTATTCATGTGGGGGATTGTTGGAAAAAATAGTTTTTTTGGTGACTTTAATTAAATATTAAAGTGGGTCCCAACCATCTTTTGTGTTAGGTCCAAGTGGGTCTAGATACTTTGCAATGAGATCTTTACACCACAAATAGAATGACCAAAAACTATTGAGAATTGAATGAGAAATTGCCCATGAAGTTAATTTCATGAAAGAGTTAATGGGGTTTGTAACTTCTGCCTTTATTGTAGAGTTTAATAATCCATTAATGGGATTTGTAACTCCTGCCTTTATTGCAGAGGTTAATGGTGCATTAGTGACCAGCCATAAAGGCTGGAGGCTTCTCCTCTCTCCCCTATACAGGTATAAATTGAGACCCTCCTTCGGATCGTGATCCGTTGTTTGAGGCAGAGTTTTGAGAGAGTTTTCAACATGTTTTGGGTGCTAGGTTAGATTTGAGCACGGCTTATCATCCCCAGACAGATGGGCAAATTGAGCGGGTAAATCAGATCTTAGAGGATATGTTGAGAGCTTGTGTCCTCGATCTTGGTGGTAGTTGGGAAGAACACTTGCCATTGGTGGAGTTTGCTTATAATAATAGCTATCACTCAAGTATCGGGATGTCACCTTTTGAGGCTTTGTATGGGAGGCCATGTCGATCACCTGCTTGTTGAATGGAGGTGGGAGATGTGCCGTTGTTAAGGCCATAGTGGTGAGGGAGACTACGGAGAAGGTAAATATTATTCGGGAACGTATTAAGACTGCACAGAGTTGTCAGAAGAGTTACGCTGATAGAAAACGTAAGGGGGTTGAGTTGAATGTTAGAGATTTCGTGTTTTTGAAGGTCTCGCCGATGAAGGGTATTATTCGGTTCGAAAAGAAGGGGAAAGTTAGTACCTAGATTTGTGAAACCATATGAGATCATTGAGAGGATTGGTAATGTGGCTTACAAATTAGGTCTACCACCTGCTTTAGCTATGATTCACAATGTGTTCCATGTATCTTTATTGCGGAAGTGTGTACAAGACCCTTCCCAAATAGTATCCCCAGAAGTGTTGGAGAGTAATGATGATCTAACGTATGTGGTGCGACCGGTTACTATTCTAGATCGGGATGTAAAGCAGTTGCGGCGCAAGAAAGTGAACTTGGTGAAAGTGCAATGGAGCGAAGATGAGAACGATATTACTTGGGAGTTAGAAGAGAAAGTTCGGCATATGCATTTGGAACTTTTTGTTTAGTACTCTTTTCTATCGAATCTCGGGACGAGATTCTTTTGAGGTGTGTATATTGTAGCGACCCTAATTTTCTTTAGTCATTATTTATTATTATTATGGTTATTATTATTTTTTTTTTGACTTTATTAATTGTGTGGTCACATGAGAGTTAATGTGATATTTAATGGATTTAATGTTGTAATTATTAATTGGGTGGTTACATAAGGTTTAATGTGATATCTAAGGCATTTAATGTTGTAATTAATAAATTTTACTGCATATTATAGTTTATTAAGCTATTATATATTGAGATTTAGGTTTATAATATAATATTATTAGGTTATACTAGCTCTTAGGTTATTATATATATAATAACATAGATGTATTCAACTAGGTTTAGGAGATAAAAAGGAAAAGAGAGAGACCAAGTTGAGAGAGAGAGAGAGAAATCAAAGAAGACAAAGAAAGGGGCGGCAGCAAGGAAAAAAGAGGAGAGGGAAGAAAAGGAAAGATTAGGGTTTTGTTTTGGCGACTCTAGTAGTTTTCTAAATATTCTTTGATCTTCAATAAAGTATTGTGAGTACAAAATCCACTTCCCTTGATTTATGTTTAATTCTTGTTTTTATCTATTTATTTGATATTAGTTTGATTTTGTGTTTACATAAAGATGATAGATTTAATTTAATTATTTTGACTAGTGGTGTATGTAAAGTTTAGGGTTCTTAGATAATTGACTGATTTTAATTATTTTGTTTAGTTGTATATGTAAGGTTTAGGGTTTTTATTGAATGAATTTAATTATATTGATTAGTTGGATATGTCAAATTTAGGATTTTTATATGGATTTATTTTATTGTTGTAATCACACTCATGGTTATATGAAATTTAAAATTAATTAGGAACCCATAGATAAATTCCTTATACTCCACCATGACTCCATGGATTGTGTTTTATTTGAGTGATGGGGAGAATGAGTGTATAAAAAAGTGAGGATTATGAGAGTTGTTTAATGCCTTATGCCCGGCATTGTTATATTTGTCTCATGATGTTGATGAGATGTTATTTATATTGTTGCCTCGTTCTCATGAGTAGACGAGTGCTTTGATTTGCGCGCGTACGTATATGCTAACCATCCGGGGAGTGTGAGTCAAACTCGGGACGATATCCCCGTGCAAGTTTGGCTTCGGAGCGGTGTTAGGTATACGGGAGGCACATGGGATATATGTGTAGGCCGGAAGGGGAGAGCCGAAGTGGTGGAGTTAAGGAACAAAGAATTTAATTATGAATTTATTAGTATAGTGTGTATGGTACTGTTATGTACATGATAAAAAAAAAAATAGTAAACGATCTTGATAAATTATAAAATTCGAGCAGAAGTATGTATACGTGATTCTAGACAACTTTTGTGTTTTAGCGTTTTATTAAAAAGGTCGATTAGAACTTATAATCGGATGACCTTGGTTATTGTCGGTTTGATTCATTTTAGTAATGCAGATTTTATAGGTTGTTTTAACCCACAAAACGAGCTCATTTTTATTGGTTTCACGCAAACTGAAGTAAAACATTATTCTGCACATTTTTCGTGTTTTGAAATTTTTCGAAAAAAATCATCTTAGGACAGTTTTTTGTTCGTTTTCAGCTTCAGATTTTTCAATTGAATTCTGTCTAGATTTTTATATCAAGTTTTTCTCTTAACCTGTTCAGTTTCTGTTAAATTCGTTCACGTAGTCTTTTAGAAAATTTGATTTTGTACAACTTTCGTTCTTTGAGTTTTGATCAATTCGAATTATTTAAGTATGAAACGGCGTAATTTCATATTTTTTCAATAAGTTACTTATGATTAAATTATACTAACGTTATTTGTTTTGCAGGATGGTGGGTCTTACTAACTTTTTATACAACTTCTGCTTTTATTGCAGAGTTTAATAATACATTAATGGGGTTTGTAACTCCTGCCTTTATTGCAGAGGTTAATGGTGCATTAGTTACCAGCCATAAAGGCTGGAGGCTTCTCCTCTCTCTCCTATACAGGTATAAATTGAGACCTTCCTGTCAAGTCTCAACACAGAAATTTTTGCTTCCTTTTTACAAGTCAGTTTGCTAGAAAGTTCCTACAGTGAGAGAGTGCTGCTATGGTTTTGATCGCTAAGCTAGACAGAAAGTGCTTCTGTTGTAGCTGGTTTTTGACCGTCGTATCTTGGGAGACAAACACCGGAATTCCTCAAACACTCGACCCGTGAGGCGGCGAAATCTGTTTTAAGGAAACTGGTACCGTGCAGGCTTCGATTTGCTTTCTTTACCATTTTATTGTATTGTATATTTCTGTTATAATTTAGTTGTAATTCTCAGCGTATGTTCTTGGTATATATGTTGTTTTAATTTATTCATGAATCTATTTATTTAATTTCACAATTTGAACAACAAGTTATACTTTTCAATCTTATAATTTGATCTAAATTTTATTTCAGTCCCTATAGTTTTAATTTAGACTAATTGGTATGTATACTTTAAGTTTAATTTTAATTTAATCATTTCGTCTAAATTTTTATTAATTTTGTCTGTGTATATATTAAAAAATTGATAAATGTTTTAAAATTATTAATTTT
Organism: Camellia sinensis; assembly: GCF_004153795.1. Taxonomy (NCBI): domain Eukaryota; kingdom Viridiplantae; phylum Streptophyta; class Magnoliopsida; order Ericales; family Theaceae; genus Camellia; species Camellia sinensis. The sequence continues at coordinate 561,304 of NW_021026407.1, read as the reverse complement.
AACATTTAATTTAAATAAAATGATCAAATTAAAACTAAATTTAAAATGTAATGACAAAATTATTCGAATTTAAATGTAAAAAGAAAAATAAAATTTAAGTCTAATTTTATATATTAACCCAATATATATATACTCTTCAACAATTGAACGTCCAAATTGGTTGCCGACTGAAACATGTGAATTCCCGTAATCTTGGTATCCATTTGTCAAAAAAAAACAAAAAGAGGCCCTTTTTATTCTCTTCTTTGCTTGCACATACATCCCGGTTTTGTTTGGAAGGATGACTATTTTAATTTATTATTTAATTATTTTAATTTAATTAAAATAATTATATTTTTAAAATAAAAAAATTAATTGAGTTTTTTTAATTGATTTAATGATTATAAAATAAAAAATAAAATAATTATAGATTAAATATAACATTTTATCTTATTAATTATTTTTGTCTATTTTATCTTTTAATAAACTATTTTAACTCAACCCTCCTCCCAAACAGCCACATTATACTTTCAAACTTACAAAGCAAAAAAAAAAATATTAAGAATCTCAAATATTTTATCAATATTTTTACCAATTATCTTATATAAATATAAAATCCACGCTATATAAATCTCATATAAACATTATACTTAATAAAAATATTAATAAAACATTGAAGATACTTAACATTAGTCAAGCAAAAATAAAAACTTCACCTGCCAAAATCTTTTGGGTAAAAAAATGAAAGAGAAACTCACTGAATTAATGATTTTGACAAATGAGTTCAAAATTGTTTTAAATTAAGCAACATGATTAGTAATGGTCCAAAGAAAAACTCACTGAATTAATGTTTTTACAGTTTATGCATTTTTTCTTTTAGAAATAATTTTGTTTAGGAATATTTGCTTTTAGTATTGTTTGTTTTGACATGTTTCTTAAACTTTCTGCAACTCATGATTGGCAACAACTTTGTTACTTTTTAAATTTCATTTATTTTAAATTTCATTATCATCATTCCTCAACAACACGTTGTTATTGTTGAACTCAATCCACCTTCTTTGCTCGCAATACTTCATCAAGAAACACCACCCAATTCCAGCCACAGTCATCAGCCGACTGACCAAGTACACAATTTTTTTCGCAATCGTCATTATGAACACCAAAAATCCAGATGGAATCAAGCACATTATAATCAGTCCCGGCAGCTTCATCGGCACATTATAAGAACATTAAAATAATGAACACCAACTTTGTTCGCAATCGCCATTATGAACACCAAAAATCCAAATGGAATCAAGCTGCCGGACTGATTATAATGTGCTTGATTCCATCTGGATTTTTGGTGTTCATAATGGCGATTGCGACCAAAATTGTGTACTTGATCAGTGGGTTGATGACTGTGGCTGGAATTGGGTGGTATTTCTTGATGAAGTATTGCAAGCAAAGAAGGTGGATTGAGTTCAACAATGGTGAACAATGTGTTGTTGAGGAATGATGATGATGATGATGATGATTGATTGATTGATGAAGAAGAAAATAGAGAGATACAGTTGGGTTTTGGGGTCTCTTTGGGGTCACTTGGGTTGAACTGTTGCATAGGTTAATTTGGCAGTTGAATTTGAGACAACATATGTGTAATGGTTTTTTTGTTTTTATTTTTGTTCTGGTTCTTTCTTTTTGATAATTTTAAATAAATAAAGAAAGAAAAAAAAAATCATCTAATAGTTCTTTTAAACTGATTGTAGAAATTTCAGTGTGAATTAGTGACAGCAGTTTTTAGCATTTTGTTTTCTTTAGACACGTATCAATTTATTCTCCTTAATTAAAAAATGTTCCATTTTGTTACTGTGAATTATTAATTTATTTCACTATAAACGTTTCGTTAAAGATTCATGACATAACAAATAAAATTTGATATGTGCGACATACTCATAGCATTTTAAATATTATTAAATTTTATTATTTTTATAATTATTTTACAATTTTTGAATGATATAATGTAAATCTTTGATTACAATAATTTAAATTGTAATGCAGAAAATTTCAATCCTTTTTTCTTTTCCATTTGTTTCTCTTATCCGTCTTTCTCTGTCAGTTGCCACGATTGTTTAGACTATGGCATTCAATAAAAAGATAAAAAAGAAGATAATTTTAGAAATTGAGATCATAACTGAATAGTTGATGTTTTTGCTAGGATAATTTTGGTAAATTTATAAAACTAGTTATTTGGTAAGGCTTGGTTCAGAGTGGTCAAATTCATGACATAAATCCAAAATACTTGCAATAATGAATGGTTGACGGTTGGTAGAGCAAAGACAATTTGAGTAAGGCTCTTTTGGGTGCAAAGGCTTGTTTGGGGAACACCAACTAAGGGCTAGTTTGGCATGTACTAAATAAGCCAAAAAGTTAAAAAGTCACTATCTTATTTAAGTCACATCATCTTATTTAAATCACATCACTTCTCTAACACATCACATCAAACCCAACCCAAACCCACCAATAAGTCAAAAAGTGCACTTTTTTAGGACATCCCAAACCAACCCTAAAAGTCAAAAATCAGTTTTTAATCAATTTAAAGTCACATCATTTCTTACATAAAATAGTGGGAAAAAAAACAAAAAAAAAAAAACAAAAAGTCAACTTTTAACTATATTTTCAAAACACCCCAAAGAAAGCTGTTTTTTGATTTTTAATAGGTGACATTATTTTATTTTTTTACACATTTTTTTAAAAAAATAAAAAAACAAAAAACAAAAAAATCAACTTTTAATCCATTTTCCAAAATAATCCTAATAACCACCTTTCTAAAATAATCCTAAGTTGTCAAAATATCAAATTTCGGTCTAGTTTGGGAAGACTAAATAAGTGCACTTTTTAACTTTTTATAAAATATGGATTGGGTTTGAGTTGGGTTTGAAATGATGTGTTAGAGAGGTGATATGACTTAAACAAGATGATGTGACTTAAATAGGATAGTGATTTTTTGACTTTTTGTCTTTTTTGTCTCATGCCAAACTTGGCCACACAATACATAGATAGTATCTCCCTACATATTATTTAAAACCAATGGAAGGAGAAGATATTTGGGCCTTAAATCAATCAATCATTGTTTAATAAAAATCACCAACATTAAAACAATAGGTTTTTTTAAGCACAACAATTTCATGCATATAATTGATTTATAGAGTACTGGACATTGTGTAAAAATCTATAGTATGCATGATATCGTTAAAGTTACAATTAAATAATAGTTTCATAATTTTAAATAATTTATTGAGTAATTCGGAGTCATAATTTGACAATGCACACATTGGAGTCTTTTGAAAAGTGAATTGTAATTCACTTTTCAAATTATAACTAACTTTTTTCTTTCACAAAAAAATAATTATAATCAATTTTTAATCAAAAAGCTGATTAAAACCCTATAAAATTTACATTACAACGTAATAAAACAAATGTGCACGCACTTGAGAGTGACTAGCTTTCTTCGAAATTGTGGCAACAACTAAGACAAGAAAAGAATGTGGAAATGTTTATAGAAATATCACTACTTTCAAAATTCAAAGAAGTGTTATTGCCTATGTTTGGGAAGTGACTTTTGGGGTTTTTTTTTTTTTTTTTATATCAATTTTTTTTTTTTTTTTTTGTTTAAAATAGTTACAAAAAATAAAATAAATTTTTTAGTCTAATAAGATAAAATATCACATCCAATTCATAATCATTATAGGAAAAATTATTTATAAGTCCTATTAGGGGTTATGCTACATATAGTTCTACTAAAAAAATTTTGTTCTCATAAGTCCTGTGGAAAATTTGTTGACATATTTACCCTCAATATTAGTTGTTAATATCATAAATAATAGTAAAACCATATATAGGAAATTAAATGTTACGATAGATCATATCTATATAAACGTAACGTAACGTGACACCTATACGTAACGTAACACCTACATGAACGTAACGTAACACCTATGATTTATGGTAATATGCAATTTTTACCATAGATCATATCTACATAAACGTAACGTAACGTGACACCTACATAAACGTAACGTGACACCTATGATAGGAAATTGAATGTTACCATAGATCATATCTACATAAACATAACGTAACGTGACACCTATATAAACTTAACGTGACATCTATGATCTATGGTAACATTCAATTTCCTATGAAACGTAACATGACACCAACATAAACCAATAACATTTTCACATTCAATTTAAAAAAATAAAAACTCATTAAGTTTGCGAAACGTAACGTGACACGTTACGTTACGTTTATGTAGGCGTCACGTTACGTTTATGTAGGTGTCACGTTACTTTACGTTTATATAGGTGTCACGTTACGTTACGTTTATGTAAGTGTCACGTTACGTTACGTTACGTTTATGTAGGATCTTGTGGAATATATTCTTATCTAAATAGGACTTGAGACTCTATAAGAAATTACACAGAACTTAACCTACCATAAGTGTCTGAAAAATGACTTATAAATAAGTCTCCCATCATTATATTATTTCTCTCAAAAAAAAGTCAACAAAGTCCTCAAACCAAGTTTTTTAACCTCAAATTAAAATAACTAAAAAAACTAAAAAATTAACCCACTTTCCAAACTAACCTATTGTTATTTGTTTTCAATGTCAGCATTAGAGCATTTAGGTACGATCACTTTGTTAGATTATTAACGAGTTTACTTACTAGCTTCACAAAAATAAAAAATCATGATGATCTATTTGACCATGCAAATAAAATATTAATCACAAATCACTTTGTTAGATCCTAAGGAGTGTGATTCTAGTATTGGCAATCGCTAATTGGTGGTAGGGGCTCTAGCTTTATTTAAGTTTATTATAGTCTTTACGCTATGTTTTATTCTTTTTTACTGGAATATATTTTGTGTTGTTTAAATTGTAAAATTAAATAAATAAATCTATGAATAAATTAAAAAATATATATATTAAGAACACATGCTGAGAATTATAACTAAATTACAACAAAAATACACAATACAATAAAATGGTAAAGAAAGCAAACTGAAACCTGCACGATAGCAATTTCCTTAAAACAGATTTCACCGCCTCACGGATTGAGTGCTTGAGGAATTTCGGCGTCTGTCTCCCAGGACACGACGGTCAAAAACCAGCTACGGCAGAAGCACTTTCTGTCTAGCTTAGTGAACAAAACCATGGCTGCATTCTCTCACTGTAGGAACTTTCTAGCAAACTGACTTGTAAAAAGGAAGCAAAAATTTCTGTGTAGAGACTTAACAGGAAGGTCTTAATTTATACATGTATAGGGGAGAGAGGAAGAGCCTCCAGCCTTTATGGCTGGTCATTAAAGCCCCATTAACCAAAATCCATAACCCCTTTCCAGAAAGATGAAAAGTTTGGATGCCCAAAAATTCATACCTTTTAACCAAAAAAAAGGATTTAAATACCCTTTAAAATCTCATTCATGAATCTAACATCATGAGGCAATTTCTTGGCAATTTATTATTCAATTCTCAATGGTTTTTGACCCACTTGGACCCAACACAATAGATGGTTGGGACTCACTTTAATATTTAATTAAAGTCACCACACTTTAATATTAAAAGTCACCAAAAAATCATTTTTTCCAACAATCACCCCACATGAATAAAAATTGACCGAATGACTCAACAAACAGACACCGTTCAACAATAAAGACTCAGAAAGAGAGTACAACGGACTAACCCCGACATCAGAGAAGGTAGTTTTTGGCTTTGAACCTCTCCCAGTGAAAACCTATTGAGTTTACTGGCTGATCAGTGAATATGACATCTTGAACTGCTCTGCCGTTTATGTAAACTGAGACAATAGATTTCACACGGGAATTACTCCTACCACCATTCCGTTCTCACTGGTGTGCCCTGTATGGCCCTGGGTACTAACCTGGTTCAGCGAGTGATTTCAAAGAATCTTGGCCTGCCCAATTCTTCTAGAAGCGGCCCCACTTTACACTCACATAGGTGACTCTACTTGAGTATCATGCTATACTCAGCTCAACAGCTTAACACACTACAGTCATTAAAACCTCAGCTTAACCTCTACACTTGCAGGTATCACTGATAGAAGACATGGCTGGAGGTTTAACCTCCTCGGTAACATACCACCGTTACACGCAATTAGGTTGTCCCATTGAACTTAGATCTTGGGATGTCTAGTTAACTAGGTTGGGTTTCCATTCCGGTAACTTCCAAAGGCCTCAACCCCATTCCTTTTGACGACGTCTCGTCCAACACTCATTTAACCCTTTGGTTAGCAGATCTGCAATGTTGTCCTTTAGACTTTACATAGTCTATAGAGACAACTCTATTCGAGAGTAGTTGTCATATGGAATTATGTCTACGACAGATATGTCTAGACTTTCCATTATACATATTACTCTATGCCCTACCAATTGCAGATTGACTATCACAATGAATACAAATAGCTGGCACAGGTTTAGACCAACGTGGCAAATCTTCAATGAAAATGGCGAAGCCATTCAGCTTTTCCCTCTACTTTATCAAAAGCAATAAACTCTGATTCCATCGTTGATCTAGATATACACGTTTTCTTGGAAGATTTCCAAGACACGGCTGCCCCATCAAGAGTGAACACATATCCACTAGTGGACTTTGAGTCCTTTATATCTGATATCCAATTCGCATCATTATAGCCTTCTAGCACCGCTGGATATCGAGTATAATGCAGCCCATAATCCCGAGTGTAGCGTAAATACCTTAACACCCGCACAATGCACTTCCAATGAGAAGCATCAAGATTACTTGTGTATCTACTAAGCCTGCTAACCAAGTAAGCTATATTTGGCCTAGTACAACTCATCAGATACATTAAACTTCTAATTACCCGAAAATATTCTAACTGAAAGACACTCTCTTAATTATTCTTGGTAAAATGTAGACTTAAGTCTATAGGTGTCGATGACACACTCGTATCTGATCTACTAAACTTCTCAAGTATCTTATCAACATAAAGAGACCGAGAAAGTACAATTTCGCCAGATGTTCTGGTAATCTTAATTCCCAGAATAACATCTGCAATGCCCATATCCTTCATGTCAAACTTAGAATTTAACAACTTCTTGGTAGTTTTAATCATTTCATCATTACTACCTATAATGAGCATATCATCAACATATAGACACAAAATGGCATAACCTCTGTCAGTGTCTTTGAAATAAACACACTTGTCACATTCGTTGATTCTAAACCCACTTGACAACATTGCGTTGTCAAACTTCTCATGCCATTGTTTAGGCGCTTGCTTCAAACCATACAATGATTTGACAAGTTTACAGACTTTCTTGCTTTGCCCTGGAGCTGAAAACCCTTCAGGTTGTTCCATGTAGATTTCTTCATTCAAATCCCCATTTAAGAAAGCTGTCTTTACATCCATTTGGCGTATCTCCAGATTGTGCAAAGCTGCTAACACAATCACCATACGAATGGATGTTATTCTAGTTACAGGTGAGTACGTATCAAAGTAATCCAGGCCTTCTTGTTGCCTGTACCCTTTGATAACGAGCCTCGCCTTATTCTTGTCAAAAGACCCATCGGCCTTCATCTTTCTTTTAAAAATTCATTTGCAGCCTAAAGGCTTACAACCTGAAGGTAAATCTACCAACTCCCAGGTGTGGTTCTGTAAGATGGAGTCAATCTTACTTTTGATCTCTTCTTTCTATCAAGGACTCTCAGGAGAAGTCACAGCTTTGTGGAAAGTTTGAGGTTCGTTCTCAACCATATAAGTCAAAAAGTCTGGATCAAAAGACTTGGACATCCTAGCCCTTTTACTCCTTTTAGGCTGATCATCACCTTGATTCTCAACTTGATCATCAAAATGATCATCATAACTAGCAAGCTCACCAAATTGCTCCAAAACCTTGGAACCCCTCCTTAGGTTCGGCAAGGAAAAATGTCTTCAAAGAAACATGCATTAATTGACACCATGATGGTATTCCTGTGAATGTTTAAAGTTTCAGACTTATGTACGAGAAAGCGATATGCACTAGTATTATGTACATAACCAATGAATATTCAATCCACGGATTTCAGGCCTATCCTAACCCGTTTGGGTGCAGGAATCGCCACTATTGCAAGACACCCCCACATTCGTAAGAATTTTTAAGAAAGCTTAACGCCTTTCCATAACTCATACGAGATCTTATCCACTTCGCTTCTACACAAGTTTCACACTTGTGTTTTGTCAGAACGACCTTGTTAGACTAAAAAACCATGCGAAAACATGTTTACTGAGAAGAAACCTAGAGACAAGATTCTTACGAATATCCGGAACATACAGGACTTCATTCAAGGTTAGCTTTTTTCCTGAGGTTAACTTCAGGACCACCTTTCCCTCAACAAATGAGGTAGTAGAGTTCCCATAAACAACTTCTTACCATTTGTAACCGGTTCGAAAGTTGTAAACAGCTCCTTCTCGGAGCAAATGTGGCGTGTAGCCCTAGTAAAACTAAAACCCCTCGCTACCACAGTTGTAGCACTTCCCAAAAAACCGATAACCAGGTTTCTGCGGCTTGTATGCCAGCTTCTTTGCAATACCACCCCTTGGCCCCAGTTTAGAGCCCTGTTCACGAGGGGCTTCTTCCTCATCCCAGAAAATTTGCCATGCTCAATGACATTGGTCTTCACTGAGAAGGTACTCCTTCATTTCTTTCTATTATCCTCCTCAATTCGGAGTCAGATAATTAAGTCTTCTTTGTAGAATTAATACAAAGTCTTAAACAATCCTTGTGTCACAATGATTATGAAACTCTCAAAATCATATCACAGTAAATACATTCCCAGAATGTCATCAACCGAATTAGACACCCAAATATATTTGGTCCAACCTATCACTCTGAAGCTAATAGTCTTACTATTAGGAAACACAAATCTAGTGTTCAATAGTCTACTATTTGGAACTTCATAACATGACCAGTAGTCTTATCACTAGGAATCACTAATTTTTCAGCATGTGGTCAGTAGACTTTCTACTACTAGGAATCACAATGTCTTAGCCTGTGATCAGTAGTCACTTTACTACTAGGAATCACAACGTCCTGACATAGGATCAATAGACTCTTTCATTATTAGGAATCATCATGTCTTGACATATGACCAGTAGCCTCTCCACTACTAGGAACCATGATGTCTTGACATGTTATCAGTAATCTGTTCACTACTAGGAACCACAATCTCATAACTGTGTAGCCAGTGGTCTAACACCTCTTAGGAATCACCAGTTTTCTATCTCTGTGATCAGGGATCTTGTACTCACTAGGAACCACCAATTTAAGAATATATTTGGAATTTAAAAATTTTTAAAATATTCACCCACTATAACAGGTTGTCTCATCTTTGCTTTCAAGCAAAGTCGCATAGCAATCATAAATGCTATAAATAACACAAGGATACCATACTAAGGCCTCGTTTGGGAAGGGCCGGTTTAGCTAAAAAGTCAAAAAGTTACTAAAAAAGCCAAAAAATCAACAATCCATACCAAAAAGTCAAAGATTCTCTTCTCTCCCTACTTTTGGCACATCTTTTCGTAAAAAGTCAAAAAGTCATCCCAAACATACTAGTTTTTTTTAGCTCATATTTTAGCCAAATGGCCAAAAAGTTACTAAATTAGCTTATTCCCAAACGGGGCCTAATTGCCTCTGATCAGTTCAGAGATATTTTTATGCAATCTTATGATTTCCTTTAATCATACTTGATCTCTCAAGATCTTCCTTTAAGAATCTCGCGAGGCTAAGGTTGTCAGGTGGAACAACATTTCTGTTTGTCACCTTTTGAAGCCATTTCTGAAACATCACAACCGAATTTCACTTCTGTGATTCTAGAAATTAAACTTAACCCTTAGAAAATCCTTCAAATGGAAATTTAATTCAAAACTAGTCTCACCATTTAACCTAGAATCGAACATGGTCAGGAATGTTCCCAGAAAGACTAGAGGGGTCATATCTGTCCCACTTAAAACCCAGTTAACCTTTTGACAAAACATCCAAGAGTATGTTGACTCCTAATCCATAGGAAACAATTTTAAAATTAAGATTTCCAAGGGATAAACCAGGTTATAACAAACTGATTTTCAAGCAAATAAAATTTGCTACCATAATTACACCACTCATAAAAGTTAACCGATACTCCCGGAACTAAGTCCATTATTTCTGAATAAAATCAAAAATATTTTAGCTAATGCTAAAATTTGGTTTCCTTTCTCAAAATCAAAACACTTTGGACATAATCAGATTATAGCCAAAGACTTTCTCCAAACACGGTTTTTCCAACACTTTGGGAATAAAATGATTAAACCCAAAGACTTCCTCAAACTCCAAAAGCTTGAAACCAAAACCGTCTTAGTTGTCATTTTTAAACAAATAAGAACTACTCTTTAACCAAAGCTAAAACTTTGGTTTCTATCACAGAAAACCAAACCAAGTTTCAAACTTACAAGCAATTTAAAAATTGCTATAACAATTACACGCATATATATGGATTCTATTTAGTCCAAAAACATTTCCACGCGTAGGTATTCCTATTCAACACAAAAGTTAGTAGTCCAAACATTTTTGTTTTTACATCCCAAATACTTATTTGGTTTTGTATTTGTTTTTCCATTCCCTTTCGCATAAGTATTCCAGTAAAGAAAGTTTGCAGAAAAAAAACCACAACAAAATACAAACAAATAATCTAAGTAAAAAAAATATATAATAAATAATTGAAACCATCTATCCAACTATTTATAAAATTAATCAATGAATTAAAATGCCAATTAAATTAAAACTTTAAAATAAAGTTCAATAACCATGAGTTATGAATGAAATTAATTCATAATAAACATTCAAAGTTAATGCACTCAATTAAACAATTCAGATTAATGCACCCAATTAAATTACATAATATTCATGTACATAAATTAATACAAGTTACAAAACTCTATAACTCCAAAATACATTAAACTAAAATTAATAGGCAAGAATTATAAATAATTGTTAGAAACTAATAACCATTTAGCAATTAACATACAAAAAATTCTAAAGATTAAATCATGTAAGAAAAACTAAAAACTAGAAACTAAATAATATGTCAAAACTTGCATAATTTACAAAGATTGAATTTTCAGGAAAAACCAGTGGACTAAAAACCATCAAATTGAAAGTCTATGAGTATGTGCAAATTTATAGAAAAAAAAAAATTTGCAACAATGGGCACGGTTGTAATAGGCTACAAGAACATGCAACTAAAATCAGAACATGACAAACTCAAAAGTCATGCAAATCATATTAAAAAAAAAAAAAAAAAAATGGAAGTAATCAATCATAAATTATCTAATAAGCGTAAACTAATTATCTAATAAATTGGATTGCAACTATAGACAATGAGAAGTAAAACAGTAGCATGCAATCTTATCAATCTAATTATATAATTTATGAAAACATCAAAAATCTGTTTTAAGCTTGTTGTTCAAATTGTGAAATTAAATAAATAGATTCACGAATAAATTAAAAAATATATATATACCAAGAACACATGCTGAGAATTATAACTAAATTACAACAGAAATACACGATACAATAAAATGGTAAAGAAAGCAAACCGAAGCCTGCACGGTAGCAGTTTCCTTAAAACAGATTTCGCCGCCTCATGGGTCGAGTGCTTGAGGAATTCCGGCATCTGTCTCCCAGGATACGACGGTCAAAAACCAACTACGGCAGAAGCACTTTTTTGTCTAGCTTAGCGAACAAAACCATGGCAGCACTCTCTCACTGTAGGAACTTTCTTGCAAACTGACTTGTAAAAAAGAAGCAAAAATTTCTGTGTAGAGACTTGACAGGAGGGTCTTAATTTATACATGTATAGGGGAGAGAGGAAAAGCCTCCAGCCTTTATGGCTGGTCATTAAAGCCCCATTAATCAGGATCCATAACCCCTTTTCAAAAAGATGAAAAGTTTGGATGCCCCAAGGATTCATACCCTTTAGCCAAGAAAAATGATTTAAATATCCTTTAAAATCTCATTCATGAATCTAACATCATGAGGCAATTTCTTGGTAATTTATTATTCAATTCTCAATGGTTTTTAGCTCACTTGGACCCAACACAATAGATGGTTGAGACTCACTTTAATATTTAATTAAAGTCACCACACTTTAATATTAAATTAAAGTCACCAAAAAATTATTTTTTTCCAACATTTTGACAGATCAAATTCATTATCATACCATCTTAGTCATTGCCTTTTTTTTTTCTCCTTCTTTTAATTTATTATTACTCCTGTTTTAAAATAGTAGTCTCTTTTAGGGAATCAAACTTTTTTTTTAATAGTACAATTATTACACTTTAAAAATATTAATTTTTCAAAATTACCCTTTGATAGTACATTTTTTTGAAAATATCAATTGTCATAATACTTTTTTTTGTTATTAACGAATTTAAAAGAACAAAATAGAAAATTTATATATTTTAGTCCTAAATTTTTGAAAATGACTTAATATTTTGAGACAATAAAAAATGAAATAAGAGACTAATATTTGGAAACAAAGAAAGTATTACAATAAATCTTGTTACAATAAAGTAAAATAAATTTGTCAATTACAACATAAATTATACTTACCAAATAAACTTATAAAAATGAGAGATTCTAAATATATATATATATATATAATAAAACACACACAAATAAAATAATTGAATTTTTGAGGGTTTAGGAAAAAATAAAAAAAGTATATATATATATATATATATACAGGAAGACAAACGGAGCGGGGTCGATGTAATATTTTTTCCTTTTATTCCACAAATGTCTCCAAATACAAGATCAAAAGACAACTTTAAGTCTACTCATCGCTATTTGACCCCTCTAAAAAGTTAACCAAGTCAACCCCGGGTGGCGTGGTGAAATAATAATTAGGGTCCTGTTATGGTGTGCAACTCTAAGTTTGAGAAGATCCAAAAAAGTCAAAAAGCTAAAAAGTTACTCAAAAAACTAAAAAGTTAACACTATTCATCAAAAGTCAACAATTACGGCTGCACAACTCCCAATTAAAATTTTTTCCTACAAATCAATTTTTACAATTTTTTATTACACATTTTTTAATAAAAAGTCAAAAAGTTAACCCAAACATCCATATTTTCAACCTCAATTTTTTAGTCCAAAAAGATAAAAAGTGCACTTTTTTAGTCTTCCCAAACTTGGCCTAAGTGTTCATTATCATATACCATGCCACTAATTGATTCCTCATAAAAGTTTGGAATTCTTCATTACATCAAGGTTTTACGCTCTGTTTGGAGTATAAATTTAGATATAATTTTTTTAAAAAAATATATAAAATATAAATATATTTAATTCACATTTCATATATATTTTCCCTTTTTCTTGCTAAGTCTTTCAAAAAGACCGAAAAACCATTCAGTATTATTAGTATATTGCTCCGGTTCACTTGCTACTTGCATCTTTCACATTGAGAGTTATTTTGGGAAGTGGGTTAAAAATCACTTCCCAACTTTTTACCTATTTTCTTCTCTCACAAAAAAGTTAAAAAATAACTTTTAATCATCTTTTCAAAATACCCCCGAGTCGTTTAATGCAACTACAAAAAAAGTTAAAAATTAATAATAAAAAAACTAAAGTTAATAACACTTCTCATACTGCTTTTCAATAATTAACTTCTTTTTTAATCAATTACACTAAACACTTTGATACAAATTGACTTCCCTTAAAATTTGAAGAAAATAAAACAAATATTACAATTTTAACATAATTACATTGACCTTCTTTTTTAGTAATGCCAAATTAACCGGAACTAATGCAGAAGATGTGAAAATACCTTGACAGACAATGAAAAATATATACATTTTAGTGTAAAAAGATATAATAACATCATTTTTTTAATTCATAAGATTAACAAATTATTGATGTAAATGTCAAGTAAACTAAAATTGTATGGGAACTCAAGTAATTATACCAAAATGGTAGAGGTCAGGTAATTTACCCAAATTTTAAATTTAAAAAAAAAAATCATAAACAACTCTATAAACAAAACCAAACAGAGTCGGGCTAGAGATTCTAAAAGATTTACCAAATTTTCTACTAAATGTTTCACATAGATGTGAGATTCATATGAGACCCCCATAGTGTAAGTCCTACACTATATGAAACATTTAATAAAAATTTTGATAAAACTTTTGAGATCTCTAACATTAGGGAGCTTCTATTTCCATACACCAAATCTTCTCTGTGCACGTGATTTCTCAAAACACACACTTAATGAATTTGAAATCTCATTTTTTTACTCAATACACAACTTATTATACCAAAAATGTCGTCATCTCCTTCCTTCTTCAAACCCTAATCCTAACCATAACTTTCACCATTCTTCATTTACCATCGGCCGACCAACTACTACCTCCTCTGCCAGAAATTTAAGCCGCCACTGCGATTCCCATCCCTCTACCATCACCAGCCACCATTACCAACCCATCACACACCATTCCAACTCATCTCATGGTATCAAACTGTAGTTTGTTGGCTATGTATTCAATCCATTAAACATAGTAATTCGTGGGATTTATTAAATCATCTCCTTCAGATAAGAAGATTGATAAAATAAGTAAATTACAAAAGCCACAAAAATTCTCTCCACGTAACTATTATTTGCATAAACACCATACTTCAATTTATATTTCCTCAAATGGATAGAGCAAAAATGGCCAGTGTTAAGTATTTCAGGTCACTAATCTATGCACTTGAAATTACTCCAGAATAAAAAGAAATATTTTCAAGTTCGAATGATAGAGTAGGCTGTAGAGGTGGCAAGGAGTATCATCGGAGTTGAAATGGGCAATGAGCAATGGTAGTAGCGGGTAGGAGAGGTTCACTGGAGGTGGAAAGCATGATTAAGGTAGTCAATGAGAAAACCAACGAATTAGGATATCAGTTGAAAAAATGAGGATATTTTTATATTTTTATTTTAGGATAAAAATATAATATAAAAAATATTCATTAAGTGTATGAAATGAGAAAATTTGGTGGGTGTAAATAAAATTTCCCCTAACATTATTGAACCAAACAACCCATTCTCTTCTAAATAGAACCCCATGCCCCCTAACGAAGTCAACTTGATGTTTATAAATTGGTTGATTTGATTTGATTTGGTTTGGTTTTGGCAGGGGCTCTGTTTTGGGACAAAAAACTGATAAAAGTCAATTTGGTTTCAGCCGGTAATATATTATGTAGCAATTAGAAATGATATATTTCTTTAATTTGGGAATTTTAAAAGAACATTAATGATGTGGAAAATTTAAAAAAAAAAAAAAATCAAGACCAAAACATTATATCACATAGAATTCACACACCAATTAAAGTTATTAAAGCTCTTAATTTAGAGCTCTCAATCTTTTTTCAGATAGTAATTTTATTTTATTACAGTCTTAAGACTCGTTTGGCAACGTCAGTTTTTTAACTTAAAAGTCAAAAAGTGACTAAAAAAATTAAAAAACCAACAACCTATACCAAAAAGTCAAAAATTTCATTTTCTCTTTACTTTTTGCATATCTTTTCGTAAAAAATTAAAAATTCATCTCAAATATATTAGTTTTTTTATATTATATTTTAGTCAAAAAATTAAAAAATTATTAAAAAAATTTGTTCCCAAATGAGGCATTAATCTAATCTAAGGTCATTTGACGAGGCCTATTCTTAAGTGTTTGCTTACATAATTGAGATATGAATTAGACTTCTGTGGGTTAGTCGGAAGATATATATATATATATATATATTTTTTGCGATAAGGAAAAGACCCAAGACCAATTTACACAGACATACATACCAGATCAGCTGCAGCCAATGGAGCACGGGCGTTGGTACGGATATGAATATGGATACAGATATAGATATGGATACGGATATGTTAAAATCTAAAAAAGTAAAGTATAGATACGACTAGAGTACGTCAAATATTTATTTATTTTTTAAATTTATAACTAAACATCCCACTTATAAATCAAAGTTCAAAACAATAACTATAAAGAGAAATTATGAAACTCCAAATAAATCAATATTCATACAACAATAAGTGAAAGAGAGCAATGTTACTTAATAACAGTGTAAAGAGTTGGTGATTCTGAATTACATAAATTTTTTGAAGATGATTAAAGAGAAATAAGGCCATAGACTTGCATAAAATTTCAACTTCTAACCAAAAAAAAAAAAAACTGTTGCGGAATACCCATGGAGTACCCACCCCAAACCCATTGAGTACCCACCGCGTACCCAACGGTATACGGCATATCTGGTATGCGTGCAGCTGTACCGGTATGTGTACCCATACGCATACCTGCACTCGGTAAGTATCCGATACTTGTATGGTAATACTTTTAGAGTACCCGCAAATAAGAATCAAAGAAGGTGGAACCTCACAACTCAATTGTTTACTCCTAGCCAAGGGATTTTTAGCCCAATGGTATTTACCCCAACCCTCTTATTTTAGTTTCGACGTTCAACCTCGCCCTTTTAGCTCCTATCTATTCCACCCAGGCCCACCACCTTCTTAGCGACTCCCCCTTCCCCAATACCATTAAGAGTAAGCTTTCCAATACTAAGAGAGTTTTTATTTTCTTCCCTATCCTTTTCATATTGACCACTCCCATAGTTACTCTTCCATATATATATATATATATATTTGATAATCTCCATTGCCTTAACAGCAAAAAATTGAAAACTAACGAACTTAAATTATACCAAATATATGAAAAGTTAAGTTGCTAGGCTGTCAATAATTTTAAAGAAAAGCAATTAATTATCAGTCATACATGCTTAATTATTTTTTACAACAGAGACATCACTCACTACATATGATGGTCATGCAAGAGGCTGCTTGTGTAAATAAAACCTATCAAGTACAAAGGTCTCTTTTTATCAAAATTCATCAAATTTATCTCGCAAATCGCAGGGTCCATTATGTAGCTAATTCATCATGTCTTGCTCTATCAGCCAAGTACAAGCGAGCAATGCCTGGAACAACGGGTTATCTACAAGAATTAAGCATGTCAGTTGATTAGTAGAACAATATATATTTCAGTTGAACAAAGTAATTGAAAATAATATCAAAACGATGGTGTATTTCATTGTATTTTCTATCATTTTGTACTTTATGATGTAACTTTTGTACTGTATTGTATTTTGGGAAACTGAATAGAAGTTTGTATCATTTGGGGTTTTATGTACTTCATTATGTAACTTATGTTTATGGAATGATTTTTAATGTTGAACTTGTTATCTGTTATGGAATGAATGATGGAATGAAATTTGGAAAACATTAAACTTGTTATCTGTTATGGAATGAATGACGAAATGAATTTTGGGAAACATTCAACTTGTTATCTATTATGGAATGAATGATGGAATGAATTTTGGGAAACATTAAGCTTGTTATCTGCTATGAAATGAATGATGAAATGAATGATGGAATAAATTTTGGGAAACATTCAACTTGGCACCAAGACATTCAACACAAGACAAGACATTTAACAGATCCAAACATTCAACACAAGACAGCATCACATGAAGCTCATGAAGCTCTAGCAGAACCATTTAGGTTTAACAGAACCAACATTGGCACCAACACAACATATTGGCACATGATGGAATGTTCTGAGTATGGCAGCAGCATGAAGCATAACCAAAACCAACATTGGCACCAACATAACCAGCAACACATTTTGGTTTAACAGCAGATCCAGACCAGATTCAGACCACATTCTGGGTATGCAAATCATTAACATGTGGAGAATCAACAAATTGAGTATGCTAATCTTAAATTCAACAATTGATCATCCAAATATAATCCAAACTAAAAAAAAATTCTCTTCATTAATGACCTAATCAACACAATACAACCAACATATGCTTTCAGATTAAATAAAGATAAAGAAATTGGTTTATTGGATGAGTGATTCATCTCAACCGGACCAATAATCTACAGGAATGGTGGATGACAAAAAGACCCAGATCAGATAGGAACCCAATCAGCCCAAAAGCAACATACCAGAACCAGTATATCATTAACATGTTATGGTTCTAGCAGCATACCACCAGCACAACAGATGACAGCAGAACCAACATACCAGCAGCAGAACAGATAACAGCTGAAAAAGTAGAACAAGGAACAGAACCAGCACAACAGATAACAGCAGAACAGAGAACAGAACCCGCAGAACCAGATGGGATAATTTTTCAAACAAATGAAAAAGCTGTGTAAATTACCATCAACAGTAAATTAACATCAACTGAAGTTTGCTCACATTGGTCCATCTAAATTAACACATTGGTCTATCTAAATTAACACATTGGTCCATCAAAAAATTAACACATTGGTCCATTTCAACACATACAAGCAGTTTGCTTCACACATTACCTCACAGTTTGCTTTGAACACACATACAAGCCATTAATATTTGAACACACATTGCTCCACAGTTTGCTTCATACCAGCAACATTACTTTCCAGCAGCAGTTTGCTTCACAATTTCAGCTGCTATGACTTCACTTTCTTGCCCAATTTTAGCATCAGTTTGCTTCTGTTTCTGCTTGTCCATAGCCTAAAAGGGAAAAAGATAGAATTTTCAGCAAGTAAATACATGCAATCACAGAATTTTGAGCAACTAAAAAGCCAAAATTTTCAACAACTACAAATTAAAAAGAAATTGAAATAACGAACCTAACTACACATTAGACTATTTGCTTCTTGAGAATATCAAAACGCAATGTCATATCCACATGAACCTTGAAGTAGTGACTGGAATGTTGGTTAAGCAGAATACTATTGAGGCATTGAATTTGGCACTACATACATCTCCCGCAAATTGTTCACCTACAACAATGTCATATATTAGGCTTTGCAAAAAATACAAAGTTAAAGTAACACTTACATGATATGTGGGATACATCAATGGCGGAGGAATAGAATTACCACCCATGCCAAAGATGGAGGAAGAGGATGAAGGGAAGGAAGAGGTTGAAGATGAGGAAGATGTTGTCGAACATAGATATCTCCTCCAACAGATAATGGAGAATGTGCAACTATTGGACTTGCAATAGATTGTAATGAAGCCAAGCTGTTAGCACGGGATTTTTTTTTTTGGAGTTCGCTACCAACGCCGCTTCGAATCCACCTTTTACCCTCATTTTGCCCTTACTAGTTGCCACCTTTTTCTTCAATCCTTTTGGTTGCACAACATGATTTACATCTTCGCAATCCACTTCAAAGCTTTGGTTGTCATCATCATTACTTACTTCATTTTCAACACCAAAATGAGTACTTAACTTGTCTTCAACATTTGCACCTAATGTAGCAAGGTGTGCAATACAAAAATCATAAGTTTCTTCAGTTTCAGCAGCTCTACTTGCTAGTGCTCTAAATGCGTTCATCAATGTCTTATACCACGAGACTTGTTGGAATTTCACATCTACTTGAATGTCATTCCCCTTAATGTCCTTCACAGTTTCGGCTCTTGCTTATTTGGTCCACCTCTTTAGAATGTATTGTGGAGGAACCTCTTTCATCTTCAATATGTCTCTAATAACCTTCAATGAGTGACAACACAAGATTCCTTCCCTTTCAAACTTTGTACAATTACAATCCAAAGAGTCATCCCTCTCCATCTTCACTTTCCTTGCATGTTTGTTACCAATATCAACAACTGTGTAAATGGTACTAGCCTCGCCATA
This sequence comes from Camellia sinensis, assembly GCF_004153795.1. Taxonomy (NCBI): domain Eukaryota; kingdom Viridiplantae; phylum Streptophyta; class Magnoliopsida; order Ericales; family Theaceae; genus Camellia; species Camellia sinensis. The sequence continues at coordinate 541,568 of NW_021026407.1, read as the reverse complement.
TTCAATTGCTTCTATGGCCGATTCAATGGATCGAAAGTACTCATTTGAAATTCCTCAAAGATCTTTTTTGTGTAGACATTACCCATTTGAATTAACATTCTTATTGTTACTTTCACCTTTGGCAACCTTTGGCACAAAGCATATCTTGCTTCTAACTCCTTGTATCGCTTCTCGTAAAGTACCCTTTCGAAATGCATGAAGAATTCATTCAAGTTAAAATCACAACGAATGTAATCTTTCAAAAAGGCATTAAAAGATTCACTAAGTTGTGTGGTACTCATTCCCATAGCCCATGTTGATCTAACGTATGGCCAGCCCCATTTTTCTTTCACCGCAAAAGTCAATTTCAACTAATGGTTTTCATGTGCGTCATATTTATCAACCATTTCCACCCACCCCCTTATCTTGGAACAAACAATTAACATGTTTTAATGCATTTTGCATCAAATGCCAAGTACACAATCAGTCACTTGTGTCAGGCATAACGATGGGTATAGCTTTAGCCATTGCAGCATCTTGATCAATGAACAAAATTTTTGGTGCCTTTCTTGACATAGCCTCTAGAAAATTTTCAAACAACCATACAAACGATTCGGCGGTCTCATTATACAACAATGCTGCACCAAATATAACTTTTTCCCTATAATGGTTGAATCCCACAAAAGATGCGAAGGGTTTATGTTCTTTGTTTAACTTGTAAGTCGTATCAAATGTGACAACATCACCAAATTGGGCATAATCCATGATCATTTGTGCATCGGCCCAAAACATATTAGTTATTTGCTCCTAGTTATCTAATTGAAAAGCATAAAAGAAGGAAGGATTCTGCAAAGATTTTTCTTTAAAGTATTGCAACACATTGCCTACTTCCCCATATGCTAAACTTTGTTGTCGTTTGGTTCTCAAATAATTTTTTTGATCTAATTTTGTAAACCCAAGACATTGCCTCCCACCAGCTTCCCTACCCATGAGTTCAAAAGACTGGCCTAAACGAAGACCAGATTGTGCCGCCAAATCTAACTCAATTGCTTGGGTAGTCGATATCTTTCTTTGTGACGGCAACATGTGGGCACACTCGGGTGATACAAGATCATGGTTATGTTTTTCTTTGAAATCAGTCACGACAAATTTTCCAGTACCCTCGTCTAATTTAACATAGTCGAGTCTCACAATCGGTCCTAGTTTCAGCTCTAGGGTTTTTTTGCCAATGGGTCTCGTTTGTCAACCTTCCGAAATCCCTCCTTGTTGCAAACCAAAAGTCTACAAATAAGTTGGTTAGTGAACTTGTTTTTCCTACAAAAATTCCTTCTTATCCTAAACCCCATTCTTCCTCCATATGTATTATAAAAATCATACACATTGTTCAGAATCGAATGTCATTCCCTGTTTTGGCTTCCAAGCACAATCATTCTCAGGTTCCATATCCATAAGAAAATGCAACTGAAAACCCATATAAATAAAATCTTGGCTACATAAAAAAACACAATATCTGCACTATGATCAAAGAACTCACTGTCACACTTGGATAACGAAACAAGAAATGACTACCCAATATCTTTAATAATAATGCATTGGCATAATTCAATTATGGATGCACATGACAGTGTGTGTTAGCATAATTAATAAGATAATCTAACATACTCATTCTATAATTGTCAATGAATTTTGTCTACATCAAGTTAAAAGTAGATTAGTGGCCAATTCTAGAATATGGCATATACCTAAAGGTTGAAATGAATGTCAAACTGATAGCTCAATTGGTCACAACAATTGTCATTCTAGAATATAACCTCTGGTTTCACTTTATGTAGAAAAATCTAAGATAAGAAATCACTAGCATAATTCAATCTCCACTACGCATCAAAAATAAATGTCAAACTGATTCACGATTATTATTGGTGTTGGAAATAGATGATATATATGGCTCTAAATAGCTAACTGATTCACGATATGGCTCCAAAATGAATGTCAAACTGAAATAGATGATATATTATTGGTGTTGGAAATGAACGTCAAACTGAAATAGAATAGATGATATGTCAAACTGATTCACGATATGCCTCCAAAGTGAATCATGAAATAGATGATATATTATTGGTGTTGGAAATAGATGATATATATGGCTCCAAAATCGTGAATGTCAAATATATGGCTCTGGTTTCACGATTTTGGCAAACCCCTGATTTACAGAGACATAGCGTGACTAACCTCTAGTTTCACCGTCGTCGGTCCTTGCAACGGCGTCGAGACTGGGTCGCCGCCGGTATTGGGTCGCCGATGAGGGTGGGTTCAATGGAGAAGAAGGAATGACTGTGTGTTTTTGTGCTTCTGATTCCAAACGAAATTTCAATTCTGAGGGTGGGTTCGCCGGTATAGACTGTGTTTTCTTTTGAGCGGGAAAGTGTAATTTCAATTTTTTTTTTTTTTTTTTTTTTTTTTTTATATATTTTTTTTTATGGCCGTTGGATGTGCAACAGCTGATCTCAGCCGTTGCAAGGAGGACTTGCAAGGAGATGATCCGGACTCGTCTAAACTAACGTTGCCAGCAGAATCAACATTGCAGTGGTAGATACGAGTTTTGAACACCACCAGCAGTCCTGAACCTAAAATTATAAAATAAAAAGATGGAATAATACCCAATAGTGTTACATGCACTCTTATATTTCTCCCAGTAAAGTCTTGCCCATCGGATAGAATAAATTTAAATAAAACTCCTAAACACTAACATGAACACTTGTGTGTTTGTACCAAAATTTTTTGTTCATTCATAGCCTTGTAGACTTTGCTTTAGGCTTCCAAACCGATTATACTTATTTATCCATGCATTAGATGCAGAATCATGATTACAAGGACTCCCTTAAACTTTGTACTCCTTAAAGCATGTATAGTTGAAAGGATCCACCTATTTTTCACACACATTTTCTTTTTTCAAATCCATCCCAAAATTCATGAACCAAATGCAGCCTAAAGGGGTGTTTGAGAATTAGTTTTTTTAATAACTTTTTAACTTTTTACGAAAAGGCATATAAAATAATAAAGAATGATTTGATAACTTGTAATATTTTTTTTTTTTTTAAACTAAAAACTTAAGTTCCAAACAGGGCCTAAATCTTATGTGACATTTTTGAGGAGACAAAATAAAATTAATGTGTTAAGTAATTCTCAGTATTTATTTGGAATGTTTTTGAGCATACCTCTGGAGGTTTGAAAGGATATTCACTCGGAAATGTTATGTCAAGAAAAAAGATGCCATCTTCATAAGGTGTTCCTACAAAAAGAATGCGAAGAAATCACTTTTACAAAAACATACTGGACAAGTAAGCAAGATTAGAACATTTTTGTTTTCTAAAATTATTTATTATATGCAGTGAAGGTCAGCACCATAAAACTAAAATACCATTTAGAAAATACTGCAAAGTTAGTTCATATTTTACATTCAAACAACACATTCAAGAGGCCCAAGAAATCCAACAGAGAAATGGGTAATGCAAAATTGGACCTGTTATCTTATGTCTGTGTATTAACAACCAATCATTACATTGTTTTTTTTTTGTTTTTTTTATTTTAAAGAATTAAAAATGTTTGCTTTAAATTGAGGATCCATATTCAAAAAAAGACAAGGCACAATAGTTTTAATTTTAATTTTCCTTTCCTTCTCCCCCTAGCTAGTACCCTAACTAACCCCAGTACACTAACATGTAAATTTTCAAACAATATTCAAAATTGAGCATTATAATTTCAAATTCAACAAGAGAGAGAGAGAGAGAGAGAAGGAACCAGAAGGACCAATGAGGGTGGCGACCCAGTGATAGAGACTGTCGCCTTTGGGGCCGGCGAAGCAATAGGAAGGAGGGTTGAGGTTGAGGTTGAGGTTGAGGTCGGACATATAAGCCAACACCGATGTCGTTGACGGCCATGATCTTCACTTTCCTCCTCCTCCCCCCGCCGACGTCCCTGTGCTGGAGTTCATTGCCGACGACGATGCTCTCTGTACTACTTGTGCCCTCTCTCTCTCTCTCTCTCTCTCCACAAACAACAACAGAAAGTGGAGAGAGAGAGAGCGCCTATGGATATTTTGGAAAAGATGCCACCTCTTTTTTCGAATTTTTTAAGTTTTTTTTTCCGTCTTTAGTATTTTTTATTTTAAAAAGGACAAATTATATAACATCGAGATTTAACTAAATTACATATACTCTTAAGATTTAAGAAATTATAAATTTTTCGCTGAAGGTTATATTTGCATAACAAATTATGGAGGAATTTGTTATGAAATATAAACCTCAGGGACAATTTATTATGAAAATATAAACCTCAGAGGACGGGATGTAATATCCGAAACTTCAAGGGTATCTGTAATTTAGCTAAACTTCAAGGGAGGTATATGTAATTTGCCCTTTTAAAAATTATGCCAATTTTTTTACATTTCTGTCCGCCTTATTGAGACGAACATAAAAATATATATATTTTTATAAAAAATTTTAAAAAAAAAATACTAAAGATGAAAAAAAAATTTAAAATTGCTTATTTTAACTTATTTTTATTTTTTCTCAATTTTTTTTTTAAAAAAATTATAATTTAGAAACCTCATATTTTTCGAATTTTTTTAAAAAAAATTCATAGGCCTCGGTTGGAAACAATTTTTTTTAGTAACTTTTTAGCTTTTTAAAAAAAAATATGCAAAAAAAAATAGAAAGAGTAATATGACAACTTATAGTGACTTTTTAACTAAAATATATAATTGACAAACGAGTCCTAAACAGGAAAATAAGTAGAGCCAAAAAATGCATTTCCCAAAACATCCCTAAAGAAGATGGGTAAATTACAATTTGCCCTTTTATATTTGATCAATTTGATCTTTTACGTGTATTTTTTTCATTTTAGCCCTTTATGTTTTAAGGTTTTTTTGAGTTTATAGTTAGCCCTGGTTTGGCAAACCATATGGGCTAAAAAATCACAAAAAGACAAAAAAAAATTATAAAATCACAAAAAAACAGAAAAGCTACAAAAGTACCAAACTGACCCATATATAAACAAAAAGTCAAAAAAACATCATTTCCAAGTGGAGAGTAATTTTGCCATTCTAATGCCAAAAAGCCAAAAAAACCAAACAAGAAAACCAAACAAACAAAAAAGTCCTATGCTAAAAAAATTAAAAAGCCAACTAAAAAAGTCATTGTCAAACGACCCTTTAATTTGTATTCAAAATTATATAAAAAAATGCTACGTTAACTATTACATAGATATAAAAAAATAAGAAATTTATCAGAAAATCCTATATGGCTGAATTATGTTCCGCTTGATCCCGCTGATTTTTTGTTTGATTGACAAGTCCATATGAGGGGGGATTCATCACTGATAAGTCCATTTTTGAGTGTGGTTGGTGCATGCTGGACAGATATGCCCTCACATATTCTTTGGGGATATTTTGTTTTGTTTGTTTGTTTTTTTTTTTTTTTTTTTTCTTTTCATCTTTGGGGAGAGTATTGCACATTAAGGCTTCGTTTCGCCTGTAACAAGATGACTTGGCGAAGTGGCTCAGGTGTGAATATGGGTCGTCTTCCTTCATATGTATTGAATTTCGGCTGAAGGAAGCTGATGGCAGGGCGCGTTTCTGATCGCTGGGACAAACGGCGAAGTCTGTAGTTTGCCAATGCTTGTCCGTTGGTTCGTAGGCCGGTCGGTATTGGCATTCCAACCTCGGCTTCCATGCGTCCGAGGAGCAACCGTGTAAGGCGAAACTCGGTGTGGATCCCTTGCCCTGGCATCCTCCTTGCATCGTGCTTTTTCTCTCGAGCACGGTTCGTAGTCGGATACTGGGCAGCTCCGTTTGTCTAGATCTGTTTTGTGTGATGTGAAGGCCAATATGTGCTTCTCAGTGTATGATCTTTCGGATCTCTGTCTCTCAGACCTGGAGTGACGAGTCTTGAAGATAAGGAGTGAGTGTCGCTGTCTGAGGCTCTGCTCTCTCCTTGGGAGAGTGTAGTATTCCTACTACGATTCTCTGAGTGGGAGGGCGTTTGTGCTTGCGCCCTCTCCTGTCGCCACATCTTAGTCTTCATCTGGCGTTTTAATGCTTCATGTGCGCCATCTTCCGAATTAGTTCATCTTGTTCTTCACGCGATCTTCCAGGGCTTGAGATCAATCCTCTCCTTTGCCTTCAGGACTCTGAGAATGTCGAGGGCTATTCCGCTTCCCCTGCCATCTCCTGGAATTATGTGTTGGGTCACGATCTGCATGGAGACAGAGGGTAATCCTTCACGCCTTGCGCCCCCTCTGGAGTTAGTCGTCGACAGCGGACTGCGGCAAGTCTTCAATGTGTGCATTGAATGAGAAAAGAGAAGCTTAGTCAAGAGGTTTTTTGTTCTTGTCTGTTATTCACAGACGGCGCAATTGTACGGGGAAAATTCTCCTCGTATAATCTGTTGACCAAGTCCACGCTCTCCGTACGACGTCGCTTTATCACCTGAAAACACAAACGTGAGCTAGCCGGGTGTGTGCCGGAACCTCTCCGATGCCTAAGTCAGTAGGCTTGACAATAGACAAAGTTTTATGCTCTCAGAAAGAATTGAGTTCAATTACTATCAAGTGATGCTTGTGGGCTTTTATAGTTTTCGTGCACAATCTTAGTAGGACTTGTACTTTCCATGCAGAGTCTCCTAGATTCATTCTCCTAAGGATAATGCTTATCCTTTTACACCCTCCCCCACGCTCAAACAAGTGGATGGTTTTCCCCATGGCGAATTACTATTTAACCGAAGTAAAAATGGCTTATGCGAGCCCAAAGTAGGTCGTACCAACAGTAGTTAGTTCTTCTTCATGCACACAATATTGGTTCTCTTATACATGACCGTGGTGTGTTTGCTAGTCATGAGTAAAAACATTACAACGACTACCGAATTCAATTATGAA
>NW_021026407.1:465200-510597 GCF_004153795.1 Camellia sinensis | reverse complement strand
TGTACTAGATATAGTTATGTTTATTTAATTCGAACCAAGGATGAAGCTTTGGAAACTTTCATTCAATATAAGAATGAAGTTGAAAATCAACTTGGTAAGAAAATCAAGAAACTTAGACGTGATAGAGGTGGTGAATATGAATCACTGAAAAATAAAAGTTATAGTTTTTATTTCTTTTATTTTACGTAATTAATTTTCTTGTGTGGAATTAATTTGGTTAAATAAAATTTTATTTTATTTTCAAATTAATTGAAAAATAAAAGTTATAGTTTTTATTTCTTTTATTTTACAGAATTTAATTTTCTGTGTGGAATTAATTTGTTTAAATAAAATTTTATTTTATTTTCAAATTAATTGAAAAATAAAAGTTATAGTTTTTATTTCTTTTATTTTACAGAATTTAATTTTCTGTGTGGAATTAATTTGTTTAAATAAAATTTTATTTTATTTTCAAATTAATTGGAAAATAAAAGTTACATTCTTGTTTCTTTTATTTTTACAAAATTTAATTCTGTGAATTTGATTTAATTTTCTGTGTAGTATAAATTTTAATTATAAATTTGTTTTATAAATTAGAATTGATGGCTACTGAAACAAATGCCCAAACAAGTACTACTGTGGTGGCTACAATGACGCCAACTCCCTCTCCTGTGGTGACAGTGCCAATAAATCATGGAGAAAAGCCAGAGAAGTTCTTAGGAACTGACTTTAAAAGATGGCAACAGAAAATGTTGTTCTATCTTACAACTCTGAACCTGGCTCGTTTCCTCCGTGAAGATGCTCCTATCTTGAAAGAGGATGAAACTGACCGGCAAGTGGTTGCTGCGGTTGATGCTTGGAAACATGCCGATTTCCTTTGCCGGAATTACGTCTTGAATGGACTTGATAACACATTATACAACGTCTACAGTCCAATCAAGACAGCAAAGGAACTTTGAGAATCGTTGGAGAAAAAGTACAAAACGGAAGATGCCGGCTTAAAGAAATTTGTGGTTAGTAGATTCTTGGATTTTGTAATGGTTGATTCAAAAACTGTGATCAGCCAAGCTCAAGATTTCTAACTCATTCTGCATGACATTTACGCAGAAGGCATGTCTCTCAGTGAATCCTTCTAAGTTGCAGCCTTAATTGAAAAATGACCAAAAAGCTGGAAGAAATTCAAGAACTACCTCAAACACAAGCGCAAGGAAATTTCTATGGACGAGTTAATTGTATGTTTGAGGATTGAGGAGGACAGCCGCAATTCTGAAAAGCACGAATGTGGTGGAACATGCTTCAAAAACCAAGAAACGAAAGTCTTCTGGAGAAAGTTCATCACAAGGCTCTAAAGGGGGGGGAAATAAAAAATACAAGTTTAATGGCAAATGTTACATCTGTGTCAAAGAGGGACATCGGGCCAAAGATTGTCGTAGCAAAGGCAAAAGCAAAAGAAGAACAAGCAAGAAGCCTGCTCAAGCCCACATGACTGAAGTGGACAATATTTCCAATGGAATAAATGATATCAATCTTTCTGCAGTTGTTTACCGAGCTAATTCTTGTCGGAAATCTTCAAGAATGGTAGGTGGACACTGGCTACTACTCGCCCATATTTTTGGCGACAAAAAAGTGTTCACATCTTTATTCTAATAGTGGACAATGGTGAACATCTTTATGGGCATCCTCAACTTCCAAGTTGAAGGACAAGGAAGATTGTACTCAAGATGACATCAGGAAAGGAACTCACTCTCAACAATGTGCTGCATATACGAACATTCGCAGAATTTAGTTTCGGATCTTTGTTGAGTAAGATGGTTTAAGCTAGTTTTTGAAAGTGACAGTTTGTACTTACCAAAACGGGGATGTCGTAGTCGGTTACATGTCTGATGCCTTTTCAAGTTATGTACATGGCCGTTGTACTCTCAGTTATTAATAATACTACATCTTCTTCTTAACTTGCTTTGAGTCTTAAAATTATGGCATGGAGACTAAGGACATGTTAATTATGGATCTTTGTGTAGATTAATTATATGGAATGTTTACCTAAATTTAACATTGATTCAAGATTCATTAAAATGTAAGTTTGCATGAGGCAAAATTATCTAAAATCTTTTCATTCAATTGAAAAGAATACGGAACACTTGAATTATTCATAGTGACATTTGTGATTATTAAAATTTCGATTGAAAACTAGAGGTGAGAAAAGTATTTTATCATTTTTATAGTGACTATACTAGAATTAGTTATGTTTATTTAATTCGAACCAATGATGAAGCTTTGGAAACTTTCATTCAATATAAGAATGGAAGTTGAAATCAACTTGGTAAGAAAATCAAGAAATTAGAAGTGATAGAGGTGGTGAATATGAATCACCTTTTGGTGAGTTTTTGTAAAGAACATGGAATAATTCATCAAACCACCGCTCCTTACTCACCTCAGCAAAATGGAAATTGCTGAAAGGAAAAAATAGGACTTTAAAAGAAAATGATGAATGCCAATGTTAATAAGTTCTGGATTACCTTAGAACTTGTGGGGAGTAGCAATACTTTCTGCTAATTATATACTTAATGAAGTACCCCGAAAGAAAGTGAATTAAACACCTTATGAATTGTGGCATGGAAGAGTATCATCCTACGAATACTTAAAAGTGTGGGGGTGTTTGGCTAAAGTGGCTATTCCTAGTCCTAAAAAGACTAAGATAGGTCCTAAGACCATTGATTGCATTTTCATTGGTTATGCTAAGAATAGTAGTGCATATCGATTTTTGATTCATAAATCAGAACATGCCGAAATGCATGTAAATACTATTATTGAGTCTCGGAATGCATCATTCTTTGAACATGTATTTCCAAAGAAGACTGGACAAGAGACTAGTACTACTAAAAGATCTTTTGATGCTATTACTAGTCAGGATCAAGAACATGATCAAGAATAAGAGTTAGATCAAAATGAGGAAAAGGAATTTAGGCGTAGTAAACGTGCTAGAACCTCAAAATCTTTTGGTCTAGATTTTCTAACATATTTGTTAGAAAATGAGCCTTTAACTTTTAAGGAGACTATGTCCAGTCTTGAAGCTCCTTTATGGAAAGAAGCTGTCAACAGTGAAGTTGAATCCATCTTGCAAAATCACACTTGGGAATTAGTGGACTTGCCACCAGGTTGTAAACCTCTTGGGTACAAGTGGATTTTCAAAAGAAAATTGAAAGCGGATGGATCAATAGACAAATACAAGGCAAGACTTGTGGTCAAAGGTTTTAGACAAAAAGAAGGTCTAGATTACTTTGACACATACTCACCGGTTACTAGAATAACATCCATTAGAATGCTAATTGCCATTGCATCTCTATATAATCTAGAAATTCATCAAATGGATGTTAAAACCGCTTTCTTAAATGGTGAGTTAAATGAAGAAATTTACATGGAACAACCAGAAGGGTTTTCTGTTCCAGGGAAAGAAAAGAAAGTGTGTACATTGGTTAAATCATTATATGGTTTAAAACAAGCGCCAAAGCAATGGCATGAGAAATTTGACAAGGCAATGATGTCAAATAGCTTTAAAATTAATGAGTGTGACAAACGTGTTTATATTAAAAACACAGATAAAGGTTATGTCATTGTATGTCTTTATGTAGATGATATGCTCATCATAGGTAGTAATAATGACATGATTAAAACTACTAAGAAAATGTTGAATAAACATTTTGACATGAAGGACATGGGCATTGCTGATGTAATTCTTGGTATGAAAATTACCAAAACATCAGAAGGATATGCTTTGTCACAATCTCATTACATTGAGAAAATACTTGACAAATTCAGCAAAGATGATAATCATCTTGCTAGAACACCTGTCGATGTTAATTTGTATCTTTCTAAGAATGTACAGGAAAGTATTTCTCAATTAGAGTATGCCCAAATTATTAGAAACTTAATGTACTTGATGAACTGCACTCGCCCAGATATAGCTTATGCAGTAAGTAAATTAAGTAGATATACGAGTAATCCGGGAGTAGAACACTGGAAAGCAATTATAAGGGTTCTAAGGTATCTCCGATTTACTCGTAATATTGGGCTGAATTATATTAGATATCCAGCAGTACTTGAAGGATACTGTGATGCAAATTGGATATCGGATACTAGAGACTCGAAGTCCACCAGTGGGTATGTCTTTACTCTTGGTGGGGCGGCTGTATCTTGGAAATCTTCCAAACAGACTTGTATTGCCAGGTCTACTATGGAATCTGAATTCATAGCTTTAGACAAAGTAGGGGAATTCATAGCTTTTCTCTCTAATGGAATTATTTCCATAGGATATGTTAAGTCTAAAGACAACATAGCGGATCCACTAACCAAAGGGTTAGCAAGAGAGTTAGTTGAGAATTCATCGAGGGGAATGGGACTTAAGCCTATTAAATAAGAGTTACCACAACGGCAACCCAACCTAGTTGACTGGAGATCCCAAGATCTAGGTTCAAAGGGACAATCGAGTTGTGAATGACTCAGAAGAATCACTAGGGAGTCTAACTCCTACCCATTTCTATGATGAAATAGTGATGTCTGCAACGTTTTAAATTAAGTAAAACTTTAAATGATTCTTATATCTAGGTAAACCTAGTGGAGTATGGCAGGATACTTTTTATAAGAATCACCTATGTGAGTGTGAACTGGGCCGGTTCTATAAGATTTGTGAAGGGCTACAAGTCTTTAGAGCACTCATGAAAGACCAGGTTGTTCAAGGCCAAAATGAACACAATAGTGAGAACTAAACTGTGTCTGGGGATATACTGTGTGAGTTTTATTGTCTAGGTTTACACAAACGGCTGAACATGTAACGCCCTCAAAATAAAAACATTAAACCCAACAAATAAGACATGCATTGATATTCAAAAGTTCCACATTCTTTCATTTCTCTGAATTCCATTACATAAGTATTACATGTTAATCAACAAAAGCAAACGCCCTGAGGGCTTACAGCTTTCCAAGTTAACACTTGGTTACAACACAAGAGTACTAACTCTTACACATTAAGCCCTTGGCCTGAATTACATGTAATACATCAAAAAGTAAACGACAAAAGTATGTCCGCCTCTAGCCTCCCAAGCTATGTCCTTGGAGGTGGCATGCTACCTGTACCTGAAAATGATATTCCCATATAGGGTGAGCCACAGCCCAGTAGAAATACACTAAACCAACCATGAACAATGACTAAAAGATTAGCAATTGATAGATGGCCAACACTGATACATCCGCATAAATCACATTTTATGTCATACGACTTATGAGTCCAAGTTACTTTTCATTTTCCCCTTTTTAACAGATGAGCATATTAGCTCTATCATCATCTCAACAGATATGTATAAAAACTATATCCCACATTCACAGATAAGCATATAGAATATCCACATTCTCAACAGATATGTATAAAAACTATATCCCACATTCACAGATAAGCATATAGAATATCCACATTCTCAACAGATATGTATAAAAACTATATCCCACATTCACAGATAAGCATATAGAATATCCACATTCTCAACAGATATGTATAACAACAATATCCACATTCACAGATAAGCATATAAGCTATATCCACATTCTACAACAGATATGTATAACAACAATAGCCACATTCTCAGATAAGCAAATAAGCTATATCCACACATTAAATTTTACTCATCCCATCAATCACAAGCTGATATTCTAGGACGAATCAATAACTTCTGCCCTTTTTGATAAGTTGTTAGAGCATCTCCAACGATGAACCAAACCTGACTTCAGATTTAAATTTTGGTGAAAAAGTCACTTTTTGGAGTTCTAATGGTTTCAGCAAATTGGTATTAAAATGAGAATTCACCAAAAAATCCATCAAAGTGAGAACAGGGTACAGATTTCACTACTTTACTGTGCGTGACTGTTGGAGGAGACCAACCGGTCGACCGGTTCCCTTTCAAATAGGTAGGTTCAAACCGGTCAAAAAGGTTCAAACAGGTAAAAAAAAATAAAAAATTGCACTTACTAATTTGTCTGCTCTGTTGTTTGCTTTGGAGCCATCTGTAAGTAATAACTTAGTAGAAAAAAAAAGACCATTGATGTGAGGGTCAGTCAAAAATAGTAATATTCATATCCAATAACATTTATTTGTCAAGATCAAACATTCAGTCATTTCTAGTAAAGAATTATATTATACAATCTCTATTCAGGATATAACAATTTGAAAGGCTAATTTTGTAGTTTTAAAAATTACATTTTACTCTTGAGATTTTTAATTTTATAACAAATCGTCTATTTTATTAATAAATTATCAAGTCAATTAACAGTTTGTAATAATGTTATAAATGCGTTTCAATTAATAACTTAGGTAATTTTATTATTATATAGAAGAGCAATTTTGAATTTCTTTTTTTAATTAATTCTTTTAAATAAAATTTTTTAACAATGGGGTATTTATAATTTTTCAAACTATAGAGACAATCTGTACTGTAAGCAAATCTCAGGAGATGTATTTGTAATTTATCCCAAAATTTATATGGTAAATTATAAATATATTTTTTAAGATTTATTTAAAAGGAAGAGGATTTCCTTCGATATAGATTTTGGATTAAATGGCGTTGTTTGGGTTCGTGAGACCCATTACGAGTTCCGTTTTGATTGATCTGAATCGTTTATTTTATTGAGTTGGATGTGATATTTTGTTTGTTATGGCTAAAATAGCCTATTTTGTTTTTTGTGGCTAAAATAGCCAAAAAAGCCTGAAAACTAACTTGCCAAACAGAGGCTAAATGGATCAATATTCCTTTATATGAGATTTATGGTTAAATTTACTTTCATTTTATAAGTGTATATAAATTTAATGATTAATTTATTTTGATTATAAAAACATGATTAATGAAATATATTAAAAAGAAATACAAATTAGTATCTTAAATGATATTTTTTGTATGCTTACACAATAATTGGGGCCGCCGGCCTGAGATTTTTGAGACCCATCCTTTCATGTATGAATAAATAAATAAATAAATAAATATATCATAAATTTAAAAAATTTACCCTAGATATAATATAAATTTAAAATTAATGTAATAAGAGCCATGCCCATAATGAGATCTATAAATATATTTTTTTTGATATAATTTTTGAAAGAGAAACATTTTCTTTTATTTATTAAATTATTCAAATAAGTTTAATATATATATATATATATATATATTCAAATAGTTTAATAATATATATATATATATTTCAATGGTTTAATTAATAAAAGTTCTAACAATTGGAAACTGTTCCACCAACGGCCCAACGGCACTTTTTTCAATTAAATTTGAAATATAGTGTTCAGGTACTATCGGTCAAATTGATTTGAATTAAGAAAGTGCATCTGTTCAAAACAGTTGGGCACCTGTTCATTACCATTTTACACCTTTTCGGGTCTATGTAGTTGCCTATAAATACATGGGTTTACCAACAATTTTGGGTATGGAAAAGAAAAAAAAAATCAGTCTTATATTTTGTCTTTTTGTTGTCCAAATTATTTTTAGTGTATTATTCTTCATTTTAGATTTAAGAATAAATTCAGAGAGTTAAAACACAAGTTTGGTTCGCCAAACAAATTGTTTGGAGTACTACTACAATTTGTGAAAATCATTGTATCCTGGGAGATAGACGCCGCTCAACCGTAAGTACCGTAGCGGGGCGAATCTATCTTAAGGATAGAGTGTCACACACTCGACTTGGTCTTAATTATTATTCGGTTCGACAAATAAATCTGGTATATTATTTATTTATTTTGTTTGAATTTATTTCAAGTTATTTTATTTACATAGAAGATTGTTCCAACAAAGAGTTGGTGATTCTAAATTACATAAATTTTTTGAAGATGATTAAAGAGAAATAAGGCCATAGACTTGCATAAAATTTCAACTTCTAACCAAAAAAAAAAAAAACTGTTGTGGAATACCCATGGAGTACCCACCCCAAACCCATTGAGTACCCACCGCGTACCCAATGGTATACGGCATATCTGGTATGCGTGCAGCTGTACCAGTATGTGTACCCATACGCATACCTGCACTCGGTAAGTATCCGATACTTGTATGGTAATACTTTTAGAGTACCCGTAAATAGGAATCAAAGAAGGTGGAACCTCACAACTCAATTGTTTACTCCTAGCCAAGGGATTTTTAGCCCAATGGTATTTACCCCATCCCTCTTATTTTAGTTTGGATGTTCAAACCTCGCCCTTTTAGCTCCTATCTATTCCACCCAGGCCCACCACCTTCTTAGCGACTCCCCCTTCCCCAATACCATTAAGAGTAAGCTAGATATATTTTTGTATTCCAATACTAAGAGAGTTGTTATTTTCTTCCCTATCCTTTTCATATTGACCACTCCCACAGTTACTCTTCCATATATATATATATGTATTTGATAATCTCCATTGCCTTAACAGCAAAAAATTGAAAACTTACGAACTTAAATTATACCAAATATATGAAAAGTTAAGTTGCTAGGCTGTCAATAATTTTAAAGAAAAGCAATTAATTATCAGTCATTCATGCTTAATTATTTTTTACAACGGAGACATCACTCACTACACATGATGGTCATGCAAGAGGCTGCTTGTGCAAATAAAACCTATCAAGTACAAAGGTCTCTTTTTATCAAAATTCATCAAATTTATCTCGCAAATCGCAGGGTCCATTCTGCAGCTAATTCATCATGTTTTGCTTTATCAGCCAAGTACAAGCGAGCAATGCTTGGAACAACTGGGTTATCTACAAGAATTAAGCATGTCAGTTGATTAGTAGAACAATATATATTTCAGTTGAGCAAAGTAATTGAAAATAATATCAAAACGATGGTGTATTTCATTGTATTTTCTATCATTTTGTACTTTATGATGTAACTTTTGTACTGTATTGTATTTTGGGAAACTGAATGGAAGTTTGTACCATTTGGGGTTTTATGTACTTTATGATGTAACTTATGTTTATGGAATGATTTTTAATGTTGAACTTGTTATCTGTTATGGAATGAAATTTGGGAAACATTAAACTTGTTATCTGTTATGGAATGAATGATGAAATGAATTTTGGGAAACATTCAACTTGTTATCTATTATGGAATGAATGATGGAATGAATTTTGGGAAACATTAAACTTGTTATCTGTTATGAAATGAATGATGAAATGAATGATGGAATAAGTTTTGGGAAACATTCAACTTGGCACCAAGACATTCAACATTCAACACAAGACAAGACATTTAACAGATCCAAACATTCAACACAAGACATTCAACTTGATGGAATGTTGTTAGCAACACACTGCACATGAAGCTCTAGCATAACCATTTAGGTTTAACAAAACCAACATTGGCACCAACACAACATATTGGCACATGATGGAATGTTCTGAGTATGGCAGCAGCATGAAGCATAACCAGAACCAACATTGGCACCAACATAACCAGCAACACATTTTGGTTTAACAGCAGATCCAGACCAGATTCAGACCACATTCTGGGTATGCAAATCATTAACATGTGGAGAATCAACAAATTGAGTATGCTAATCTTAAATTCAACAATTGATCATCCAAATATAATCCAAACTAAAAAAAAATTCTCTTCATTAATGACCTAATCAACACAATACAACTAACATATGCTTTCAGATTAAATAAAGATAAAGAAATTGGTTTATTGGATAAGTGATTCATCTCAACCAGACCAAGAATCTACAGGAATGGTGGATGAAGAAAAGACCCAGATCAGATAAGAACCCAATCAGCCCAAAAGCAACATACTAGAACCAGCATATCATTAACATGTTATGGTTCTAGCAGCATACCACCAGCACAACCAGATGACAGCAGAACCTGCATACCGGCAGCAGAACAGATAACAGCTGAAAAAGTAGAACAAGGAACAGAACCAGCACAACAGATAACAGCAAAACAGAGAACAGAACCCGCAAAACCAGTATACCACCCGCAGAACCAGATGGGGTAATTTTTCAAACAAATGAAAAAGCTGTGTAAATTACCATCAACAGTAAATTAACATCAACTGAAGTTTGCTCACATTGGTCCATCTAAATTAACACATTGGTCTATCTAAATTAACACATTGGTCCATCAAAAAATTAACACATTGGTCCATTTCAACACATACAAGCAGTTTGCTTCACACATTGCCTCACAGTTTGCTTTGAACACACATACAAGCCATTAACATTTGAACACACATTGCTCCACAGTTTGCTTTCCAGCAGTTTGCTTCATACCGGCAACATTACTTTCCAGTAGCAGTTTGCTTCACAATTTCAGCTGCTATGACTTCACTTTCCAGCCCAATTTTAGCATCAGTTTGCTTCTGTTTTTGCTTGTCCATAGCCTAAAAGGGAAAAAGATAGAATTTTCAGCAAGTAAATATATGCTATCACAGAATTTTGAGCAACTAAAAAGCCAAAATTTTCAACAACTACAAATTAAAAAGAAATTGAAATGACGAACCTAAATACACATTGGACTATTTGATTCTTGAGAATATCGAAACGCAATGTCATATCCACTTGAACCTTGAAGTAGTGACTGGAATGTTGGTTGAGCAGAATACCATTGAGGCATTGAATTTGGCACTACATACATCTCCCGCAAATTGTTCGCCTACAACAATGTCATATATTAGGCTTTACAAAAAATACAATGTTAAAGTAACACTTACATGATATGTGGGATACGTCAATGGCGGAGGAATAGAATTACCACCCATGGCCAAAGATGGAGGAAGAAGATAAAGGGAAAGAAGAGGTTGAAGATGAGGAAGATGTTGTCGAACATAGATATCTCCTCCAACAGATAATGGGGAAGGTGCAACTATTGGACTTGCAATATATTGTAATGAAGCCAAACTATTAGCATGGGATTTTTTTTTTGGAGTTCGCTACCAACGCCGCTTCGAATCCACCTTTTACCCTCATTTTGCCCTTACTAGTTGCCACCTTTTTCTTCGATCCTTTTGGTTGCACAACATGATTCACATCTTCGCAATCCACTTCAAAGCTTTGGTTGTCATCATCATTACTTACTTCATTTCCAACACCAAAATGAGCACTTAACTTGCCTTCAACATTTGCACCTAATGTAGCAAGGTGTGCAATACAAAAATCATAAGTTTCTTCAGTTTCAGCAGCTCTACTTGCTAGTGCTCTAAATGCGTTCATCAATGTCTTATACCGCGAGGCTTGTTGGAATTTCACATCTACTTGAATGTCATTCCCCTTAATGTCCTTCACAGTTTCGGCTCTTGCTTAGTTGGTCCACCTCTTTAGAATGTATTGTAGAGGAACCTCTTTCATCTTCAATATGTCTCTAATAACCTTTAATGAGTGACAACACAAGATTCCTTCCCTTTCAAACTTTGTACAATTACAATCCAAAGAGTCATCCCTCTCCATCTTCACTTTCCTTGCATGTTTGTTATCAATATCAACAACTGTGTAAATGGTACTAGCCTTGCCATATTCAATTGCTTTTATGGCCGATTCAATGGATCGAAAGTACTCATTTTGAAATTCCTCAAAGATCTTTTTTGTGTAGACATTACCCATTTGAATTAACATTCTTGTTGTTGCTTTCACCTTTGGCAACCTTTGGCACAAAGCATATCTTGCTTCTAACTCCTTGTATCGCTTCTCGTAAAGTACCGTTTCGAAATGCATGAAGAATTCATTCAAGTTAAAATCACAACGAATGTAATCTTTCAAAAAGGCATTAAAAGATTCACTAAGTTGTGTGGTACTCATTCCCGTAGCCCATGTTGATCTAACGTATGGCCAGCCCCATTTTTCTTTCACCGCAAAAGTCAATTTCAACCAATGGTTTTCATGTGCATCATATTTATCAAGCATTTCCACCCACTCCAACTTTCATTGATTTGCATCTTCAATGTCAAAGAAGAATTTATTTAGTACACCCTTTACCCCCTTCTCTTGGAACAAACAATTAACATGTTTTAATGCATTTTGCATCAAATGCCAAGTACACAATCGGTGACTTGTGCCAAGTATAACGATGGGTATGGCTTTAACCATTGCAGCATCTTGATCGATGAACAAAGTTTTTGGTGCCTTTCTTGACATAGCCTCTAGAAAATTTTCAAACAACCACACAAACGATTCGGCAGTCTCATCATACAACAATGCTGCACCAAATATAACTTTTTCCTTATGATGGTTGAATCCCACAAAAGATGCGAAGGGTCTATGTTATTTGTTTAACTTGTAAGTCATATCAAATGTGACAACATCACCAAATCGGGCATAATCCATGATCATTTGTGCATCGGCCCAAAACATATTGGTTATTTGCTCCTCATTATCTAATTGAAAAGCATAAAAGAAAGAAGGATTCTGCAAAGATTTTTCTTTAAAGTATTGCAACACATTGCCTACTTCCCCATATGCTAAACTTTGTTGTCGTTTGGTTCTGAAATAATTTGTTTGATCTAATTTTGTAAACCCAAGACATTGCCTCCCACCAGCTTCCCTACCCATGAGTTCAAAAGACTGGCCTAAACGAAGACCAGATTGTGCCGCCAAATCTAACTCAATTGCTTGGGTAGTCGATATCTTTCTTTGTGACGGCAACATGTGGGCACACTCAGGTGATACAAGATCATGGTTATGTTTTTCTTTGAAATCAGTCACAACAAATTTGCCAGTACCCTCATCTAATTTAACGTAAAGTCAAGCCTCACAACCGGTCCTAGTTTCAGCTCTAGGGTTTTTTGCCAATGGGTCTCGTTTGTCAACCTTCTGAAATCCCTCCTTGTTGCAAACCAAAAGTCTTAGTGAACTTATTTTTTCTACAAAAATACCTTCTTATGCTAAACCCCATTGTCCTCCATATGTATTATAAAAATCATGCACACATTGTTCAGAATCGAATGTCATTCTCTGTTTTGGCTTCCAAGCACAATCATTCTCAGGTTCCATATCCATATGAAAATGCAACTGAAAACCCATATAAATAAAATCTTAGCTACATAAAAAAACACAATATCTGCACTATGATCAAAGAACTCACTGTCACACTTGGATAAAGAAACAAGAAATGATTACCCAATATCCTTAATAATAATGCATTGGCATAATTCAATTATGGATGCACATGACAGTGTGTGTTAGCATAATTAATAAGATAATCTAACATACTCATTCTATAATTGTCAATGAATTTTGTCTACATCATGTTGAAAGTAGATTAGTGGCCAAATCTAGAATATAACATATACCAAAAGGTTGAAATGAATGTCAAACTGATAGCTCAATTGGTCACAACAATTGTCATTCTAGAATATAACCTCTGGTTTCACTTTATGTAGAAAAATCTAAGATAAGAAATCACTAGCATAATTCAATCTCCACTACGCATCAAAAATAAATGTCAAACTGATTCACGATTATTATTGGTGTTGGAAATAGATGATATATATGGCTCTAAATAGCTAACTGATTCACGATATGGCTCCAAAATGAATGTCAAACTGAAATAGATGATATATTATTGGTGTTGGAAATGAATGTCAAACTGAAATAGAATAGATGATATGTCAAACTGATTCACGATATGCCTCCAAAGTGAATCATGAAATAGATGATATATTATTGGTATTGGAAATAGATGATATATATGGCTCCAAAATCATGAATGTCAAATATATGGCTCTGGTTTCACGATTTTGGCAAACCTCTGATTTACAGAGACATAGCGTGACTAACCTCTGGTTTCACCGTCGTTGGTCCTTGCAACGACGTCGAGACTGGGTCGCCGCCGGTATTGGGTCGCCGATGAAGGTGGGTTCGACGGAGAAGAAGGAATGACTGTGTGTTTTTGTGCATCTGATTCCAAACGAAATTTCAATTCTGAGGGTGGGTTCGCCGGTATAGGCTGTGTTTTCTTTTGAGCGGGAAAGTGTAATTTCAATTTTTTTTTTTTTTTTTTTTTTTTTTTTTTTTTTTTTTTTATAATGGTTGTTGGATGTGCAACGGCTGATCTCAGCCGTTGCAAGGAGGGCTTGCAAGAAGAGGATCTGGACTCGTCTAAACTAACGTTGCCAGCAGAATCAACATTGCAGTGGTAGATACGAGTTTTGAACACCACCAGCAGTCCTGAACCTAAAATTATAAAATAAAAAGATGGAATAATACCCAATAGTGTTACATGCACTCTTATATTTCTCCCAGTAAAGCCTTGCCCATCAGATAGAATAAATTTAAATAAAACTCCTAAACACTAACATGAACACTTGTGTGTTTGGACCAAAATTTTTTTGTTCATGATCATAGCCTTGTAGGACTTGTAGACTTTGCTTTAGGCATCCAAACCTATTATACTTATTTATCCACGCATTAGATGCAGAATCATGATTGCAAGGACTCCCTTAAACTTTGTACTCCTTAAAGCATGTATAGTTGAAAGGATCCATCTATTTTTCACACACATTTTCCTTTTTCAAACCCATCTCAAAATTTATGAACCAAATGCAGCCTAAAGCGGTGTTTAAGAATTGGTTTTTTCAGTAACTTTTTAACTTTTTACGAAAAGACATATAAAAAAGTAAAGAATGATTTGATAACTTGTGATATTTTTTTTTTTTTTTTAACTAAAAACTTAAGTTCCAAACAGGGCCTAAATCTTATGTGACATTTTTGAGGAGACAATAAAATTAATGTGTTAAGTAATTCTCAGTAATTTTTTGGAATGTTTTTTAGCATACCTCTGGAGGTTTGAAAGGATATTCACTCGGAAATGTTATGTCAAGAAAAAAGATGCCATCTTCATAAGGTGTTCCTACAAAAAGAATGTGAAGAAATCACTTTTACAAAAACATACTGGACAAGTAAGCAAGATTAGAACATTTTTGTTTTCTAAAATTATTTATTATGTGCAGTGAAGGTCAGCACCATAAAACTAAAATATCATTTAGAAAATACTGCAAAGTTAGTTCATATTTTACATTCAAACAACACATTCAAGAGCCCAAGAAATCCAACAGAGAAATGGGTAATGCAAAATTGGACCTGTTATCTTATGTCTGTGTATTAACAACCAATCATTACATTGTTTTTTTTTTGTTTTTTTTATTTTAAAGAATTAAAAATGTTTGCTTTAAATTGAGGATCCATATTCAAAAAAAGACAAGGCACAATAGTTTTAATTTTAATTTTCCTTTCCTTCTCCCCCTAGCTAGTACCCTAACTAACCCCAGTACACTAACATGTAAATTTTCAAACAATATTCAAAATTGAGCATTATAATTTCAAATTCAACAAGAGAGAGAGAGAGAGAGAGAAGGAACCAGAAGGACCAATGAGGGTGGCGACCCAGTGATAGAGACTGTCGCCTTTGGGGCCGGCGAAGCAATAGGAAGGAGGGTTGAGGTTGAGGTTGAGGTTGAGGTCGGACATATAAGCCAACACCGATGTCGTTGACGGCCATGATCTTCACTTTCCTCCTCCTCCCCCCGCCGACGTCCCTGTGCTGGAGTTCATTGCCGACGACGATGCTCTCTGTACTACTTGTGCCCTCTCTCTCTCTCTCTCTCTCTCCACAAACAACAACAGAAAGTGGAGAGAGAGAGAGAGCCTATGGATATTTTGGAAAAGATGCCACCTCTTTTTTCGAATTTTTTAAGTTTTTTTTTCCGTCTTTAGTATTTTTTATTTTAAATAGGGCAAATTACATATATCATCGAGATTTAGTTAAATTACAGATACTCCTGAGATTTGAAAAATTACAAATTTTTCGCTGAAGGTTATATTTGCATAACAATTATAGAGAAATTTGTTATGAAATATAAACCTCAGGGGGCAATTTATTATGAAAATATAAACCTCAGAGGACGGGATGTAATATCCGAAACTTCAAGGGTATCTGTAATTTAGCTAAACTTCAAGGGAGGTATATGTAATTTGCCCTTTTAAAAATTATGCCAATTTTTTTACATTTCTGTCCGCCTTATTGAGACGAACATAAAAATATATATATTTTTATAAAAAATTTTAAAAAAAAAATACTAAAGATGAAAAAAAAATTTAAAATTGCTTATTTTAACTTATTTTTATTTTTTCTCAATTTTTTTTTTAAAAAAATTATAATTTAGAAACCTCATATTTTTCGAATTTTTTTAAAAAAAATTCATAGGCCTCGGTTGGAAACAATTTTTTTTAGTAACTTTTTAGCTTTTTAAAAAAAAATATGCAAAAAAAAATAGAAAGAGTAATATGACAACTTATATGTCATTAGTGGTCTAGTGGTCTTTTTAGAGCTCCAAAATTAGTGGTCTCTATCATTGTTGTTTTTTTTTTTTTTTTACTTTTTTAATGCATTAGTGCTATTAGTGGTAGTGTTTTTAGTAGGATGAATCATTGTTGTAATTTTAATTTTCCTTTCCTTCTCCCCCTAGCTAGTACCCTAACTAACTCCAGTACACTAACATGTAAATTTTCAAACAATATTCAAAATTGAGCATTATAATTTCAAATTCAACAAGAGAGAGAGAGAGAGAGAGAGAGAGGGAACCAGAAGGACCAATGAGGGTGGCGACCCAGTGATAGAGACTGTCGCCTTTGGGGCCGGCGAAGCAACAGGAAGGAGGGTTGAGGTTGAGGTTGGACATATCATTTTGAATTCTCTTACCTGAAGCCGACACCGATGTCGTTGACGGCCATGATCTTCCCTTTCCTCCTCCTCCCCCTCCCCCCGCCGACGTCCCTGTGCTGGAGTTCATTGCCAACGACGATGCTCTCTGTACTACTTGTGCCATCTCTCTCTCTCCACAAACAACAACAGAGAAAGTTTGGAAGAGAGAGAGAGAGCGCCTATGGATATTTTGGAAAAGATGCACCTCTTTTTTCGAATTTTTTAAGTATTTTTTTTCGTCTTTAGTATTTTTTATTTTAAATAGGGCAAATTACATATATCATCGAGATTTAGTTAAATTACAGATACTCCTGAGATTTGAAAAATTACAAATTTTTCGCTGAAGGTTATATTTGCATAACAATTATAGAGAAATTTGTTATGAAATATAAACCTCAGGGGGCAATTTATTATGAAAATATAAACCTCAGAGGACGGGATGTAATATCCGAAACCTCAAGGATATCTGTAATTTAGCTAAACTTCAAGGGAGGTATATGTAATTTTCCCTTTTAAAAATTATGCCAATTTTTTTTACATTTTTGTCCGCCTTATTGAGACGAACATAAAAATATATATATTTTTATAAAAAATTTCAAAAAAAAAAATTACTAAAGATGAAAAAAAAAATTAAATTGCTTATTTTAACTTATTTTTATTTTTTCTCAATTTTTAAAAAAACAATTATAATTTAGAAACCTCATATTTTTCGAATTTTTTTAAAAAAAATTCATAGGCCTCGGTTGGAAACAATTTTTTTTAGTAACTTTTTAGCTTTTTAAGAAAAAATATGCAAAAAAAATAGAAAGAGTAATATGACAACTTATAGTGACTTTTTGACTAAAATATATAATGGACAAACGAGTCCTAAACAGGAAAATAAGTAAAGCCAAAAAATGCATTTCCCAAAACATCCCTAAAGAAGATGGGTAAATTACAATTTGCCCTTTTATATTTGATCAATTTGATCTTTTATGTTTATTTTTTTCATTTTAACCCTTTATGTTTTAAGGTTTTTTTGAGTTTATAGTTAGCCCTGGTTTGGCAAA
This sequence comes from Camellia sinensis, assembly GCF_004153795.1. Lineage (NCBI taxonomy): Eukaryota > Viridiplantae > Streptophyta > Magnoliopsida > Ericales > Theaceae > Camellia > Camellia sinensis. The sequence goes on along the minus strand of NW_021026407.1, from coordinate 492,866 downwards.
CCATTTGGGCTAAAAAATCACAAAAAAGACAAAAAAAAAAAGTTAAAAAATCACAAAAAAACAGAAAAGCTACAAAAGTACCAAACTAACCCATATATAAACAAAAAGTCAAAAAAACATCATTTCCAAGTGGAGGGTAATTTTGTCATTCCAATGCAAAAAAGCCAAACAAGAAAACCAAACAAACAAAAAAGTCCTATGCTAAAAAAGTCAAAAAGCCAACTAAAAAAGTCATTGTCAAACGACCCTTTAATTTGTATTCAAAATTATATAAAAAATTACTACGTTAACTATTACATAGATATAAAAAAATGAGAAATTTATCAGAAAATCCTATATGGCTGAATTGTGTTCCGCTTGATCCCACTGATTTTTTGTTTGATTGACAAGTCCATATGAAGGGGGGATTCATCACTGATAAGTCCTTTTTTGAGTGTGGTTGGTGCATGCTGGACAGATATGCCCTCACATATTCTATGGGGATATTTTGTTTTGTTTTTTTTTTTTTTTTTTTTTGTATGTGTAATCTCAAGATTTGTGGGGCTGCGAGTGGTGAAGATTTGTTTATGTGGATTTCCAATTAGGGATTACATTGTGAGTTCATTTTGTTCTGCGTGACAGTCAAGAAGTGCAGCAGTTAACGTCAACGCCACCGTTGCACACAGGTATGTCTGGAGCTTTTCATTACAGAGTTCTCCCCCATCATTCCCACACATTCATACCAGTGCACAAATCAATGTTTCCGTTCACACCCCACTAGTGGAACAAAACTGGAGAACATTCATTGCCCAGTTACAACTCCCAAAATCATGTGTTCCCAACTGATATGCCCTCTTAACAGCACATACACAACGATGCACAATCTGGATTTCAGTTGTATTCCTATCGTAATTATTTCATTTCGTTTTCACGGATCGTTTTCATATCTTTAATCGTGTATATTTATGTACAAATACCTGTGCTATGTTGTAGATAGACGCCTTCATGATGCTTCTATGTTGTTACCGGTCCACAAATGTTGCATACAGTTTGCAATCGTCGGACACATTTGATGAACTTGTCGATTTTGTTTGTTTGAAATTCGACGGGCTCCTACTAGAGAAGGTTCTGTTGTTCTACAAGATCTCGAGCTATAACAACTTCACATTACAGAATGATGTAAACATGTAGAATATGATTTGCCTTGCCTGTTCGTTTAGCTTGCAGATAGTTGACGTGATCATCGAACAACACCATTTGGGGGGAGAGGGGGGAGGAACAATACTCCTGGCAATGATCTAATGACCACTCACGCCCATGTCATGGCTGGGCCTACGATACTAAGTGAGTTGGAAATGGACAATGAAGTCGACCTACTACAATCATTTTGTCCACACAAAGAAAAAGTCTTCCTTTCCGCTCCATGGGCAAATAGATTTACTTACATCGAACAACACTTTGAAGGTGGGGCTTCCAAATTTGGCAACGTCTTACAAAAATACGCTGTTGAATGTGGGTTCCAGATCAAGTTTGTTAAAAACGACTCCATCTAGGTAACGACTAGTTGTGTTATGAACAAATCAAAGGGTAGTACGTGGGCTATCCACAGATGAAAATTGGAGGCTAACGGGTTTTTCTACCTGCGTAAATAGAACAGTGAACACATGTGTGGCGTCGTTGTCCGTACATCCACAAACCCACTCGTTGGTTCTGATCTTGTCGCCGACATCATAGCCAAACGTGTGCGTGAAAGGCCACTAACTCATCCCATCAAAGTTATATTGGACTTGAAACAAGATTATGGCCTCGACATCACTTACCATGTGGCGTGGCTAGGTGTCAAAAAAGCGAGAGGTGAACTGTTCAATGCACACTCCATTTCGTTTGATCAGTTATGTTGGTATAGCAACGCAGCAATGGAACACAACTTCGGTACCTACATCAATATCGAGTACGATAAACACACACACTGTTTCACACGATACTTCATATTATTCAAAGCATGTATCGACGGGTTCAACCATTGTCGTCCATTACTTTTCCTAAACGCCACGTTCCTCAATGGGTGATTCAAAGGGTTCTTACTTGCCATCACTGCGAGAGAAGGAAACCAAGGTCAGTACATTTAACTTATACAACAATACTTCACCATTCACAGTGCAACCAAACATAGCACATTCAAAATCTCTTTTGCAGGCATTGACCCACTCTGCCTACATTTTTGTCACAAATCGCGTTAACATAATATAATGAATCCTAAACTTTTATTTGACTTCGCAGGTTTGTTCCCCTTATCTTATGTAGTTGTGGACTTCGAGAACACCGCAAATTGCTCTTGGTTTCTTCAACATCTCACTCAGGTGTTGCATGGGGACAGACCTCTAACCTTCGTATCAGATCGGAATCTCGATTTGCTTGAAGCGACGCCAACCGTATTCCCAAACGCAGAGCATGCATTCTATCTCAAACATTTGCAAAGGAATCTGAGGGACAGGCTGCGTTACTCAAACAATATGCATCAGGCTAGTTTGGTAAGCAAATTACGACATTGCGCGTACGCACCAACTGTTACCGCTTTCAACCACAAAGTTGAACTATTCCATAAATCGGGGATGAGCAGTTGCATCCGAATTCCTAGTAAGGGCACATCCACAACATTGGGCAAATGCATTTTTCAGGTATGTTCCACATGTTCCTCCAATAATTCACATGTACACCACATGTTCGTCATAATGGTCTTATTTATTACCGGAAATGTACAACTCATTTTTCAAGGGGAGGCATTATGGTGAGATGTGTTCAAATACTGCAGAATCATTCAACTCTTGGGTTTGGGAAGTGCGCACCCTCCCAATCACAAGAATGATTGACAACAACATAACCAAATTAATGTGGCAAATGGCGAAGCGTAGAATTGCATCCCAAACATGGACTGGCATAATATGTCCCAAGATAGAGTCTCATCTTGAAAAGCATTCAACAAAGGGAGGTTATGGAAAATGAGCCAATCAAACGCTGATGTGTACGAAGTGCACTCTTTTCCATCGGTCACTATTGATATTGGTTAACTCACCTGTTCATGTTTCAAATGGCAGATCAATGGGTTTTCTTGCGCACATGTAATGGTCGCTGTCCGAAAAAGTGGTCGTGATTTGAACACATTGGTCGAACCATACTTCCATGTCCCCGAATATCGTTTAACTTACGCCACAAGCTTTTCCCCAATTCCCACCGTGGAACAACCGTCGTTCAACCCACATGACTACATCATCAACCCACCCGTCATGAAACGTCCACCTGGTAGGCCAAAGAAGAAGATGATACTATCAAAAGGGGGCATGTGCAGCGAATCAAATACGTCAGATGTGGACGCATGGGGAATCACAACAGGAAAACATACAACGAACCCATTTAACTACATGACCACAATCAGCCACGTCCTCAACAATACCTTAGCTGCTTACATGCATTGCAAAAGCGATATATGAACTTCTTCCTTTCAAACCTATGTATTGACTAAAATAATTATGTTTAATTGTTTCCCTTCCAATAATCATGTGCGACAACGCACGACTCTGTTTTACACAATTTTATATCATTGGCACACTCAGTAATTAATATCAGCTTTCCTTCAAGTAATTCAATAAGTGTTTTACCCACAATATACTTGTTATTACCATTACACACTTGCCATCCATGATTGGCATTAAGACGACCATGTTTTACCGTCCTCACCATGCGAATGACATTACATGAATGCTGTAGTAGAGTCTTCCCATCATCCCAAACTACGAAACACATAACTGTGTCGCACTTCATGTTAACAACACACATATCGTAACCCACTTGCTAAACGAATACACATCATAACACGAATTCTGCTACATCTAACGCACTCCATGTGGCAACTAATTTCACCAAATTCAAGTGAACACCCCAACGTATCCCAATCCGTGTTTCATTTTGTCATTTTCGGCCTTAAAAACAATTACTGCACCATATTTTAATCATGGGGTACAACAATTGCAACACACCATTAACGCTATTAGTTGTCTAACCAATATGACGTGGGACTACCTCAATAAACTATTTTGGTGCCTACATTACAGCACGGTAGCATACCGGCTAACCACTTGACAACAATAAGTTCACAACATGTAACTTAAATAGCACCTATGACATCCCTCGTTTTAAAATGTGAACGACTTGTAACTGGCCAGTAACACCATCATGCCATGACAACAAACTCCCATTGAAGTTGTTAATTTCAAATATAGCGCCCCATACCTAACATAAATAAACATACGTTCCCCCTTTCAACAAACATTTACACAGTAATCTAAACACTAAATTTAGTACATTGCCAGCCCAACAAAGTGAACAACAATCTGTCAGTGACATGTCATTCCCAGTGTAACAGGTCAAAATTTGCAACAACAACTTCAACAATTTATGTACAGAAACAACAAAGTTTTTAATCACAGGATTACACGCAAGTCAAAAACCCATATGAACAAAACATTATGCTTAATAAAAGTATAAGCTTCAACATGAAAAACACTTTTTGATTATGTATACTAAAAAACTTTCATGCCATAACCCAATACCGAACACCAAATGTGAACGACAAAACATATAATCAACACAAAAACATTAAATTGCACTACTTAAAAGGCCGAAAAATGTGACTTCTTCAAACGCACTAACTGGGCATTATTATTTAAACTAGTCGTTATCTATAGTAACGGAATATTAACTAAACTGTCTTCACCCCACGTTGCTTGCCACCCCACATATAGGATCGCAGATGAAACTTTTCACCATGTTTGCACGTAAAACATTGCAGTTACCTCTTTCCAATGAACACACGTCAACGTGAATCACATACTGTCTCATTATAGCGCAGATGATTATTGCACAGTCCATGCTGCAACAATGAACACAAAATAGTGGCGTCAAAAACATACATCTCACAGCTTACGCACCTTCAACTTTGTTCAAAAAACATTTATGTTGCACTTATATTTCAGGACGTTGTTGGGGGCACTCGGCCACTGATTCCACCAGCATGTCAAAAGCTTGCGTACCAACCAGCTGGTATAACCCATGCGCAGCCATCGATTGTCGTTGCACATTCGTTACAATGTTTTTCTACACAATCACAGAAAACCCAAAGAGAAGTGTAATAACCCCGACCTATGATTAAATGTTTGGTCATGTTTTATGAATGTATAGGACTTGGTTTCTTTTGGTATATGAACAAGTTTTCTGTTATTTGTACTTCGGATTAAGTCCCATTTTTGTTTTATCTATATCAGCGGGTGATATAAGACTATTGTATTATGACGTCACGTGTATGTATATAAAAGTTTTGAAATTCTGTCCCATGTATGTCAGCACATCTCAATGAACTATGAATGTTTTTATATATTTGCTTCTGCAGCCCCTCATTATGTCATAATCTGTTCAGAGGCTTTTGGTCTGGCTGGTTACGACGCTAAATCTATAGGGGCGGATTTAGGTCGTGACAAGAAGTAATCACATGAAAGTCCATCGCTATTACAAAATGTCCAATTCGACCATAATTCACATCAACTCACCAGTTTGACAGCCTCAGCATAATGCACACCACTGTTTCCAACCTACTCCGTATCGAATTATAGTGTTTCCAGCTTCCGTCCTCGGTGTTGTACACTACTAAAGTCCAATGGCCAAGGTGGCAGAGGGGGAAGTGCATGTAATGCGCACCCTTACCAGCATACAGATTGCTCGTCAAATACTTGAACCTAGCATCCACGTTTTCACCTTTCATCACGTCCTGCGCACATCAACCCATTAACCCACACACAAAAAAAAATGCCTACAAACCATTGAGGACCTATGTCACGCATGTGCCACCCAAAAAACATCGTACCTAGTATATGCTGCTGAAGAAGTAAGAGTTCTTTGAAAAATCTTTTCCCGCGTTCAACTTATCTTGCTCGTCCTACAGCACCTCCATAAAAGCGTCAATAACCTGCCAAAAACAATGCCACAAACCAAAAAATTCAAATAATCACGCATTCCCACAAGTGCAAACATGTCAACTTTGTACAACCAATTGCAACCTGAAAATAATACGTAACACTTACATTCCCCTCACACTTGATTGCCTCACTAGTGATCTAACATCCGAGAAATAGACTATGTTCCCATCATGTCGTCAAATCCACATAACAGCCTTACACAAAAGTTAAAACAGTTAATATAAGAAGTACAACTACTACCAATGTAATACGTATGACAGACCGTGAACATAATACAAACAAATAAACACGGTACTCACCTATCACCGTATCGGTTGTACGCAGTGCTGATCACATCTTTTTTCTCGCTCGGTCATCATCTTCCACGCTTTGTTACGATTCGTGATTCCAAACCCGTGAATATCTTCTTACCATCAGCAATAGTGTCGACATCAATCACATCTTCACGTCACATACCATCCACACTACACCCAACCCCACCGGACATAGAATCGTTCATTTTGTTGTTCACTTTATGCCCCCTACCCTTAATTTTGGGTACTCAAACCCTGACAACTTCAGATTTTTCCTCACTTTTCCTTTGATCTTACGTACGAATGAGTTCATACCATCCATATCACTGCCACCTTCTATCGCCAAAGGACTGACAACAACGACATCACTCTCATCTGCTTGGATAACACCATGCATTGCGTTGTTGTCTACCATGGGGACACAAGCGACGGGAAATGCATCCATCACAATGCCGCCACGAAGTGTTGGCCAGTTGTCATGACCAACATTTGCGCCAACCACATTGCCAACAATATGTACTTCTGCACACATGTTCGTGACGTTGACGCCACTGAAACGTGTTGTCACACTATGCACGGCCTGCTCAGCAACTTGCTCCTTAAGGGCTAAAACAGTGCATTGTAACTCTGCATTCTCAATTACCAGTTTCTTGCATTCTGCATCTTTCACCCTAAAAATGCTCTCAAAACCTGCCACCAAATTAACTGATTGTATCTCATTCTTCTTTTTCAATATAGTAACTTATTTCTTAACCTCTATTATAATTTGGTTGTCTTCTTCGTCCCCCATCCCAAAATTAGGACTAGTTGGACCAACGTGTTCGCACCCGTTCCGCCCCACCGGACTACTACACTAGGGTGCAAATTGACCACCTAGGCCATCCAACTCTTCACCATCTCAGCCTCCACATTGTCGGCTTTGCATATTACAACCTGATGTCCATGTTTCGTTTTGTTTGTTTCCACCAAACTAGTTATCGTAATTAATCCCATTTACCTCAATATCTATAAACATGCTATCACCCCCTCCTGCCACCTTATCACCCTCGTTATCAACGAAGCCCGCATTTTCACCCCCTTGAACACCCTTCCCTTCCAGAATTGAGCCCTCGTGCTCCTATTCAACCAATTGGCCCGTGATCACCTACATAAAACACTAGCACTGTCAACCCAGAATCACTGCCATCTCACATAACAAAAAGAGCTATAATAGAACGCTTAATAAACTAAAAAGTTGCCCAACAAATCAAAAATAGGTACCTCAAAGTTGTTTGAACCGGATAATTTCAAACCACACGTACTAGATATCACCTCACCAATGTCCCATCTGAGGAATTTGGGAAACCTGTGGCTATATTTGGCTTTCACAATGGTCGTGTGTTCACATAACCAGAACTACAGCACAATCCACCCCAAATCAGAAATCCATGTAACAATGAACTAATGTCTTACCAAATAACATTAAATTAGGGAAAAAAAATAAAAACTAACAACCAAAATATAAATAGTACACTTCCGTTAAAACAACTACGTATCCTAAAAATTTCTCTAATGTCCGATGAAAGTCCCTCATCGAACACATCAGCATGCTACGTACAACGCCACTCCAATCATATAATTTCATTGCATCGATGTTGTCCTGGTACCGAATTAACATCCAACTAATTGTCCCGCCAGACGTTGCAAAAAACAATTTACCACACACGTAGAAACAAAGGAATTTGACAGTGTCCTCATGATCACATGGCGTGTCTCTCGCCACCGCTTCCATCATCAAATCCCTTACAAGTTTCGCAATAATCCGGCTAGTTTTGGGGCGCCTACGTTGGACAAAATCGGATGCAGGTCTGGGCTGTCGTGTGAAATCAAGGAATGTATTCCCACTTTGCAATCCAAACAATAGCTTCACGTCCTCATCCGTCAAGTCAACATCATATCCCTCAATAAGGAATTTCCCTTCCCGGACACTGTACGACCTTATAATGTACACAATCAAATCGTCACCCTTTCAGAACTCGGTGTGGTCAAGCTAGTTAATTAACATAAATTCAAACATAAACCAGAATGGTGTCTTCCTTAAATGTACCAAGCGCACCTCCCTCAAAATTATTGCGTACACCATTTTAATGATTCCTGCAACGTTAGACTGGAAATTCAGTCGAGGCTTGAGCTGTTTTCTAGCACCACCCGAACAGGCCACAATGTTAGGTTGCTTGAACAAGACTCCTCCTAGCATGTTCACCCTAATTTTACTTTTTGACGAAAAGCCGAACGCCTCTTGCAGTTTGCGCTCACATGACCGCGTCCACCGACTTTTCCCTGTGTTAACCACTACATTAGCACAAGTCACATCAGTCAAATAGACAAATTCTACAACAAAACATTATTCGATCTTCCTAAAATCAAAACTACCCAACCCACTCACAGTACCAACACAATTAACTATAATACAATAACAACATTTGTTTAACGACAACGATAACTTGCCAACACCATGATAAGAACACTCATCACGTAATTGTAAAACATCAATTACCAATCCAAAACCATAATATTGACAAAAATTTACAAAAACCCACATGTACAGCAAACACGGGACATAACCAATCACCAACACCATCAGTTATAAAGCCACACATCAAATTACATTTTAATCTTATGCGCAATAGATGCCACGTCCAACCCAAAAACATAAAACATGCTAGTTCAACTACGACTTTCCCACACTTAATTACTAGAAAAACATTTGACCATCCGCGCACACACGTGCATACGGTCCCCTCCACACCACGCCCAATTCGTACAAATTAAACCCCCCACCACCAAGTATTCCATTTCATTTTCTTCATGACACATATCCCTATCACAGGAAAGGTGCCAACACAACACCCCGATCTGAAGGATTTCAAATACCCACCCCACCACACACACATAACAACCCAACAAAATGGGCCTACACGTACAATATGTCCCACGTTCAAAAACCAAAATACATAGAAAATCAATCCCAGTAATGCACAACAACGCAACACACTACACACATAGTGGGAAACACGCCATAAAGTAACAAGCGAAATAACATGCATAAATCCATATTCAGTTGCGCGGAGGACACACATACCACAAACCACCAAGAACTAAACCCTAATCACATCAAAATAGTCTAATAAACGTATAATAATAACCCAATCCATGAACAACTTATGTTTCTCAGACATTGAATAAGACTTGGTTTCCACCGACAATGGGACTTAACTCTGATCGAGGAAAGTTCACAAAGCGACAACCTCTGTTCCGCGTAGAAATTAGGGTTCTTCACAACCAACAAATCAACGGATTTGAACAACACAGAGTTTCTGATGCACACTAACGATGCGTGAAATATTGCCTAAATCTGTAACATGATTTTCGTAATTACAAAAATTTGAAATTCAAATCACAAAAGGGGATAATCATAACAAATGTTAGGGTTTGCGTCGGGAATCACCACCGAATCGTATTCCCAAACAGGTAATATTCACCAATTTTTCGGACCATTACATTGGGTCAGGTTACACCGTATCCAGGTTAAATTTCCCAAGTGGGTGGGTTGGGTCACGTGACAACATAACTCCCCAACTTCACGTCCTACAACCACCTACCTATAATACACACCATCCAAAAAAGTACTACTACCTTTTTTTTGATTGGGACGTGAAGCACAAACACACCCATTCCCATAAACACACGCGCGCCAAACAACCACAAATTAATACCTCAATGTCAAAATAGTAAACAAATAGTCATGAGGACTAAACGGTTTGAAATAAAACAATTAGGACTACATGGTCTATAAGATGGAAAAATGAGATTTACTGGTCAATTCCCCTAAAAAAATATATTATTATATTAAAATTTAGATTTGTATCAAAAGTGTGAGTTATATAATAAAATATGGCTGTTAATGTGTTACTTTTTTGTCTAATTTTAAATATAAATTAATTTTAAAATTAAATGTTAAAAAAAAATTGAAACATAAATGGTTAAAGTAAAAATAAATAAAATTTCAAAGTTAAAGGGAAAAAATGACTCAATATAAAGTGTGGGGACATATTTTGTGAATGACAGCACGTGGCTAAGGTGACGCTGAAGTGTTAGTCGAGGTGCCACGTGGCCTAGTCCTGATGCCGAGATGATCTCGGCTAGGCCGAGGTTATCTGCGAAGATACCAGAATCTGAGATAAGTAGATAAGGGACGAGAGTCCTAGAATAGGGGAGGATCTTAGTCTGGATAAAATAAAGTTCTTAGAGAGTTTATCCCTATCTAGCTGAGAGTCTAGGATGAGCATTGAGCCTGAGTCCACTAAAGTGAGGCTTCTACAAGGATCAGGTCAGTGCTGGCTATAAAAGAAGGGCACCCCCGTGGGTCTGAGGTAGGGGTGATATACTGTGAGCAGTAAGTTCTTTCTTATAAGTTAACCACAATTTGCTATCTTTGAGAGATATTTGATTACTGACTTGAGCGTCGGAGTGCCCCCAAGTAGACGAACCACCGCCGAATTCTTATCTTTTTGTGACAGATTGTTCAGGCTTAATCTATTCTGCCGGTGCTCTCCAGCTAAGTTTCCCGTTTGGTTGTGTGGTAAAAAATCAACGCAAACAATTTGGCGTCGTTTGTGGAAACTTAAGGAGAATAGATGGCCAACGACGAGTAGAAAGAAAAGACTGGAGATGACATCCCTAGTGGAAATGGTAAACATGCTGATCCTAACATCGAAGAAGAAAACCATAATGAAGGGCCACAAGATCAGAATCCCAAGAATAAGGACGTCGGCAAAGAAGGAGACGCCCCGAAGAAACCAGGCCGAGATGAGTATTACAACGAAAGCGACCTCCAGGTATGGAAGGATAGGTGCCTGAGGAGGGATAGCGAAATGAAGGGAATGGCCAACAAGTTGGCAGATCTACAATCGGTTGTCAACTTCATGATACAAAACAACGTCATGCAACCACCGTTTCCGTTACAAGACACGCCAATGCTAAGGGCCAAGACTGATGCCCAAAAAGGGAAGCAAAAAACAATCCCAGCAGTCCTGCAGCATGGCAAGGAAAATGAGAACTCACATCAGTCTTCACAGGATGTCGGGCGAGGAGAGTTGATCAAAGGTGACTCACAGAGGACACCTCGTACCAGGGGAACTTATGTCAAAGAACCTCGACATATCTAGGGGAAGGGCCTATGTTTTGATACAGTGAATGAAGAGAAGTCCAAGAGGACACATAACGAAAGATGTATCATGATTTGAAACAGAACTTATGGTGGCCTGGAATGAAAAAGTGTATTGCAGATTTTGTGGCTAGGTGTTTTCATTGCCAGCAAGTCAAAGCTAAACATCAACGACCCGCCAGTTTGTTACAACCACTCCTAATACCAGAATGGAAGTGGGAGTACATTACCATAGACTTCATTGTGGGATTGCCTCGCTCTTCTCGAGGTATGGATTCTATTTGGGTTATAGTTGATCGTTTGACTAAATCTGTCCATTTCCTACCTGTCAAAACAATTTACAATGCTAACAAATTGGCCAATATTTATATATATGAGATTGTGAGATTGCACGAAGTGCTAGTATCTATTGTATCTGACACGGATTCTAAGTTTGTATCAAGATTTTGGCAGAGTTTGCAACAGGCCTTGGGGACAGAACTGAGGTTGAGTAGCGCCTATCACCCACAGACGGATGGTCAAACTGAACGAACCAATCAAACCTTGGAAGATATGCTCAGAATGTGTGTGTTAGACTTCCAAGGAAATTGGGAGACTTATTTGCCACTGGTTGAGTTTATGTATAACAACAGTTACCATGCAAGCATCGGAATGGCTCCTTATGAAGTTCTGTATGGAAGAAAATGCCGATCTCTTATATGTTGGGCCGAAATAGGTGATAGACCATTGGAACTTGTGCAAGAAACAACAGAGAAAGTGAAACTAATCCAGCAGTGTCTGAAAACTGCACAGAGCCGGCAAAAGAGTTATGTCGATGTTCGAAGAAGAGATAGAGAATACGAAGTTGGGGACCACGTGTTCATAAAAGTAACCCCTATGAAGGGTCAAACTTGGTTTGGCGTAAAAGACAAGTTGGTGCCAAGGTATGTTGGGCCTTATGAAATCCTTGAAAAGATCAATTTAGTAACCTATCGAGTGGCTCTACCTCCGGTGATAGAGCATATGCACAATGTATTTCATGTGTCGATGCTTCGAGAATATTTGAGAGATCCGCTTCATGTCATTGAACCAACATATGTACTCTTGAAAGATGATTATACTAATGAAGAAAGACCTACTCAGATTGTGAATCACCAGATCAAAAGACTACGAAACAAAGAAATCTCGTTAGTGAAGGTGGATTGACAGAATCATGGGGGAACCTATACAACCTGGGAAACAGAAGAAGACATGATGAAGAGATATCCAGATTTGTTTCCATTGGACCCAATGTTCTTCCAGAACGAAGGTAACTCGAGTTTGGAGGACCAAACTCTTTAAGGAGGGAAGACTGTAACAACCCCGACCCTTAATTAATGTTAATTCATGCTTAAGTGTGCTTAACAAGTAATTAATAAGAAGTCCCAAGTTGATTTCATGTGCATTGCATTATTTCGTGTTTCTATCTGTTTAGCGTAGAAAGATCTGTTCTTATTTTCATTTCGGCCAGCGAATTGAGGGCCTTATCGGCAACCGATTCAGAAATTGACTTGATTTATGAGTTAATTAGAATTTTTGAAATTTTATGGTAGGTTTAATTGAAATTCGGTCCGGAGCGATTGAATTAGGTTAATTTAATGCCCATCTGATTAAATTTAATCAACTACCACCAAAAGAGCCATTTAACCCCACTAGTGCAATGTTACACCTCATTTTCTCCTCACCTTGAAGCCTCAAACGTAAGAGAGAGGGAGAAGTAGAAGTTTGAGCTCAATTCTAGGAGGAAAAGAGAGAATTGCTTAGAGGGATCAAGAGTTGGAAAGGATTGGTGATAGATTGTAGAGCTTAGCTAAAATTCAAGGGAATTGTGGACTCTAGGTAAGGGACCAAGCTTTTAATTGTGTAATTGAATTAGATTTTACTAGGATTCAAGTGAATGAGATGAATTCATGCAAGAATTGGGTTAGAACTTGGCAATTGTAAGTTATTTCATGCATGCATGACCATAACATGGAATTTTGAAATTGTTTTCATTAAATTCTCACATGCACGTTCATATTCTAGTTGTAACCTAAGGATTCATCATGTTTTGGAGTAGAATGTCTCATGTGATCATGTGTTGGAAGCTTTGAATTCAAGTGAATATATGCATGGCATAATTACATCATGTTCTTTCATTTCAAGACGAATTTTGAATAATTGATATGTCATAATTACATCATGTTCTTTCATTTCAAGACGAATTTTGAATAATTGATATGTTTTTGGGCTTTGATTTTATGAAATGGTCTTTAAATCTTGAAGTATTATGAGTTTCTAAGTATTTTCCAAAGCTTTGGCCCAGAAAAAAAATGAAGTTTGAAGCTTTAGAGATCAAATTTGAGCTTGAAGATCAAAGCTGGAAATTCCTGAAATTTGATCCACGCTCGAGCGGGGGACTTCACGCTCGAGCGAGCACTTTGAGTACGTACACTTCCGCTAGAGTGACGTGAGTCATGCTCGAGCATCAAATGCATATATCCAGAAGTTCATATATTTTGCAGTCCGCTCGAGCGAGAGAATTCACGCTCGAGCGAAGTCTGAGTCTCACGCTTGAGCGGGGATCGAGCATCCGTCGAGCATGAAAAACAAGCGTCCAGTACTTTTTCCAAAGTTTGCAGTCCACTCGAGCGAGGGAAGTCACGCTCGAGCGAACCTTCACATCTTGCATGTACGCTCGAGCGGGGAAAACCACGCTTGAGCGTGGACCCTATTTTCAGCAAAATTTGTGAAATGTTTTCAAGTGCATTTTTGCATCCTCATTCCATCCTAGGCATTCCTAGGCCATGATTTAGACCCCATAATGAGGATAATGAAGTAGGTACACACCAGAACAAGAAAGGAACCAAGTTATCATTTACGGGCGTGTAATTCAGACCATTTTCATTTTGTAACTGTGTAGGTCAAGCGCCACAAGAAAGTTGAGTCGCCTACTTGCGACACCTATTGTCTGTGAGTAATAACTTAGTAAAGTTATGTTCAACTTTATGTATTTTCTGTATACGAAGTAAGATCTGTTAAGAGAAATGCCACGTTTTATACTATGAATGTTTATCCGACATTAACAAGCATTTATGAGGCTATGTTATGATTCAAGTATGTTACAAGTGATGTATGCCACGGTTCAAGTACGTTATAAGTGACATGATGTTATGATTCAAGTACGCTATAAGTTCCCAGACCGGAGGTTCCTATGGAACTGACAAGCCATCTATTCCCGGCTGGAGGTTCCTAAGTGGAACTGATAAGTATGCAAGTTCCCAGTCTGGAGGTCCCTATATGAGACTAACAAGATATCTTTACCCGACCGGAGGTTCTTCTATAGAACTGACAAGTAAAATTTAAGTCACTCTGTGTGAGATCTATTCGTACTGATAAACGTATACGAAAGATTAAGTATGAACTCTGACTTTTGTCTACATGCTCAGAACAAGAATATGAATGTAAATTGTTTTATTCCAGCTATGATATTGAGACAACATTCATATACCCCTTTACTCTGTTATTATTCACTGGGCTTCGCTCACTATTTATGTTATGTATGTAGGTGAGCAAGCATGTGACCAGGCCCAGAGTTGATGGCCTAAATCCCAGTTTTGCCAGCAAACCTTTGTGCCTCCCGAGGAGGTTCTGATTGAAGTCAAGTTCCATGGCTGTTTTTGTATCATGTTAAACTAAGTTTATACTATGTTGTGTTTGAACAAGATGTCTGTTAATGTGTACTTGGAGTGATGTGTAGATATTGTATCTCTATTATAAAAGTCTATTCCATGTATGTCAGCACAGCTCTATGAACTATGTATGTGTAGACATCCCCCGAACGCCCCAGGAGGGAATCCCGTTCTGTTCATTTGGGCTCACTACAGTTCAGGACTCAAATTGTCACAGTTCTAAATCTGAACCAAAGAGTCCAAATCCGGCAAATTGTTTTTGAAAACAGATTTTTTGTAAAGAAGTTCCAAACATGGACTGCTTTGCCAGATACAGAGTCGCCACCTAAATATTTTTTATGGGGGAATTTAGGAAACCCTGACTCGTTTGCCTAAGGCCACGTGTCCGTCATCACCAAAGTTGCTTCGGCTCGAGAACTTGGGTACGATTGGGGAAGGTCAGCTATGAGCACCCCCGCTCGCCCAATCCAAAAATCGGCCTCTACTAACCATGATATCTTGTTTTGAAAACATTATGCGTTCTTAAACCGGTTATTAGCCTAAATTTACTACATGATGCACACAACATACAAGTATAGACTGAATTTCCTGAATTGGAACAAAACATCGCATATCCGTTTGTTTTGAAAATGGATTAAAATTTGCTACTCGCAAGTAGGCTAAAACACGAGTTTTGACGAATTATTGCAACTCAAGCAACCCAACCTTCACCCACAGGCATTCAGGCAGTTATAACACATAAGCACATAGCCTCATGGTAAGCATGCTATCATGGCAACACTTACACTCATGCAAGAATGCTAAAACATAAATGAGTACTCCAAGCCAAAACAGAAACTAGTTAATAATCATATGCATGATCCTAGTTCATGTTAAGATGGCTAATGCAACACATACAAGATGCAACTACAATAGGCTCGGCTATTCTAAGATGGCATATGATGATGCTACAACTAACACGTATTCAACTTGGAATTGAAATACAATGCAGTTAGTATGATGCGCCGAGCCCGGTGCATGCAAGACAAATGTATGGATGCACGCATGCATAGCATAAGGTATGCTAATTTAAATATGTCCTAATACTAACCATTGAAAGCAGGTAAGTAAAAGGGAGAAAGAAGTGAGGGTTGGAAGACATACACACACTCACACATACTTATTACACAATTGCCCTCGCTCGGAGGGTCCGAAAAAATAATATAGACCGAATAATGAACCAACTATCCTAGCTAATTAATTATTACAAAACTTTTAATTAATTAACAAATTAATTACAAAAATAGCCTAAATATGAAACTAAAGAGACCGCCGCAGCTCTGCCTCGGAATGCGTGGATGATGCATGCTTGATTTGCCTTGCCCAGAAACCCGCTGCCATGCCATTGTTGCCTCTATTTGCACTGTCCTATACCTCTGAGGACTGTGAAAATCCTAGAGATGCCTCTGAATTGCTCTCTGAGCATTGTGAGATGCCACCGACCAAGGCATAAGATCACCGGCCATTGATAAATGGTCATCGACCAATTGTTGATCCATTGGCTAATTATTTTTGGTCGGTCAGTACTGTAGGTAGCCGGTCGGCCAAATCTTCCTGTAGAAACCTGTTTTGACAGCAGCAAAGGACAGACAAGGCATGGCATGGAATTTTCAAGCAAATGTGTGCATGTCGACTCTCCCTATCATGTTATAGACTCAAGGGAGTATGGCCCTTGGTCCTCGGGCCACCAATCACGCATTTCGATGCATGATGGCCAAAGGCACCAAGTTTGCAAATCAATGTGAATGCATGCGACAAAACAAATGAATGCCTTACGCCCTATCATGTTGAGGTCAAAGGCATCGGCGACCGAGGGTTGAGACATGTTTCGTCACTTTGAGTACGAACACACCTCACCCCTCATGCTTGGTTTAACACCCCAAACCAAGCAAAATGTAATGCATGTATGCAATGTGGCTCAAGTATGCAACATGGGTCAAATATGCAACATGAGGCTAAGTTAACAAAGCATGCCAAATGCAATGCAACCTAAGCATGCAAATGTACAATGTGCTAAGCATGCAAGATGCAATGCAATGCAACCTAACATGCAAGCTAAACTAATGTAACAAGAACATGCAAATACGGTATAATGCAAGCATGAAACTAGAGGCAACATGTCAAACATGCAACTATGTACAAGGATGGACTTAAATTGAAATGGGAGGCCTCAGCCATGCCCCAAAACAGTGGCCAAAACACCCAATTTAAGGGGCCAAAAGGAGAGGCGAATACACACACAACATTGGCCCATAAGCTAGACCACTATGCACAACATTCAAGCATGAGCAAGATGGAGTAAACATGAGGATGTGGCAATACAACAAGCTCTTGAAATCATGCCAATAATGCTACCAAATCATGCACCTAAGGTGAATAAAGCATGCTAAAGGGCTTAAGGACCAAAGCTAGTCAAGATGCTTGAGCTAAGGCCATATCAACCAAGCCCCACAAGGCCAAGATGATTAAAAATAGACTTAGGGAAGACCAAAATAAGACTAGAACATGCATGGAACATGGTCAAAACATGCCAAGAAATGGGCCCAAAACAAAGGGCATTCAAAGCCACAATGAGGGCACTCTACTACAACCACCCCAACCGCTCATGGCATGGACTAGACAACCAAAAATAGAGTTTCAATACATCAAAATGCACCCCAAAACCCACTGATTTGGCAGCCCAAAGCCTCAAACACATAGGCATACACCAAGGCCCTAACATGGAGCATAAGATCACATCTCTTCAAGGCATTGAAAGGGTAGCAAATGCAAGCATGTAAGCACAAAACATGGACTGAAATGGCATAATAAGTGATTCCAAATCACTGAAATAGCCTAGGTAATGCAAGCTAATGACTCACACACTCAAGGCTCACAAGCCAAAATGCAAAGAGGCTATACCAAACATGGAAAACATGATCAAATCAGTACCCAACAGACCTTAAGCATGATGAAATATGACCAAAAGCTTCATGAAGTCAAGCTAGAACATGCAAGCATGGAGGTCTAAAGGCAAGATGCATTTCTAGGCAAAATGGAGGAATACAAGGCAAGTATATTATGCATGCAAGGGGTCAATAAACCAACATAGAACAGAGGTAAAACATGCTCAATAAACTCCAAATAACCTCTGAAACAAGACCAAACAAAAGTAAGCATGCATGATACCCTTATGAGCCAAAAACATGAACAAATGAGACACAAAGGGAGAGGGGTGTCCCTCCCCTATGCAAGACTTCAAAACCTTTTCTTCACCACTGAAAATCCTCTGGATTTCAGTGGTGAGAAGGTCAATGCACAAAAGTATTCAAAGCTCAACCAAAAAAGGCACAAAAGGGGCCAAACAAGGCCTAAGAGGAGGAGGTCGACCCCAAACACAAAAGAGACCTGAATGAAACATCTTAAGCATGAAAAATCAGAGTTTTTATCAGTTATACACAAAGCTCAAAACAGCATGCAAAGTAGGTTAAAAGCTAGTGCAAGATTGGGGAATATAAAGCAATAGTGTTTACCCTTGAAGAACACTTCAAGAACAGCAATTCCAGCCCCCCTTTTCTGATTAAAACCAACTCAAAACTCCAAGAACAAACTCTTAACACCTCCAAAATCGAAGTATGGTGTAATACTAGGTGTCTTAGTGCAAAGCTAAGAACAAAACACCCTTTTAGGCCCTCTAACACAGACAAATGAAGAGAGAGATGGAGATATAGAGAGAGTGGTGTATATATGCTATATAACTCTGATTTGCTGAACCTCCTCAAAGGAGAAGAGAGGTCTCCTTTTATAGAGGAAAACAAAGGCCTAAGCTTCTTAAAGAAGCTAAGGCAAAAGGGTCAAGGAGGCCAAGCTTCTAAGAGAAGCTAAGGCAAAGGGTCTAAGCTTCTTGAGGAAGCTAAGGCAAAGGGTCAAGCTTCCCCAAGAAGCTTGAGCAAAGGGTGCAAGCTTCTCCAAGAAGCTTGAGCAAAAAAAGGTGCAAAGGGCTCAACTCCTCCATACACGTGTATGGAGGACAAGTCCGTGCATTCCAGCTGGCACAGCTGGCATGCACAATGCCTGAAAAAGGCAAAAATGAGGTACCGGCCAAAAAAAGAGACAACCGGCCAAATAAATGGTCGGTCGACCACACAAAAAAGTCGATACACCTAAGAGAATACCGACCGACCAAACATTTGGTTGGTAGAAAAAAAAAATCAAGGCCGGTGACATTATGCCACAGCCGGTGGGTTTCAGGGATGGCTAACAAGCCTCTTCCCACCCTCAAAAGCATAAAACACATGTCCTTGGTGCAAAACCAAGCACAGAACAGGCAAGTTAAGAGATCCTGAGACAAGACGCGCGGCCAAGGCTTTCGGGAACTCAAAACGAACACGAACATGGATGATCACCGAGTGTTCAAACGGTGACGTCCAAGTCTTGAGGACGGTCAAAAATGGGGTGTCTACAGTATGTTTTGTTTTATTACTTCCGCAGCCCCTAACTTTATGCCATTATGTCAAGAGGCCTTTGGTAATCCGAGGATTACTGGCCGGTTACGATGCTAAACCCATAAGGGCGGGTTTGGGTCGTGACACATTGACCCCGAGGTCACATGTCATATGCTCAATGTAGACAAGTCAGCTAAACCTATCATCCAGCGAGCAAGGAAGCCGACATTAGTGCATATTGAGGCTGTTGAGGAGGAAGTGGACAAGCTGTTAGAAGCTAGAGCCATTCGGGAAGTGAACTACCCATCCTGGCTGTCCAACACAGTTGTTGTGAAAAAGAAGAACGGGAAGTGGACGGTTTACTTGGACTTCACCAGCCTGAATAAGGCTTATCCCAAAGACAGTTTCCCACTCTCCAAGATCGATCAATTAGTGGATTCCACTTCAGGGCATAAAATGATGAGCTTCCTAGACGCTTACAAGGGCTACCATTAGATAGCAATGCACCCCCTGATGAGGAGAAGACTGCATTTATCACCCCAAAAGGGCTGTATTGCTACAGAGTGATGCCCTTTGGGTTGAAAAATGCAGAAGCAACCTACCAGAGGTTAGTAACCAAGATGTTCAGACATCTGATTGGCAAAATGGTGGAAGTATACATTGATGACATGGTCGTGAAGACCAAAGAACCTAAGAATCACCTGGCAGACTTAAAGGCAATTTTTGATATCCTGAGACATGTCAGCTCCAACTCAATGCTTCGAAGTGCGCATTTGGAGTCAGGTCTGGTAAGTTCCTGGGATACCTGGTTACTAGAAGGGGGCATTGAGGCAAGTCCAGATCAAATCAAGGCTATCCTTGACTTGGAGAGCCCAACATCCGCAAAACAAGTACAGATGTTGACAGGAAGGGTTGTAACCTTGAACAGGTTTATAAACAGAAGTCCCCCCTCTGGGGTTTGTCCGTCGATAGCAGATTGTACCGGCAAGGTTAATCAGCCGAAGTTTTGATAAGTGTAAACCATTTTTTAGTTTGTTAAAGAAAGCCATAGATTTTTTGTGGACGGAAGAGTGCGAAGTCATCTTAGCCGACTAGAAAAAGTACCTGACAACAGCTCCAACTCTGTCAAATCCAATAACTGGAGAAGAATTGATCTTATACTTGGCAGTTTCAGAACATGCAGTAAGCACAGTAGTAATCCGAGAGGAGAAAGGAGAACAAAAGGCGGTATACTATGTAAGTAAAATCCTAGCAGGGGCAGAAACCAGGTACCTGCCCTTGGAGAAACTAACACTAGCCTTGGTGATGGCTTCGAAAAAATCGAATCACTACTTCCAAGCCCACAAGATTGTGGTACTGACTGAGTATCCTTTGAAGTCCTTGTTGCAGCAAAGAGATCTAACTGGCAGAGTAGCTAGATGGGCAGTAGTGCTGGGCCAGTATGACTTGGAATTTAGGCCTAGAACAGCAATTAAGGGCCAGGTTCTAGCCGACTTCGTGGCCGAGTTCACTCCTAATACCATCCCGTGTTGTATTTCGGTGAGCCGTGGCTTGGGATGCCTAGAGGAGCAGGAAGAAACCCAACTGGGGCCCAAGAACCCTACTGTAGCAAAATAGAAGAAAGAAGAAAAACCAAAGCCCTACGACATCTACATCGGCGACTCCTTCCGCCTGTTTGTCGATAGAAGTTCAAACCGTCAAGGAGAGAGGGCAAGAGTAGTGTTAATGTCGCCAGATAGGCGAATGTTAGCAGTCTATTCGTTTGGAATTCAAGGCCTTAAACAATGAAGCAAAGTATGAGACACTGATTGTAGGGTTGAAGTTGGCAACAGCAATGGAGGTCGATAAGGTGGTAGTCTTCTGTGACTCCCAACTTATTGTGAATTAGGCAACAGACGAGTATGCAGCCCAAGATGAACGAATGATAGCCTATGTTAAAAAGGTTGGCAGATTGCTCTCCTTGTTCCAAGATTGTCGGCTACAACAAGTTAGTCGAGATGACAACAATCACGCTGACGCCTTGGCAAACCTGGCTAGTGCAATGAAATCAGGTAGCTTCTTTTGCCTCAGCCTTGGCGACCTTGGTGACATTTTCAGCAGTTTTAGCGCGATCCTCGACATTGCTTTGGGCCAGTTAGGCAGCTTTCGCTTGGTCCTACAAACTTCAGATGCGGGCCTCAGCCTTGTTTAGTGAAGACAGGAGCTTGGCTGCCTCCTTTGTCTTGTTGGTCAGTTCCTTCTTAAACTCCTCGGTTTTGACTGTGAAGAAGTGACCCTGCTGGATAGCCTGCAAGAATGGAAAGAGAATTCGTTATGTATGAGAACCAGAGTTGAAATTGGACAAAAAGTTACAAGTGCTGAAACTTACCAAAACGCAGTGCTGCATCATCAATGCATAGTTTTCGTACTCAAAGAGCTCGGCCATTCGATTAATGTCGACCGGAAGGAGAACGGCAGTAGAAAGGGCGGCACCAACTTCCACGCTATCGAGCACACTGTCCCCGGCTTGAAGAGGTCGGTCTCTGACCTTGACAGACGGGTCCAGGGCTTGTCAGTATGAAAAACACCAAGCTCAGAAGCCCCTCCCGGACCTCGGCTTCTTGGATCACAGCTGATCAGACGTCTCAACTTCGACAGGCCTTTTCTCAGTAGCAGTAGAGCTCTTCTCTTCTGACTCAACTTCTGTGGTTGTGGCTTTGGCTTTAGCCCTTTTTACCCTCTTTGCCTTGGGCTTTGGTTGGGATTAGGATTGGGAAGAAGAATGAACAGACACCACGCCAAGGATGTCGGCTAACAAACCGTCGAGAACAATTTTTGCGCGACCCATTTCGTCGGCAGTAACGGCAATGGTAACTCTGGGACCAAAATGAATGGCTGGCAAGGCGATAGGAGGGTTGGAATGGTCGATCTCCGAGAAGTCAAGACCTCGGCATCTTCTACTTCTTGTTCTGCCAGCAGAGACGTTTGGTAGAGCTCGATGTCGGCATCAGCGTTGAGATGGTGGGATTAGTTGAGCTGGAGCAGAATTAGAGTGCTTCTCTACTGGGTCTGATGAAGAGGCCTGGTCTGGCCTTGGCGATGAAGCAACTGTCAGAGTTATTGCTAATGAGGGAGTCTTCCTTCAGTAAGGAACGTCGGGCAAAGCTGACTTGTAAGTCGGGATATAATTAAGCAACAAAAGGGCTTTATGCTTATCAATATCCAAACCTAGAAGCCTTTTTAGATCAAGGCTGGGGAAGAAAGTTTGTCGAAAATCCTTTGCCGGCTGGGAAAGAGCTGCAAAAGAGAACAAAAAGAAAAACATTCAAAAACAGATATATGAGTCGACAAGTCCTAATAGAAATAGGATTAAGAGGATGACTCAATTCTTACCATCACCCTCTTTAAACATTGATCGGAGCAAAGCGAAGAGATGAAGTTCATCAATTGGAGCAAACTCCCAGTTGCCCGAGATGATCAGGTAATCATCTCCAGTACCCTTGTTGGAGTCTAGGAGGTCGGCTATGATTTTGTAGGTAGTGGATCTGGGTTTGAGGTAATAATGTAACCTTTTTCAAACTTTAGGCCACACATGGTATAACAAAATTGGATGTCGGCTAATGTTATCCTAACTTTTTCTCGGCGGGCTAGGGCGATTCTACCATTGATAACCCTATAGGAATTGATGGCTAGCTACATAGGGTTGAGTTTGTAGTAGTGGAGGACTTCCCTAAAGAGAATGTCTAAAGGAAACCGAAATCCACACTCAATGAATGCAACAACAGGGAAGGGCATGGAGTCTCCATCAAGCATGATAGAGTCCTCCTTCCCAGCTAACCTAATCTGAACGTCGACTGGGATAGAGAACTCTCTCCTAAAGTACTCAAGTTTTTCTGGGGTGTCTACCCTCCACCTAAACATACCCATGGTGTCTGCTTAAATGAAGACTGGTGCAAGATTTCAGAAAATAATGATTGGTATGGGTTTAAAGACCTCGGCTAAACCCTTAAACAGGTACTAGGGCAACGGATTTTGAAGATCTAAGGGGAATTTGTTTCAATTTTCCTAAGAATGTGATTTCTATCAAATCTCAAACCTAAGTCTATAATAGAAACAAGAATCAAAGGCAAGAATCTGGAAAACAAGTCAAAGAGAAACAGAAAAGAACATGATTCAGAATCAAGAAAGCAACAGGAATTCAAGAAACAATGAGTAGGTGTGTACAGATGTACAAAAGTCAAGAACAGTGGCAAATTGTTAAAGCATCAAATTTATGAACACTACGTATGTGTGTGCAAGAACCATGAACAGTGTGTATAGACACAAGGATAAATTGAACAACACAAATCACAGACAAACACAAAATTCAAAGCACAGCGAAGATTCAAGAAACCAGAAACGACTCAATGATGACCAGAACATGAAAATAGACGAAAAACAGATAAAGGATTCAATGGCAACATGTGAGGCATTTAAATAGACACAATGTAAAACAATATGGCAAAGAACAGTACAAGTTATTTGAAAATATGAACAGAGATATCAGGGACTTATCGACTGGAGCCGAATAAGGAGACGCCAGAGTCAGACGATTTGAACAATTAGAGTCAAATAATAAAAGGCACGCCGGTGGTGATGGAAGAGGCAGTTGTAGAGCTTCGAGGATGTGAAAATGGCAGTTTGGAAAATTGTTAGAGAGAGAAAATCTAAGATGAGGCAAATTAAATTCGTAAAAGTGAAAAGACGGGAATAGAGAGAAGAGTTTTTGTGAAAAATACGAAAAGGCAGCAAAACATAATGAGGTGCCTTGGACGACGTGCTTGCCAGGTGGCGTGCACAAAAGCAACGTGACCTAATAACCCGTATCAGGTACGAACCAATGAGGAACTGACATGTGAAGGAAACAGTTGGGAAGACTGAGGGTGACAACTCATGCGCAGTCAGAACTCTTTGAATTCTTGATTAAATGAAGCAATAAAATCAGCTAAGGGAGCGATCTCGGTTGAGATGCATAAAGAACTTGTTCTTTAGTTCTGGATCCTTGGTAAAGTGGACAGTTGAGTCTTGGGTACTTGAAACCGACGAGTCATGACCTCGGTCGAGGGGAAGAATGAATTTTAGCCGACATAATGTATGAACAAACAATGTAGGTTCCATCACCTCAAGTTATCGAGGTAATAGAACCTAGAAGGCAGTTGTGGGGACATATTTTGTGAATGACAGCACGTGGCTAAGGTGATGCTGAAGTGTCAGCTGAGGTGCCACGTGGCCTAGTCCTGATGTTGAGGTGATCTCGTCTAGGCCGAGGTTATCTGCAGAGATATCGAAATCCGAGATAAGCAGATAAGGGACAAGAGTCCTAGAATAGGAGAGGATCTCAGTCTGAATAAAGATAAAGCTCTTGGGGAGTTTATCCCTATCTAGCTAAGAGTCCAGGATGAGCATTGAGCCTGAGTCCACTAAAGTGAGGCTTCTACAAGAATTAGGTCAATGCTGGATATAAAAGCAGGACACCCCCGTAGGTCTAAGGTAGGGGTGATATACTGTGAGCAGTAAGTTCTTTCTTGTAAGTGAATTGTAATTTGCTATCTTTGAGAGATATTTGATTACTGACTTGAACGTCGGAGTGCCCCCGGGTGGACGAACCACCGCCAAATTCTTATCTTTCTGTGACATGTTGTTTGGGCTTAATTTATTCTGCCGGTGCTCTTCAGCTGAGTTCCCCGTTTGGTTGTGTGGTAAAAAATCAACACCCACATAAAGAAAGTGTTATATATCAAAGAAGATCAGATCATTTGATGGCGTCGTCGAAATTATAAACGTTGCCATAGGTCTCTCACCTTACCTTTCTTTTCTTTTCTTTTCTTTGCTTTTCTTTTTGTTGTTATATTTGAGTGAAATTTTGGTTACAAACCTGATTTAAAAAATTGAGCATTTATACACAAATTTTAATTTATGGGATGATCTAAATAAGTGTTTTTTAAAATTTTTACGAAAAGATTGACAAAAAAGTAGAGAGGTGATATAATCCAAAAAAGATAATAAAAAATAAATAAAAAAATATGCTTATATAGCACACCTCAAACAAGCTCCTGTCCTAACTAAGATTTTTTGGACCTTTGAGTCCCATTAAATATTTAATAGTCGGAATTGCCCTTCAAATAATGATTATTCATCATTTATGATTATCTATGAAAGGTACATGATGATTTAACATTTATTTTGATTTTCAAAACTTTAAAATATCAACTTTCAAATTGAAATTTTTTTTTTTAAAAATATTTTTTTGAAAAAACTGAATTATTTTTTTGTGCAAAATTGAAAATTTTGTATTTATAAAAAAGCATGATGTTGGAACATTGATGTGCAAAATTGGAAAAAAAAATTAAATGAAAAAACTGATAATGTTCTCAGTTTTAAAATTTAGAAAAAAAAAATGTTAATGTTCTCAATTTTATTGGATAGTTAAATCAAACCAATAAGTAAAAAAGCAAAAGTATTTAATCTCATGCTCTCTTTTTTTATCAGTTAGTGAAACAATTATCTGGAACATTATTATACAAAATTGATAATATTCTTAGGTTTAAAAATTGGAAAAAAACTAATAATATTATCAGTTTTACTAAATAGGATTTATTGGTTCCAAAAATCTTAAATAAAACCTAAGCTATCATAACATTTATAAATATGATTTTTAAGTAATTAACTCTAAAAAAATCCATTGTTGTTTCTCCCAAAAATCACTTTTAATCATTTTTACATAAGCCTCCGTTTGGGAAGTAGGTTGGCTTTTTGACTTTTTGACTTTTTTGGCTATTTTAGCCTGGCCTAAAAAGTTTGGTTTGTAAAGGGTTTTTTGGCTTTTTTGACTTTTTTTGTGAGAGAAGAATGTAATGATTATGGGCTAGATGTGATATTTTGTTTTTTGTGGCTAAAATAGCCTATTTTGTCTTTTGTGGCTAAAATAGTCAAAAAAGCCCCGTTTAACTCTTGCCAAACAGAGCCTAAGAAAAGTTATATATCTCTAAATATAACTATTACTTTATTTTTTATGAAGGATTTGAGATTACTAACAAAATTCTAGGATTGTTTTGGAAATCTTTAAATTTATCCCTATAATGAATTTAAATATATCTTGCGTATTTAACATATTCACACATTTCAATATTTTTTTAGAAAAAAATTAGAATAATTTTGAGGTGATAACTCACATTTCTTAAGCATTTATTTCTCTGTCCTATTTAAAAATTTGTTTCCTGTCTATATTTGAATAAGTGTTTTTTCTTTTGATAGAATTTGAGTTAAATTTTGTATAATTTTATGAACAATAGGAGATAGATCAATAAATCTAAAATAAAAGAGTAGAGGTTAAGATCTACTAGTAGAATAATTATTTTAAATTTTAAAAATTAAAATCACCAAATTATTTCAAATTCTAACCCAGTAATCATAGCCCATATAACTCTTTTTAAGAGTTGATAGGTTCGACTCACACTCCATATGTAAAAGGTGAATCCCAACCCAAGAAACACATTTCATTCCAAGCTGCTTTTTCAGCATTAGAGCATTTAGGTATAATCACTTTGTTCTATCAAAATATTATGGAAAATTTACCCATAAGTCCTAGTTTTTTAAACGTTAAACCATTTAGTCCTAAAAGTTTTTTTATGCTCCATTTAGTCCCATTTTTACATCAACATGATGTGAATGATGTAAATGATCTGATGTTTCATTCTATAATTTCAAAATTTATTGAAATCTGATGAACATTAGATGTTTTTCATCCTATATTTTCAAACATTATTGAAATTTGATGAACATTAGATGTTTGAAATCCAATGTTTGTATATACGGCGCAGAGAGAGAGAGAGAGAGAGAGAGAGACAGAGATCAAAACATAGTGCTGTGTATTGTAATGTGCCCCACACCTAACAAGATATTTATTGGAGTTAGTGAGGGTAATCTTGGGACCTGGATTGTTGATCCTAACCAGTCCGACCGGTTTCGGATGCTAAAGAAAATGAGATTCAA
>NW_021026407.1:313896-465150 GCF_004153795.1 Camellia sinensis | reverse complement strand
AAACAAGTTGGCTTGGCATCGCAGAGAAGCGAGTCGTCGAGGGACGCCAATCCTTCAAACGCAGACATCCATCCAAGGGTGTAAACCCTTTTGTTGCATGCCTCGTTACTTGCTTCTGTATTTGTCCAGGACGTCGTCCACCCCTTCAGCATATCCTTCGGCGTTCAGTTGCCTTTATTTCCGGCCGCTTTGGTGACGAGTACCGTTGGACTTCAGTCTGGGCTTGAGACTCCTTCTTTGCCTCAACCTTGGCGACCATCGGCGACATTTTTCAGCAGGCTTTGGCGCGCATCCCGACATTGCTTTGGCGCAGTTAGGCAGCTTTTGCTTGGGTCCTACAAACTTCGGAATGCGGGCCTCAGCCTTGTTTAGTGAAGACCAGGGCTTGGCTGCCTCTTGTCTTGATTGGTCAGTTCCATCATTAACTCCTCGGGTTTTGACTGTGAAGAAAGTGACCTGCTGGATAGCCTGCAAGAATTGGAAAGAGAATTCGTTAAGTATGAAGAACCAGAGTTGAATTGGAGCAAAAAGTACAAGTGCTAAAACTTACCAAAACGCAGTGCTGCGATCTCAATGCATGTTTTCGTACTCAAAGAGCTCGGCCATTCGATTGATGTCGGCCGAAGAGAGAACGACAGTAGAAAGGGCGGCACCAACTTCCACACTGCCCCGGCTTGAACTGAGGTCGGGTCTCTGACCCCTTGACAGACGGGGTCCAAGGGCTTGCGAGCATGAAAACAGCCAAGCTCAGAAGCCCCCCCCAGACCTGGCTTCGTTGGATCACGGCCTGATCAGACGTCTCAGCTCGGTGGGCCTCTCAGCAGCAGTTACGAGTCTTCTCTCTGAACTCAACTTCTGTGGTTGTGGCTTTGGCTTTAGCCCTTTTTTACCCTCATTTGCCTTGGGCTTTCGTCTAGGATATAGGATTGGGAAGAAGATTGAACCGCACCACGCCAAGATGTCGGCTAAACAAGCCGTCGCGCGAACAAGTTTTTGTGCACCATTTCGCCGGCCCAGTTAGCGCACATGGTAACTCTGGGACCAAAATGAATGGCTGGCAAGGCGATAAGAGGGTTGGAACTGACGATCTCTGAGAAAGTCAAGGACCTCGGATCTTCTGATTCTTGTTCTGCCAGCAGGAGACGTTATTGAGTAGAGCTCGATGTCGGCATCAGCCGTTGAGAATGGTATGGGATTAGTGGCGTGGAGCAGAATTAGAGTGCCTTCTCTACTGGGTCTGATGAAAGAGGCCTGGTCTGGCCCTTGGCGATGAGAGCCAACTGTCAGAGTTATTGCTAAATGAGGGTCTTCCTTCAGTAAGGGAACGTCGGCAAAGCTGATTGTTAAGTGCGGGATAGAATTAAGCAAACAAAAGGGCTTTATGGCTTCATCAATATCCAAACCTAGAAGCCTTTTTAGACAAGGCTGCGGGAAGAAAGGTTGTCGAAATCCTTTGCCGGCTGGGAAAGCTAGCAAAAAGAGAAAAAAAGAAAAACATTCAAAAACAGATATAATGATCGACAAGTACCTAATAGAGAATAGGATTAAGAGGATTGACTCAATTTCTTACCATCACCCTCTTTAAACATTGCAATCGGAAGCAAAGCGAAGAGATGAAGTTCATCAATTGGGAGCAAAACTGCCCATGTTGCCCGAGATGACAGGTAACATCTCCATACCTTCGTTGGAGTCTAGAGAGGGTCGGCTCATGATTTTGTAGGTAGTGGATCTGGGTTTGAGGTAATTAAATGTAACCTTTTTCAAACTTTAGGCCACACATGCGTATAACAAAATGAGGTCGGCTAATGTTACCTAACTTTTCTCGGCGGGCTAGGGCGATTCTACCATTGATAACCTATTGTAGGAATTTTGATGGCTAGCCTTACATAGGTTTAGGTTTTGTGTTCAGTGGGGAGGACTTCCCTAAAGAGATGTCTAAAGGAAACCGAAATCCCAACACTTCAATGAGAATTAAACGGGAAGGGCATGGAGTCTCCATAGGCATGATAGAGTCCTCCTTCCCAGCTAACCTAATCTGAACGTCGTGCTGGATAGAGAACTCTCTCCTAAAGTACTCAATTTTCTGGAGTTGTCTACCCTCCACCATAAACATACCCATGGTGTACGCTTAAATGAAGACTGGGTGCAAGATTCAGAAAAGAATGATTGGTATGGTTTAAAGACCTCGGTGCTAAACCTTAAACAGGTTACTGGGCCAAGGATTTTGAAGACTCTAAAGGGGAATTTGTTTCAATTTCCTAAGAATGCTGATTATCTCATCAAATCTCAAACCTAAATCTATTAATAGAAACAAGAATCAAAGCAAGATCTGGAAACAAGTCAAAGAGAAAACAGAAAAGAACATGATTCAGAATCAAAAAGCAAACAGGATTCAAAGAAACACATGAGTAGGTGTGTACAATGTACAAAAGTCAAGAACAGTGCAAATTTGTTAAAGCATCAAATTTATTGAACAACTACGTATGTGTGCAAAACCATGCAACAGTGATGTATAGACACAAGGATAAATTGAACACACAAATCACAGACAAACACAAAATTCAAAGCACAGCGAAGATTCAAGAAACCAAAACGACTCAAGTGATGACCAGAACATGAAAATAGAAGAAAAACAGATAAAGGATTCAATGGCAAACATGGGGAGGCATAAATAGACACAATGTAAAACAATAATGGCAGAAGAACAGTAACAATATTTGAAAATATGAACAGAAATCAGGGGGACTTATCGACTGGAGCCAATAAGGAGACGCCAGAGTCAGACGATTTGAACAATGTAGAGTCCAAATAATAAAAGTCACGCCGGTGGTTATGGAAGAGGCAGTTGTAGAGCTTCTGAGGATGATGAAAATGGCAGTTGGAAAATTGTTAGAGAGAGAAAATCTAAGATGAGGCAAGATTAAATTCGTAAAAGTGAAAAGACGGGATTAGAAAGAAGAGTTTTGTGAAAAAACAAAAGCAGGCAAAAACATAATGAGGTGCCTTGGACGACTGCTTGCCAGGTGGCTGCACAAAAGCAACGGACCTAATAACCGTATCAGGTACGAACCAATGAGTGAATGGGACATGTGAAGGAAACAGTTGGGAGACTGAGGGTGATCAACGTCATGCCGCAGTCAGAACTCTTTGAATTCTTGATAAAAATGAAGCAATAAAATCAGCTAAGGGAGCAGATCGTCGGTTAGAGATTGCATAAAGGAACTTTTCTTTAGTTTCTGGATCCTTGGTAAAGTGGACAAGTTGAGTCTTGGGTACTTGAAAGCCGACGAAGTCAATGACCTCGGTGAGGGAAAGAATGAATTTAGCCGACATATGTAGAAACAAAACAATGTAGGTTCCATCACTCAAGTTATCGAGGTTAATAGAGAACCTAGAACGGCAGTTGTGGGGAACATATTTTGTGAACTGACAAAGCACGTGGTACAGTGATACTGCAAGTGTCAGCTGAGGTGCCACGTGGCCTAGTTCCTTGATGTTTGAGGTATCTCGTCTAGGCCGAGGTTATCTGCAGAGATATCTGAAATCCGAGATAAGCAGATAAGGGACAAGAGTCCTAGAATAGGAGAGGTCTCAGTCTGAATAATAATAAAGGCCTCTTGGGAGTTTATCCCTATTAGCTAAGGGTCCAGGATAGCTTGAGCCATAGACCACTAAAGTGCACCGGCTTTACCGAGATGAATTAGGTTCAATCGAGCTGGATTTATAGAAGACAGGACACCCCGAAAATGTCGCATAAGGTAGGGTGATAATCTTGCTGTGGAGACAAGTAAGTATGCATTTTTGTATATTTAATTGTATCTTAGTGGAGAGTAATATCTATGATTATTTCTGAGAGATGTTTGAATACGTCTCTCCGTCTGAATGTGGGCACTGCCATATCCTCGTGTGAACGCGCTTTCTCAAACCCAACGCGCTGCAGGCTGCTAGGTGTGACCAAAAATTTCTTATCATTAGTCTGTGAGATGTTGTTTGTGGGCTTAATTTATTTGCCGAGTGCTCCTTCAGCTGAGTTCCCGTGTTGGTTTGTGTAATATAAGATCGAACAACCTCACATTTAAAGAGATAAGAGGTGTGTTCTAATATATCAACAGAGGAATATGATCATATTGCAATCGTGAGCGGTCGTCGGACAATTATAAACGTTTTCTGCATCGTATAGGTCTCTCTATTACCTATACCTAGGTTCTTCTTTATTACTCTTTCTTTTTCTTTTCTCGCTTTTCTTATTGTTGTTATAATTATTGAGTGAAATTTTGGTTACAAGCACTTTGATTTAATAAATAAATTGAGTTCTTTGCATACACAAATTTTAAATATTATATGGGATGATACTATATAAAGTGTTTATATAATTATTTAGAAATAGATGTTATCCAACAAAAGTAGAACTATGACTATAATATAAAAGATTTAAAAAAGAGCAGTAATATATATGCTATATAGAATCAAACTAACTTCCTAACTAAGATTGTAGTCATAAATATTAAAATAGTGCTATTTGCCTACAACTTCAATATGTACTAGATTATATCTATTACTAGATTCATATGGATACTTATATTGTAACTATACAGGTGTATCATACATATATCCCGAAATAAATCCTGAAAATGATTTCACATATATTCAGAAGTTGATATTTAACATTTATTTTGATTTTTAAAACTTTAAAATAATCACTTTTCGAAATTGGATAAATTTTTTTTTTTTAAAAAATATTTTTTTTGAAAAAACTGAATTATTTTGTTTTGTGCACAAATTGAAGAATATTTGTATTTATATAAAAAGCATGAGTTGGAACATTGATGTGCAAAAATTGGAAAAAAAAAGTTAAATGAAAAATGATAATGTTCTCAGTTTTTAAAATTTAGAAAAAGAAAATGTTATAATGTTACTCAAAATTTTAATAGGATTAGTTAAATCAAACCATAAAGTGAAAGCGAAAAGTATTTAATCTCATGCTCTCTTTTTTATCAGTTAGTAAACATTAATCTGGAACAATTATTATACAGAAATTGATAAGTATTAGCTTAGGTTTAAAAAATTGGAAAAAAACCTAATATATCAGTTTTTACTAAAATAGGATTTATATGGTTCCAAAAATCTAAAGTAAAACACTAAGCGATATAACATTTATAAATATGATTTTTAAGTGAATAACTTAAAAAACATGTTGTTTCTCCCAAAAATCACTTTAATCATTTTACATAAGCCAAGCCGTTTGGGAAGTAGGTTGGCTTTTTGACTTTTTGTAGACTTTTTTGGCTATTTTAGCCTGGCCTAAAAAAGTTGAGTTTTGTAAAGGGTTTTTTGGCTTTTTGACTTTTTATTTGTGCAGAGAAGATGTAATGATTAGTGGGCTAGATTGTGATATTTTGTTTTTTGGCTAAAATAGCCATTTTGTCTTTTATGTGGCTAAAATATCAAACAAAGACCCCGTTTAACTCTTGCCAAACAGAGCCTAAGAAAAGTATAATATCTCTAAATATACTATTCTTTATTTTTTATGAAAGGATTTGAGATTACTACAAAATCATATTCGGATTTGTTTTGGAAATCTTTTAAATTTATCGCTCATAATGAATTAATATTATCTCTGCGTATTTAAATTATTCACCACATTTCAATATTTTTTAGAAAAAAATTAGAATAAGTTTTTGAGGTGATAAATCACATTTCTTAAGCAATTTATTCTCTGTCCTATATATAAAAATTTGTTTCTGTTCTATATTTGATAAGTGTTTTTTTTTTGATAGAATTTGAGTTAAATTTTGTATAATTTATGAAACAATAGAGGATAATCAATAATTAAAATAAAGAGTAGAGAGTTAAGATCTACTAGATAGAATAATTATTTTAAAATTGTTAAAAAATTAAAGATCACCAGATTATTTCAAAATTCTAACTCCAGTAATCATAGCCCATATAAAACCTTATATAAGAGTTGATGAGGTTCGACTAACTCCATATGTAAACAGGTGAAATCCAACCACCAAGAGAAACCATTTCATTCCCAAGCTGCTTTTGTCAGCATTAGAGCATTTAGGTAAATCACTTTGTCTATCAAAATGTTATTTAAAATTCTAAATTATTGCATTTTATTTTTACAAATATCAATCTCTAATTATAAAAAAAATTCAATCATCGTCCCTTGTTAATGTAAACCTAAAACCTATCACCTACCACCACTACCACCTCACCTACTCCACTAAACCTAACCCACTACACCACTCCACCTCCACTTCACCTACTCCACTACACACTCCACTTCACCTACTCCACCACTCCCCCTCCACTTCACATCTCCATCTCCTATATAATGTACATACAATACATCAAAACAGATATCAATCAATATATACACAATTTATTCTCTTTCTCTATCAATTTATCTTACATGGTATCAGAGCTATAGGTTAAAGATCTTGGTGTTCTTCGCCTTCCGGCGGGCGGCAACCTTGACTTGACTGCCCGCCGGACCTCAACCAATTGAAACCTCCAACACATACCTTGTCTTGACTGCTCACCAGACCTCAACCTATCCCGCTGCTGCGTCCTTTCTCGCCACTCCACTACATCTTCTAATCTCTCTCAAAATCCAGAAGATTCTGAAATTGAATCGTGAATTTTCTCGAGAATCTCCAAGAAAATCTTCATTTCAGATCTCTACTCACTGACCCCAGAACAGAGTTTGAGATTTCCTTTCAAATTTTTCTGAGTTTTTCTTTCAATGGCCCCAACACCTTCAGCCAAATGTTGTTGTTGTTAAAGACAACCCAATCGGGTTCGGATCCTGATCCGTTACAGTACTGGTGCTATCACTGCAACAAACGGGTCTCCATTGAAACCCGTGGTCGGTCACAAGTGCAAGAACGACTTCGTCGAGTGTTCTGTCCCCCTTCTCCCTCCGATCCTTCTCAACGGGTTGTCGCCGGCATCGATCTCACCGACCTCTCCCTCTTGTGCTTTTCAACATCCTCCATTAGATGCACATATTGAGGTGTCATCTGAATCTGCTCCTTCACAAAATCAGTGCACTGTACCTGTGAACAAGATACTGCACAACACCATTCACACACACGGTTTAGAGAGAGAGAGCATTACACCCAACACACCCACTCGAGCTTGCTCTCGGAATGACTGAACCAACCTCTCTCTCTCTCGGCAGTTTGGGTTAAGGAGAAGGAGACACAGATACACCATTGGAGCTACACACACATAGGCACGACTTGAGCTACAAACACAGCCATGGGTTGAAATGGAGGGCTTTGACTTTCTCTCTCTCTCTCTCTCTCTCACTCTCGGTTAGGAGAGAGAAGACACTCAAACCACACCACCGCAGCCATCACACACCACACCACCGCTGCCATCGCACACCACACCACCGACTGTCATCACACACACATCAACCTCTCTCTCTCTTTCGGTGTAGGCATCTTGTTGAAGCTGAAAAACCGACACACACAGAAGACCAAACCCAGCTCTCTCTCTCTCTCTAACAGAGCTCTCTCACTCTCTCGGCACCTCTCTCTCTCGGACTTCCTCCTTTCTTTTATTTTTTATTCATCACCATATCCTCCACCACCTCCCTTTCTTTTTCTTTTTCTAAACAATATTTTTGAACAAACAAACCAACAAACCATGTGCTGGTTTTACCCAAATCAATGGGCCACCCTACACCCAAATCAATGACTCTTTCATATTTTATTAATCTAATGGCTGGCACCATCATGGGTTGGTTTGAACAAAACCGTGGGCCCCATTATCACTTTATTTTATTTTATTTTCCTTTTTCCATTAAAAAAAAAAAAAAACATCATCCCTTTTCTCTCTCGAGATTTCCTTATTTTAACACTCCGTTGGTGAGCTTTTCCAGATTCCTGTTCCCACTACCTTCTTTTTATTTTATTTTATTTTTTCTATCTTTCTTTTTTCATCAATATTTCATTATTATACATCTCAGTTGGTAAGCATCATCCCTTTTTCCATTATTTTCTTATTATTATTCTTTTTCCACCACCAAAAAAAAAAAAAATTCCATTTGTTTCAACTTCCAATAGGTTTCTATCTTCAAACCTATTTGAGTTCGAGGGGGGGTTATACATATATCATGGTGAGCATGGTTACACACCATGCGAACCACCCAAGCCACCCCATGGCGCACTCCTTAAGTCGCCACCTTGGTGCACCACCAAATTCTCCTACAACGGTCCGGCATGACCCCGTAAACTGTCCCGACATTGATTCCGGTCAGCTTTTACAACGGTCCGACATGACCCCGTAAACTGTCCCGACATTGATCCCGGTCAGCTTTTACATCGGTCCGGCATGACCCCGTAAACTGTCCCGACATTAATTCCGGTTAGCTTCTACATCGGTCCGGCATGACCTCATAAACTGTCCTGCTACAACAGTTCGACATGACCCCGTAAACTATCTTCTACACCGGTCCGACATGACCCCGTAAACTGTCTTCTACAACGGTCCGACATGACCCCGTAAACTGTCTTCTACCGTAAACTGTCTTCTACTTTCCTGTTTTGTTACTCTCTTCAAACTCAAGTTGGTTAGTTCCTATCCTCCTTGAGTTTGAGGGGGGCTGTTAATGTACACCTAAACCTACTCCACTAAACCCAACCCACTACACCACTCCACCTCCACTTCACCTACTCCACTACACACTCCACTTCACCTACTCCACCACTCCACCTCCACTTCACATCTCCATCTCCTATATAATGTACATACAATACATCAAAACAGATATCAATCAATATATACACAATTTATTCTCTTTCTCTATCAATTTATCTTACATTCCCAAATACAAAAATTTGAACCTATTAAAATAGTTAAAAACTAAAATAGCATACTAAAATAGCAACTTCTCAAACACCCACATAGTAAAAAGTCAACTTTTTTAACTTTTTGATTTTTTTGAGTCACACCACCTCTCTACTTTTTTAACACCAAAAAGATAAAAAAAAATTCAAAAAATTAATTTTTTATTAACTTTTCAAAACACCACTTGCTAGCTTCACAAAAATAAAAAATCATCTCTTTGATCATGCGAATAAAATATTAATCACAAATCACTTCGTTAGATCCTAAGGAATGTGGTTCTAGTATTGGCAATCACTAATTGGTGGTAGGGGCTTTAGCTTCATTTAAGTTTATTATAGTCTTTACGCTATGTTTTTTTCTTTTTTACTGGAATATATTTTAAATTCGTTACCATACCTTCTTAGTCATTGCCTTTTTTTTTCCCTTCTTTTAATTTATTATTATTACAACGAATCTTATTACAATAAAGTCGAATAAATTTGTCAATTACAAAATAAATTATACTTACCAAATAAACTTGTAAAAATGAGAGATTCTAAATATATATATAAATAGATAAAATAAAATACCCACAAATAAAATAATTGAATTTTTTAGGGTTTAGGAAAAAAGTAAATATATATACATATATATATAAAATGTAATATTTTTTTTCTCTTCATTCCATAAATGTCCCTAAATACAAGATCAAAAGACAACCTTTAAGTTTACTCATTGCCAATTGATTCCTCTAAAAAGTTAGCCGGCCTTTTTTTGGACTCATTTAGGCTCTGTTTGGTTGTGAATTCAAAATGTAATTCTATATAATGTAATATTTTTTTTCTCTTCATTCCATAAATGTCCCTAAATACAAGATCAAAAGACAACCTTTAAGTTTACTCATTGCCAATTGATTCCTCTAAAAAGTTAGCCGGCCTTTTTTGGACTCATTTAGTTTTTATTTTTGATTTTTGTAAGAAAAAAAGTATAATAATTATGATTTAGATGTGACATTTTACCTTATTGACTTACGTAACCAATTTTATCTTTATATTTTTTTAGCCAAAAAGCCAAAACCAAACAAACCACAACCCTCTTAAACCAAGTCAACCCCGCGCAAGGGGGTGAAATTAATA
This sequence comes from Camellia sinensis, assembly GCF_004153795.1. Classification (NCBI taxonomy): domain Eukaryota; kingdom Viridiplantae; phylum Streptophyta; class Magnoliopsida; order Ericales; family Theaceae; genus Camellia; species Camellia sinensis. The sequence goes on along the minus strand of NW_021026407.1, from coordinate 455,170 downwards.
AGAGAAATTTGATCATAAATTTCTCAAGAGGCACTTATCTTGTTAAAAAGACAAGAATTATATAAATACTTTTAAAAGTCCGTAATATTTTAAACAAAAATGCTAGAGACCTAAAAAATTCTATCAAATGTCTTACATAGGTGTGGAACCTACATGGGACCTACATTGTGTGAGTCTTACACCCATGTGAGACATTTGATAAAAATTTTAGTAAAATTTTTGAGGTCTCTAATATTACTCTATTTTGAAATATTTTTCTTATCACTCTCATAGTCACTGTTTGTCTTCACTATCTCATATAAGATTGATGACCTCAGATTTGAGATTTATCACCTCAAATCTAAAAATCAATAGTTCGTTCCTGCTCTCTTTTTGACATTGTTTCTCTCTCCTTAGATCACTCTATCTGTTTCTCTTTCATTCGATCTCTCTCTCTCTCGTTCACTTATTCTCCTATAAACCCTATTTTTTATTTGTTATCCTTTTTTTATTCATTCATAGGCAAAATCTCAAATTTTAATCTGATTCAAAGTAAAGTTTTATACTTTTAACAAAAATTGAGAGTTATAAAGAAGTTTTGCAAGTATTGAAATTTTTTTTTGTCCTTTTGACAAAAAGTGAAAGGTCTAAAGGACTAATGACTAAATCTCCCACAATTATAATTAGGGTAAATTACAAACACATCTCCTGAGATTTACTTAAATTATAAATTACCAACTGTGATTTTAGAAATTATATTATGCCTCCAAAGGTTTCTAATTTCATAACAAATAGGTCCTTTTACTAATAAATCATCAAGTTAATTAACAGTTTTCAATAATGTTAAAATTTTATTTCAATTAATAATTCAAATAATTTTATTATTGTATAGGTGAATGGTTAGAAATTTCACTTTTTCAATTAATTCTGTTAAATAAAAATTCTGACAATGAGGTATTTGTAATTTTCCAAATCACAGGAGACAATTCGTATTTTAAGCAAATCTCAGGAAGTGTATTTATAATTTACCCAAATAATTAAGAGTTCATTATCATATACCAGGTCACTAATTGCCATTTCATTCCTCATAAAAGTTTGGAACTCTTTATTACATCAATGTGGCTCACTTAGGCTCTATTTGGAGCATAAATTTGGATATAAATGTTAAAAAAGAAAGAAGAAAATGTGTAAAATATAAATAAAATATAATTATATTTAATTCATATTTCACCTACTTTTTTCCATTCTTTTTCCATTCTTTTTTCAAATCTTTAGGAAAGACCCAAAAACCATTCAGTGTTATTAGTATATTGCTCCAGTTCACTTACTACTTGAATCTTTCACATTGAGTTTGTTTAATGCAACTACTAAAAAGTTGAAAATTAATATTAAAAAAAAAACTAAGGTTAATAACAATTCTCATACTGCCTTTCAATAATTAACTTGTTTTTTAATCAATTTATTTAAGATATTTCTATCTCATAAGTGACAAGCATAAATTGCACCAAACACTTCAACACAAATTGACCTCCCTTAAGATTTGAAGAAAATAAAGCAAATATTATAATTTTGACATAATTACATTGACCTTCCTTTTTACTAATGCTAAATTAACCAGAACTAATGTAGAATTTGTGAAAACACCATGATAGACAATGAAAAATATATACACTTTAGCATAGATGTAATAACATTATTTTTTTTTATTCATAAGATTAAAGAATTATTGATGAAAAGAGAGCTCAATGTTAAGTGAATTAAAATTCTAAAGGAACTCAAATTATTATACAAAAACGGTGGAGGTCAGGATAATTTACCCAAATTTTAAATTTTAAAAAAAAAATCATAAATAACTCTATAAACAAAACCAAACATCCCATTGTCTCCTAAACAGAACCACATGCCCTCTAAGAAGTCAACTTGATGTCTATAAATTGGCCGATTTGATTTGATTTGTTTTGGTTTGATTTTGGCAGAGGCTTAGCTCTGTTTTGGGACCAAAAATCTGAAAAAAGTCTATTTGGTTTCAGCAGATAATGAAATACATAGCAATTTTATTTCATTGCAGCTTAGAGATGTTTTGAGAAGATAATTAAAAGTTATTTTTAATTTTTTTTTTGTGAGAGTGAGAAGTAAGTCAAAAACTGAAAAATGGGTTAATAAAAATGTTTGCTTACAAAATTGAGATATGAATTAGATTTCTGTGGGTCAGGCTGAAGACTTTCTTCATTTTGTTTTATTTTTTTGGATAAGGAAAGACCCAAGACCAATTACACAGACATACATACCAGTTCAGCTGCAGCCAATGAAAGACGGGTGCTGGTACAAATACGAGTATAATATAGGTATGTCAATACGCTAAAATTGTTTTTTAAAAAAATAAGATACGAGTACGGTTAGAGTACGTCAAATATTTATTTATTTATTAAATTTATAACTAAACATCCAACTTACAAATTAAAGTTCAAAACAATAACTATAAAGAGAAATTATAAAACTCAAAATAAATCAATATTCAATAATACAAATACAATACTATAAAACAATAATGGAAGAGGACAAACTTACTTACTAACTTTGTAAAGAGTTGGTGGTTCCAAATTACATAAAGTTTTTGAAGATGATTAAAGAGAAACAAGGCCGTAGACTTGCATGAATTCCAACTTTTGAAAAAAGAAAAAAAAATACTATTGTTGAGTACCCATGGAGTACTCACCCCGCACCTATTGAGTTCCCACTGCGTATCCAACCGTATATGACATACCCACCGTATACTCATGGCGTACCCAACCATATACGGCATACTCAGTATGCATGCAACTCTACTGATATACGTACCTACATCCGATAAGTACCCAGTACTTGTACAGCAACAATTTTAGAGTACCCGAGCTTCATAGGCTGTAGCAATAGGAACCAAAGAAGGTAGAACCTCACAACTCAATTGTTTACTCCTAGCCAAGGCTTTTTAGCCCACCGGTATTTACCCCAACCCTCTTATTTTAGTTAGGATGTTCAAACCTCGCCCTTTTTGCTCCTATCTATTCCACCCAAGCCCACCACCGCTTAGCAACTCCCTCTTCCCCAATACCATTGAGGGTGTGTTTGTTTGGACGGACTGAATAAAAGAGAATTATAATCCATCGGACTGTTAGTCCCGGAATACATTGTCCCCGGACTATTTGGTTAGATTGAATTTGTATCCTATGTTTGTTTAGTTATGGAATTAGATGTCTGGATTGGACTATTTTTAGTGAATCCAATGTTTGATTAGACGGACTGAATAAGGATAAATGTTCAAAAGACTATTTTACCCTTGTAATTTATAATTTTAAATTTGTAATCTATAATTTATAATTTAACAACACTAAAAAAATTTAATTTATAAGGCCATAATTTTTAATTTATTATTTTTAATTAAATTTAATTTATAATTTATAATTTAAATTTTTTATTTAATATATAATTTTAAATTAACAACACTAAAAACAAAATTTATAAATATTCAAAAGACTATTTTACTCTTTTCCAATTGTTTACTAAGTAATAACATGGAGGGTAAAATGGGCATTTCACAAAATAATACCATGGGATACCAATCCCATGGTTTCTATCCCCCATGGGATAGGATTGTCCTATATTTGTGGGACTAATAGCCCGAGAAGACTATTAGTCCGGAACAAAAAATTTCAAACAAACAATGGCCCCGTTTGGTAAAGCTGTGGAAAAGTAATTATAACTTATAGCCTAACAGCTTATAACTTATAACTGTGAAAATAAGTTAATTTTTTACTTATAAATTAAGCTTCTCCTCTCCCACTCAAAGAATAAGTTGATTTTTGACTTACAAAAAAGTATAAGTTGTATTATTAAACTGAACCAAACATGTCAAAATAGCTTAAATTAAGCTAAAAACTGAAATAAGCTGGAAATAAGCTCTACCAAACAGAGCCAATGTTGGACTAATAGTCCAATCCCACACCCTAATCCTTCAAAACAAACACAAGCTAGATATATATTTGTATTCCAATACTAATAGCGTTTTTATTTTCTTCCCTATCCTTTTCATATTGACCACTCCCACAGTTACTCTTCCATGTATAAATATATATTTTAGATAATCTCCATTGCCTTAGCAGCAAAAAGTTGAAAACTTACAAACTTAAATTATACCAAATATATGAAAAGTAAAGTTGGTAGGCTGTCAACAATTTTAAAGAAAAGCAATTAATTATCAGCCATACATGCTTAATTATTGTTTACAACAGAGACATCACTCACTACACACACATGATGGTCATGCAAGAGGCTGCTTGTGTAAATAAAACCTATCAAGTACAAAGGTCTCTTTTTATCAAAATTCATCAAATTTACCTCGCAAATCGCAGGGTCCATTCTGCAGCTAATTCATCATGTTTTGCTCTATCAGCCAAGTACAAGCGAGCAATGCCTGGAACAACTGGCTTATCTACAAGAATTAAGCATGTCAGTTGATTAGTAGAACAATATATATCTCAGTTGAACAAAGTAATTGAAAATAAAAGAAGGTAGTTGGATTGTCAAATTCTTAAATTAAACCCAAATTACTGCTCAAGATCCAAAAAAGACATGACAACCTATAATCCTGCCTCAACCAGGTCACAAATTGAGTGGAAATACTCACATGTGTCAGGGTTAGTGAACATAGATTTCACTGCAAGGAGCACTTTTGATATCGTCAGGGCTGGACTCCAACTGTCTTTCAGGATGTCTAAACTAACGTTGCCAGTAGAATCAACATTACAGTGGTAGATTCGAGTTCTGAACACCACCTGCAGTCCTGAACCTAAAATTATAAAATAAAAAGATGGAACAATAATAATGCCCAACAATGTTACATGCACTCTTCTATTTCTCCCAGTAAAGTCTTGCCCATTGGATAGAATAAATTCAAATAAAACCCTAAACACTAACATGAACACGAGTGTTTGGATCAAAAGTTTTTCTTGATGATCATAGTCTTGTAGGAATTGTAGACTTTGCTTTAGGCTTCCAAACCTATTATACTTATTTATCCATGCATTAGGTGCAGCATCATGATGGCTAGGACTCCCTTAAACGTTGTACTCCTTAAAGCATGTATAGTTCGAAAAGATCCACCTATATTTTTCACACACATTTTCCCTTTCCCTTTTCAAATCCATGAACCAAACCAAATGCAGCCTAAGGGGGTGTTTCAGAATTGGTTTTTTCAGTGATTTTTTTGATTTTTTTACGAAAAGATATATAAAAAAGTAGATAATGATTTGATGTCTTGTAATAATATTTTGATTTTTTAACTTAAAAAGTTCCAAACAGGGCCTAAATCTTATGTGACATTTAGTCTTTGAGGAGACAAAATAAAATTAATGTGTTAAGTAATTCTCAGTATTTATTTGGAATGTTTTTGAGTATACCTCTGGAGGTTTGAAAGGATATTCACTTGGAAATGTTATGTCAAGAAAAAAGATGCCATCTTCATAAGGTGTTCCTACAAAAAGAATGTGAAGAAACCCCGTTTATAAAAACAAACTGGACAAGTAAGCAAGATTAGAACATTTTTTTTCTAAAATCATTTATTATGTGCAGTGAAGGTAAGCACCATAAAACTAAAATACCATTTAGAAAATACTGCAAAGTTAGTTCATATTTTACATTCAAACAACACATTCAAGAGCCCAAGAAATCCAACAGAGAAAATGGGTAATGCAAAATTGGACCTGTTATCTTATGTGCCTGTATTAACAACCAATCATTACATTGTTTTTTTTTTTTTGAAGAAATAAAAATGTTTACTTTAAATTGAGGATCCAGATTCAAAAAAAGACAAAGCACGACAGTAAGAATTTTAATTTTCCGTTCCTTTTCCCCCTAACTAGTACCCTAACTAACCCTAGTACACTAACATGTAAATTTTCAAACAATATTCAACATTGAGCATTATCATTTCAAATTCAACGAGAGAGAGAAAGAGAGAGAGAGGGAACCAGAAGGACCAATGAGGGTGGCGACCCAGTGATAGAGATTGTCGCCTTTGGGGCCGGCGGAGCAATCGGAAGGAGGGTCGAGGTTGAGGTCGGACATCTCCTTTTGAATTCTCTTACCTGACGCCGACACCGATGTCGTCGACGGCCATGATTTTCCCCTTCCTCCTCCTCCTCCCGCCGACGTCCCTGTGCTGGAGTTCATTTGCTCTCTGTACTACTTGTGCTCTCTCCCCTCTCTCTCTCTCTCTACACACAACAGAGAAAGTTTGGAAGAGAGAGAGGGCCCTGTGTGGATATTTTGAAAGAAATTTTTTTTTTTGACTTTAGTGGTTTTTTTTTTAATTACTCCCTCCGTTCCAAAATATTGGTCCTTTTTTGGGAATTCAACTTTTTTTGGTAGTACACTTATTGCATTTGAAAAAAGTTAGTTTTCTAAAATTACCCTTTTGATAGTACATTTTTTAGAAATATCAATGTCATAATTGTACTTTTTAAATTGTTTATTAATTTAAAAGAATGGCAAAATAGGAAATTTATATTATTTTTGTACTTGATTTATAAAGATGGACTAATATTTTGGGACAATGAAAAATGGAATAAGGGACTAATATTTTGGGACGGAGGGAGTATGTCAATTTGTTTTTACATTTTTGTCTGTCTTATCGTGACGAAGATAAAAATTAGTGGAGTATGTATTTTTGTGAAAAATTTCAAAAAAAAAAAAAAACACTAAGAATGAAATGTTAAAAAATGTTGCTTATTTTGATTTTTTTTATAGTTTTTTTAAAAATTTATAATTTAGAAACCTAAAATTTTTTGAAAATTTTAAAAAAAAATTCACTAAAAACAAAAATAGGTAAAGTCAAAAAATGCATTTTCCAAAACACTCCCCAAAGAAGATGGGTAAATTACAATTTGCCCCCTTTATGTGTTAAGATTCTTTTGTATTTATTTATAAAGTTAATTTAGAGAATTTTCTTGGCCTGGAAAGTGTAGGAAAATTTTGGAGTTCCAAAATGATGAGCGGAATATAAATATGGACTAAAATTAGAAGCTTCATATTGAAATGTGTTATCTCTATAAAGATAAGAACAAAGCTTATTATTATTTTGGACAAATTACATATACCTCTCTTGAGATTTGACTAAATTACAGGTATTTCTTGAGATTTCGAAAATTACATCCCGCCTTCTAAGATTTGCATTTTCATAACAATTTATCCCCTGAGGTTTAAATTTCATAACAAATTACTCCCTAATTTGTTATGCAAATATAGCATTCAGGAAAAATTTGTAATTTTTCAAACCTCATGAGAGTATTTGTAATTTTGCCAAACCTCGAGTGGGTATATGTAATTTGCCTTATTATTTTTTATCTAATTCTAAAAATAAATTAATTTTTAAATTAAATTGAAACATAAATGATTAAAGTAAAAATAAATAAATTTTCAAAGTTAAAAGGAAAAAAAGGACTCAGGGATTGTTTGGAATGTTTTAAATAAGTGTACTTTTTTATTTTTTATAAAATATAGGTTGAATTTAAAGTGATGTGATAGAGATGTGATTTAAATAAGGAAAATGCATTTTACCCCAGCTGGGGGTGACACCCAGTGAGGTGTCAGCTGGGGGTTGGTCCGAAAAAACCAGTTTTTTTTTTTTTTTTTTTATTTTCGACCAGTGGGGGCGCGCCACGTCACTGGGGGCGCGACCCCCACTGAGTGTATGAAGCAATGTCCTTTAAATAAAATGATATGATTTAAATAGAATAATAATTTTTTAACTTTTTAATTTTTTAGAAGATGTGAAGCATAGTTTATATATAAAGAAAGTGTAATTTATCAAAGAAGATCAAATCATTTGATGGCATCGTCAGAATTATAAACGATGTCATTGGTCTCTTGCTTTTCTTTTCTTTTCTTTTCTTTTTGTTGCATATTTGAGTGAAATTTTGGTTACAACCTTGATTCAAAAAAATCCATTGATGTTTCTCCCAAAAATCACTTTTAATCATTTTTACATAAGAAAAGTATATCTCTAAATATAACCATTACTTTATTTTTTGTGAAGGATTTGAGATGACAAACAAAATTCTAGGATTGTTTTGGAAATCTTTAAATTTATCCCTACAATGAATTTAAATATATCTTGTATATTTAAGATATTCACACATTTCAGTATTTTTTTTAGAAAAGATTTACGTAGAATAATTGTGAGGTGACAACTCACATTTTTTACGCATTTATTTCTGTCCTATTTAAAAATTTGTTTTATGTCTATATTTGAATGAGTGTTCTTTCTTTTAATAGAATTTGAGTTAAATTTTGTACAATTTTATGAACAATAGGACATAGATCAATAAATCTAAAATAAATGACTAGAGGTTACGATCTACAAGTAGAATAATTATTTTAAATTTTAAAAATTAAAATAATCAGATTATTTCAAATTCTAACCCAGTAATCATAGCACGTGTAACTCAAAAGGTTCGTAGGTTCGACTCACCCTCCATATGTAAAAACTAAATCCCAACTCAATAAACACATTTCATTCCAAGCTCTTTTTTTTTTGTCATTCCAAAATCCAAAATTCATCTTCCAAATGCTGTCACCATTTCAAGGAACAAAAGTCTCAAAGTCTTGCAACAATATACATATGCACATGCTCACTTGCAAAATAAAGAAGAGGAAAGGAAAGGAATTAAAGAAAAGAATCAAAATTGACTAAAAATGGGATATGATTAACAAAAATGAACATTTGAATCATCAAGATGAACTGTCAAAGCTCGAGAATTTCCCATGATTTCATTGCAATTTTCAGAGCAGTGACTAATTACGCAGCCCGGAATGAATCGAGCAATATCAATGCAATAAATCCTAAAATCAACGACCCAAACTCTGGAATTTGAATCCTCGAACTCTCTCCAGTGGAAGGAGTAGTTGGTCCAAATGCAGCGGTAGGCGAGATTATTGTACTTGAGCCCGAATTTGAACTGTCCCAAAAAAAATATTAAATGTTATAGGCCAGACCGAGACAAAAAAATAGGTGCCGTTTTGGAAACTTTCATAAAAAGTCACGTTTTTTATCATTTTTCAAAAACACAAGTGGCTAAAAACGCAACAAAATTGGTTTGGGAAAGGCCAAAAACGCAAGTGTGAAATTACAAATTAGAACTTATGACCAAAAAAAAAAAAATTCTTATGTTGGGTAAGGATATTTTAGTCATTTTAATTTGATTTGACACCATAAATAAATATTAAACTAAAAAGCAAAAAGTCAGCTTTTTACCAACTTCTCAAATCACTTTCCAAAAAGCTAAAAAGCTTGGTAAAAAGCCAAAAGTCAATTTTTTACTAACTTCTCAAAACACCCCTAAATTTAGGAACATGTGCAGATCGAAGTTCTCACCTTCCAGTAAAGATACACGTTCCATAGCCTGCAAAAAAACACACATCAATAGAAAAAATAAGAGGAAATAAAATAATGTAATAAAGTACAGGCTTGATTCATAATGTATAAAATAATAGTATCAAAATATCAATGAAATAAGAAAATTAAAAGGAAAGGAAAAGAAAAACCCGGCAAACATACAATACAAGAATGTAAACCTATTCAATTGGTATATGCATCCAATTAAGCCAAATACCCATGGCAAAATTTGCAAAAATGAAAAAGATAGTTCTAACTTTTGAATATATATTGCATCACTCTAAAAATTAGTAATCAAGTACCCAGAGATATAGTTGAGCATAAGCTCAGGAAACCAAAATACACAACTCAAAATGATTAACAATATTATCAAAATCTATAAGGCTGCGGAGCGGATACAATATAAGGCATATCAATAAAAAAATAACGCCCAATTAGTACGCATTAATGTATGTTTGGGAGGAGGGAAATTGACATTATCAATGAAAAATAAAAATAAAGATTGGATTATTGAATGGAAAAGAAGGCGGGGGCCTTTCCTGAGAGCCTAAAGCCTACTAAAAACTGCAGGCCTAAAAGCTTTATGTGAGCTTGACTAAAAGGGCCTCTAGCCTGAGATAGAATGACATTTTTAAGAAAATCAAGGAATCACGTTTGGAAAATTGTTACTTCAGTGAAATGACATTGTGAAAAAAGAGTTAACAAGGTTTAGCAATGCTCTCCCATTTAAATCCTTCATTTTCTCCTCAAAATGAAAGAGACCAATCACAGCCATTATTCACTCAAAGAAAATGGTGAAAAATGCAAGTGGCAAAATAAATTTCCAGGAAAATATGTTCCAGACCTGTAAATGAGTATTTCTTAAATAAATTTTATGTAAATTGTGAAGCAATTCATAAAAGATACAGCGAGAAATGAAGCCCAATTAGCAAAATATTAACATAGACCCAACTATAAAAACCTACCTTCAATGGCGACAAAATCCCACATTTTCATCTTAGGTCTGTGATATCCAAGAGCTACAAGTAATGCAGTCCATCAATAAAATCAATGCCTATGTATATCTAGGTTAGGTATTAAAAGCAACTTCCAAGAATAATGTACTATTTTTGGTACATTGGAGGCCATAGCCTGGGGGAGGGGGGGAGTTGCCTGTGGCAAGACTCAAACCGTTAACCTAATGTAATTTAATGAACACCAAAGTTGAGCGTCAGTTTGTCTCAAGCTTATTTTGTAGTGATTCCTCAAAGAATAATGCATCATTTTCCAGGCAAAAGCCAAACTAAGGCATGTTATAGATATCAATATATCATACATACCGATCATCTAAGTGTTAGCACCATTAAAACTCAATTTCCCTCCAACATTGCTTCCACTGACATGTCAAATACCAATCACCGGCCTTCCAATTTTCACAAGCACAGAGGCTTTCCAAAGATTCTATGTGTCTACATAAGAAGTATTGGTAGCCACAAAATCCAACTCTGGATAAAACCAGATTGAATTGTAAGACATATCAAAAAGAACAAAAGAAACAGAGCTCTGAATAACACTATAAGTTTAAGAAACGACAGCAGGAACTTACTGGGATCAACAGTACTTGTCGTGGCTGTACCACCAAAGTCACAAGTTCCACCAATGCTATGCATCTTTTGATAATAATCATTGTAAGCATAAGAAGCATGGCTTCGTAGAGTATCAGGGTTATAACATCGCTGTCCCGGTTGAATAGCACTGCAGTTAGCATGACCTTGACCACAAGCCCAATTCAGTCCATTTTGCAACTTATTGGTATCAGCACCTTGTTTTGCAATACAAAAAACCGAAGAAGAATTCCCAGAGATTTGACCAGTAGTACTCGAACTCAGAGAATACACAGCAGTCCCATTGGTATAAAAGAGACCCCAGTTTCTCTCCAAGGCAGGCCCAGGCCTCTTGTCTTCATTGAATAACTCATAAATATATGTATTGATGGGAAAAGTAGGCTGACTAGGTGGACCTGAACCATTTAACACACGCTGAATCAAGTTATTGTTGAAGGTTTCAGCATTCTCTGCAGTGGCATCGGGTTCATTGGCTCCACCAAGCCATGGCCACCCAGTTTCTGTCACGACAATTGGGATCCCTGAAAAATTGAAAGCTGCCATAGAGTTATAGGCAGCATCCACCATAGCGTCAAACATGCTGTTATAGTGAAAAAGCGTGTTCGGGTCGACAATCTGTTTGACTGAGGAAAGTGGTTGAAAAAGAGCGTAATCGATGGGAAAGATGCCATTGCCATTAATGTACCCATAGTAAGGATATGCGTTTAACATGTAATAAGAATTTGTGTTTTTTAAAAACTGAAGGATTTGGAAAATTGTAGAATTCCATGTAGAATTGAAGCTGGCGGTCGAGGGTGGAAATGGCCTAGCAATTATATCCATGGATTGTGGGGTTGATACTTTGATTTGATAATTTAGGTTCGCAGCAACTAGGGCTTTGTGAAGGTAATTCATGGCGGGAACCAAAACGGGAGCGGCATTTGGGATTGAAGTAAGGACCTCACTGCCAACAGCAATCGCAGTGATATTCGTCGAAGGCAAGTAAGCAGCAACATTTCTATTAACCCATGTCGCGGCTGCTGATGGAGATTCTCCTATCCCTAAGACTTCCTCGTTAGTGACACTGACCATAACTTCAATCCCGGTGTTTGACAGAGCATTCAGCATGTGAGCATCGGAATCAAAAAGGCGCACATGAGTTGTTTGAGTGGTTTTAAGAATAGCAACCACTTCTGAAGCTGGCGGCAGGTTGGAAACATCGGTGCCTATGTTTATTCCTACAAATGCAGCTGATGCATTGGAAAGCATACCAATTAAAAGCAGGATGCTTTTGAGACATATTTTGGGCATCATCTGATTCAAGAAATCTTCAACCTGAACTTTCACTCTATAGAGTGTTTCTTCACTCACGTTTAACTGACATTACCACAAGTTCATGGCATCAAAAAAATAAACCAAATAAAGAACTTAAATAAAGCTCCAAATCTACGCAGAAAGAACCTAAAAAATTAACTTTAACCACAAAATAATCCGGAACCATGCCCCTAAAATAGTACAGGTCACACATTAAAAAAAAAAAAAAAATCAAAACCGTAGTCATGATGCGTAAAGAAGGATCAAAACCTTCTCTACTTTTATATAAATGAGAGAGAGAAAGAGAGTGTTGAGTGAAGCATCTAGGTTTTGTTTAGTGATCGATGGGTGAATAATTAAAAAGGATTTGGAGAGGCACTAAAATTTAAACAGTTATGTTGAAACTATGAAATTATGATTAACAAAAGTTCAACCTCTTAAAGGGGAAGACAGAGGAAGATGAATAAATATCTGAAAAACCTGCAACCAAGAGAGCAATCATGAAAGAGAGAAGGAATATTTTGATCCCATTAAAAGAATGTCACAAGAGGGGTCATGATGAAAGAGTTAAAAGCTCAAATCCGCAACCAAGTAGAGATGTGAACCATATATATTACATTACACGTATATATACAAGCTCAAAACACAATGTACATGGGTGAGTAAGTACATGAAAGGATTGAAAAATCAAGACATCATACTGAAACTATATTCAAGAAATAAGAGTTATACATATTACATTGCATGTATATGTACATGCTCAAAACACAATGTACATGGGTGAGTGAGTCTATGAAAGGATTGCAAAATCAAGACATCATGCTGAAACTATATTCAAGAAATAAGAGTTACTTAAAAAAAAATTAAACATAAACGTAGAAAAAAATAAATGAATATTAAAAAACTACTTTTTCCCAATTAAAAAATAACAATTTGTTGAGGAACCATGATCAATGGATTCACGAGATAAACTCTCCAAAAATTAAAAACATAGTTGCACGAAGCGCAAGCAGGGACAGGGTTTAGAAGAGTTTAAGGTTGGGAGCGGCAGGGGGAGTGATTTTCCAGAGCAAGGAGTGAGGCCTCAATCCTCATAGTAGGAGTTTCCCTCCACTAAGATTAAAATGCTTGCTGAATTTCAAGTAGATAATAATCCCCACTCATGTCAACTTTTGTGTCAATAATTCATAGATAACTGGAATTCATCTCAAGCACATCTTCAATCATCCCAAAACCCAAACAAATTGTTTATTAAAAGAAAAAGGAAATAAAATAAGAAGGGCAAGAAATAGGAAAAACAACAGAAACCCATTACAAGTTAAGCCTAAACTCAGAGAACCCACTTAGCAAAACACCCAATAAACATCATCACCCAAAAGAGTACCAACAAGCAGAAATCAAAAAAACAGTGAAGAAGAAGAAGTAGTACCTGGCTATAGTGGCTTAGCTGCAAATCCACCCTCCTCTCTCAAGAGAACTCAAAAGAATTAACAAAACCCTAAAAATTTCAAAGACAGAGCTTCAAGTTCAAGCCTCAGAGACAAACTTGACAACCCAGAAAAGAGAATCTGCTAAAGAATTTTGAAATTTTGCAAAACCTCACAAAGAAAGTTAAAAAGCCTCAGTCACAGTCACACTTACACGTGGAAACCATAACAGCAAAACCTGGCGCTCTCTCTCCCTTTCCCTCTGTGCACTTGATAAAAACTCTTTCACTTTTAAATGCAAAATAATTGACTGTATTATTCACCCCCCCAAAAAAAAAATTGACTATACATTACCCCGCCCACATCCCCTTTGACAAATTGATAAATACATTTAATAACAAATATAATATAATATAAATGCATAAACAAGTAATAGAAGAAGCTACAGAGACCTCTTCAGTGGCAGCTTTTTCTTTCTTTCTCATTTCTCAGGCTCCCTCTGTTCAAGACCTCTCTGTTCGTGAATTTTGTCTTGTGGCTTGTCTTTTTGGTTACTAATAAAAGAAATTAATACTAGAAATACAGCCAAAAAAACAAAAAATAAAAAATATTAAAATTTTTACTAAATACTCTCTGTTCAAGACCTCTCTGTTCGTGAGTTTTGTCTTGTGGCTTGTCTTTTTGGTTACTAATAAAAGAAATTAATGCTAGAAACACAACCAAAAATATAAAAAATAAAAAATATTAAAATTTTTATTAAAATACTCGTATAGGTATAAGATCTATACATTCATGCAGGACCATTTATGTGATATTTGATAAAAAATTTAAGATTTCAAGTATTTATTAGGGTCGTTCAAAAAAAAAAAGTATTTATTAGGGAAATTATAATATATATGAGTAATATTAGAGACTCAAAAGTTCTATTAAATGTTTCATGTGGATCTCACAACATTTGATAAAAAATTTGATAGAAGTTTTAGAGTTTCTAACATTTTTGTATATATATTGTATCATATGAATCTTTCTTATGTTATTTTTTTCTTTAATTATGACTTATGAGTTTCTTAGTTATATCTCATGTTATGTTTAGTAATGATATTTTTTTAATTATGACTCGAGAAATATAAAGTTGTATAATTTTTTCTTTAGTCATAATATGTATATGATAAACACTCTTTAAAAATATGTAATATAATGTTTCCTTATTTATTATAAAAGAATAAATAAATTATTGATTCCTTAAAGAAAGTACTTACCTAGTACATTTAAAAAATAAATAAATAAAAAGAATGAAAAAGAAGAAGAGAAAAAAGGTGGTGTTATTCCCACTTTTCTTTTATTAATCCAACGCATTATTGAAAGAATTGCAAAAATTAATAATAATAATTTTTTTATTAAATATATAAAGAGTTCCTCTCTCAAACCTTTTCACTTTTTCTTTTTTCATCACTTGAGAAAGGGAGATAGTTTTGTTAATTGTGCAAAAATTATTTAATAAGAAAAAAATTAAAAAATAAAAATTTGTGACATCCAAAAAGAAATAGAGAGAGAATACTAATCAATAAAAAGTGATTGACAAGTTTGGACACTTTTTGTAATTCTCCCTCCAAAAGCTTTCTGTGTTTTCTCTTCGTCGGTTTTGAAAAGGGAGCTGAAAAGTCAGTATGTGGATTGGACCAATTATTGCAAATTCCCTTTTCTCTTCTCTGTGGGAAATCTGATTTTATTGCAAATTTCCAAATTATTTTGAACGGATGGAGATGAGAACCATCATGAAAAATGACTAGTGTATTATACACATCTTGAAACATCCTGAAAAAATTACTAGTGTATATTATTTAGTTCTAATTATTTTTTACAATTATATTTTCAATAAGATTATTCTTATAAAACAAATCAAATTATTCAAACTTCTTTTAAATAAACTTAAACAATCTATTACATTATCTGGCTTGATTATTTGCATTTTAAAAAAATCAAATTCCTCAAATTCAATTAAAATTAATTTAAAAAGACTCAAAAAATAAACCAGCCAAACTCAAATATATTTTTAAAGAATTCATTAAAAGCTTTTAACAGTATGTTAATAGCCTTCACTCATGCATTGTCCTAATCTTCAATAAACATTCGATTTTTTTAACTTCTTACTGACTTTTGACCCTTTTAATTGAAAGTACACTTAAAAGGAAGAGAAAAACCGAAAGTTGTTGAATTCAAAATGTTCCCCTCAAAACTAAAAGATTTCAATCCTAGACCTAGGTTTTTGAGTATATTATAATGTTGTAGTTATGAAACACTATCACTAAAAACATTAATATGGTCCAACCAGAATACAAGAAAATGTCCAACCACAAAGATTCATAGCATCCAAACAGAACCAACATCCAACTTCAAATCCAATCAAATACTACTACAGCACCTCAGTCGGTCAAACAAATTTTGTTTTTTTAAAACTAAATCTGATATTAGCAGGGAATAATCTCAGTTTAGTAGTCTCACTGACTAGGAGATTCATCCCTCGGCTCCCTCGAGTAATCTACAGGATTTGGGCTTCTGCTACGACTGGGGCTCCTGCTCCTCACAGGAGAACGCTCCCTTATCGGACTTTGACTGCGGCTCCTTGAACCGTTATAGGGTGGAGAATGCTCCCTCACCGGACTTCGACTGCGGCTCCTGGATCCATTATAAACAGCAGGAGACCTTGAGTATGACCTCTCTCGACTGCGCCGCGAGTATGACCTGTCTCGGCTATACCTTTTCTCCTGAGGTGAAACAGACCTGCCCCATTATCACAAACACCAGACAAGGTTAGCAATGCCAACAGAGAAATGTACGAAAAATATTCTAAGCACCAAGAAAGTTATCTGCAAATGAACACAGTGAAAACCCAGAAAATAGAAGAAAACAGATATTCTTCCCTAGAAAAATAAGGAAAACAGTGGGTTTTTTCCCCAATCTTTTCTTTGATAAACACACTATGGCTCAGTTTGGTTAGTCACAAACACCAGACAAGGTTAGCAATGCCAACAGAGAAATGTACGAAAAATATTCTAAGCACCAAGAAAGTTATCTGCAAATGAACACAGTGAAAACCCAGAAAATAGAAGAAAACAGATATTCTTCCCTAGAAAAATAAGGAAAACAGTGGGTTTTTTTCCCAATCTTTTCTTTGATAAACACACTATGGTTCAGTTTGGTTAGACGGAGAATACATGAAAGTGAAAAAAAAAGGGAATTTTTTTTGTTTTGTTTTATTTTTTCAGATAGGGGTTCCTAGAAAGTAATGAAAACTAAGGCTGTGTTTGGTTTTGTTTCCAAACAATGATTCTACACCCATATTCCAATATGATGTTTGGTTAGAATTTTCAAATCACATTTCCACAACTCTACTGAAAACTCTGTCTGGGACGCGTTTTAAAAAAAAAAAAAAAATTCAAATTTGGCCTAACCAGTCGTCCCACCGGATGTCCCACCAGATGTCTCACCGGTCATCCAGCCGGTTGACCGGAACAATAGAATTTATTTATTTATTTTTTTTTTTTTGCAATTGACATATGTTAATCTTTATATATTCGAAAAAAATATTTTTAGAATTTTTTATGTGCTTTAATAGAATTTTGATTTGTATGTTTGGTTATTAGTTGTAAGTTTTTGTATCAAATATCATATGTCACATCAAAAATTCCCCACTCAATTCAAAACTCTTTTACCAAACAAATTTTCTACACTCAAATCATAATTCTAAAACTCACAAACTCAAAATACAACTCAAACTCTCAAATCATATTTACGAAGCTCTACCAAACGCAACCTAAACTTTCCTATACAATTCAAATTAGCTTGTTAGATAGGGTTTCTGATTACACGCAAATTATTTTTCACACAAAACTTGATAGCTTATTTCGTTTCTCTCTTTGCCCATGTGCTTCCCCTCCACAACTACATATTCTGCGGTGAGTGATCTATAATCTATATTATCATGTTTTCTAAATTTAATTTTTTCATCATTTTCTTGCAAAATTTCCATCCTAGTCAAATGCATACAAGAAACTAAAAAATCATTTCCATTTCCTTCCTTTAACTTCACTTTCTACCACTTTATCATCTGTTTTCATTCTAATCCAACGGAACCTAAGGGAAGCAGGTGAGAAATTGTGGCTTCCAGAAAAAAGACCAAATTGCTAAGGAAAATAAAAGTAAGAGGACTATATTGCATACCTTGAGATTTGTCTTGGCTTAGGTGGTGAGTCATAGTCACGGCTGCGGGATCGCGATCTTGCATAGCGTGGAGGTGGAGATCGAGAGTACCTAGGTGAGCGAGAATACCGAGGCGGAGAACGTCTTCTGTCATAAAGTCGATCCCTGCATGTAAGCTTTTTAACCCAAGTACATGTATACAGGGGGGCACACTACCACTAACTAAGCCAAAGAGAACAGATTTATACATTTCATGACAAATAAAAATAAGACAATATGTTAAGCATGATGAATGTGTGTGTGGGAGAGAAGAAAAACCTACCTCCCCCCACCACGCTCCCTAGCCCTCATATCAGATGGCTTCTTCCTATTCTCTTCCGCAAATACAACAGTCAACTGGCGCCCTTGAAGAATTTGGCCATCCATATGATATTTAGCTTCGGCAGCATCAGCAGGATCTACATATTGGACAAAACCAAAGCCCCTTGGCTCCCTGCAAAATAGGGGGAACAATACCAAACCAAAAAACAAGAGAGGATGAAAACAAATCTTAAAAAAAAAAAAAAAACTGGAAAGATGATAGAAAAATGCTGCCCAAGCCATGGACCCCTTTGGGGCTGTTTGAATAACAAAAGGAGCCCAGTCAGCATAGGGTAGCACAACTGGGTTTTTATTATTCAATGTGTTTGTGACTTACATCTATGAAGATTCAGCTTCCCCATATAAAAAATTGTTATTTTGGGGGTTCAAAACCAACACTGGAGTTGGTTTCCACTTGAACAAGTGCGACACGTGAAGACACCCCTATTCTTTTAGGAAAATTCCAAACAGCCCCGTGGTATTAAAATTTTCCAGGATTATCCCAGTAATGAAACATGGCAAAATTATCCCCATTAATACAACAGGCCATGTTTAGCACATAGAGCAAGCACTTGGCATCTGACCTTGCAAGTGTCAGTTTTAAGATGACACGAAATTCTTCAAGACTTGAAATCTTGAAATCTTCACAATGTATAGAAACCCAAATTCCTTCCAATCTTCACTACCATTAACATCATCTTGAACACAACTCTTACTACTTGATTCTCTCAACAGAACTCTTAATACTTGATTGATGTCTTCAAAACTTTTATTTCACTGTTAAATCTCAACAACTTTAATAAAGCAACCCAAGTTGAGATAATAAAAGAGTAGAACATGAATAAGATATCAACCATCCAAAAAACTTAAAGGGGAAAAATAAAACAATCAAAATGGTAGTATTAGTTTAATAAACATGTCAATATGATCAAACAAGGAAGTAAAGGTCCACTTGATAAATAGGAGCTGGTTCATTAGGCAAAGTAACTTGGAAATCTCATTACTTGTGCTACACAAGCTCACCCAGTATAATAATCTCTTGGAAGGTAAATGTCCTTAAGAGCGCCAAATTGCCCAAATGGTCTCCGGAGGTCTTCTTGCCTGTGCAAGAGCATAAACTACAAATATAACTAATATGGAAGAGCACAAAAAAAAAATTTAAAATAATAAATAAAATAAAATAAAATAAATGAAATAAAGAATATTTTAATGAGAACCTAAGCTGCATGAATAACATAGAAGCATATATGATTGGGCACCTCAAGGACACTCCTAGACACATGTTTGATATTTGCTTAACCTGTCACTATGGTTTAGAGATAAAATTCAAAATTTTGAATATTTGACTTGACACTTCTTGGACTGACCAACACACATTAGGAGCATGCATATGTACCCTTGAAAATAGGAGGAAGACATCCACAAGGTCCAACCTTCTGATTATGACTTGAAAAAAAAAAGAACAAAATCAAAAACAAAAGAAGGGGAAAAAGAAATGGACTTTATCCATATAGCTACAAGATTTCTCAGGCAGGTAAATAAGATAATTGCAAGGAACAAAAAAAATAATAAGAGAATGTAAACTAAATAACAGAAGAAAATATAAGTACCAATTACCAAATATAATCAAGTCATACGATATTTTCCTAGCTTCATCTTGCATGTTATGCATTAGTGAATGAATAGAGACAGAAATTTAATTAAAATTCTACATTTGTCTTCCTACAAATTTTGCCCAAAAAGATTTTCAAGCATGCAGATCGTTCGGGTTAAATTATAGTAGAACTGACTAACGCACTACCATTTGACAAGTCATCTTTGCACTCTTATTTATGCTTGTTGATTCTTTAGTGTATTTGTGTTTTGTATTAAGTAAATAAATGTGAAATAAATGCACATGTAACAGACAACTGTATAACATAAGTTTGAGAAACTTCAAATACGTGCTCTGACCACAAAGATTCACACGTTGTCTGCGTGAGCCTGCAGTAACAAGAGAACACAACAAACTTTGTTACACCTCAGCCCCGGAAAGAATGAAATATGGACATGCAATTATGTCTACAACATAACCATCTAGGCCCAAATTATGAGGATCAAACAGAACTTTTTCATGGTGCTTCCATGTTAAATCTTTCTAAGAGGCTTTGATTGGTAGTTGAGAAGATCTTTTCCTGGGAAGGCCAGCTGGGGTAATAGGGTCTTTCTAAGATGGCCTTCTTCGTTTGGTATGCAATGCATGTAAAATTTCTTGCCATCTAAGAAGCACAGGTGGGGGTGCAGGTGCGATACAGGTACGCCGATACAACAAATTTTTTAAAAAGTAGGATACAGGTGGGTACGCCAATTTTTATTTTTGTTTTTATAGGTAAACATTCAGCATACAAATTAAAATTCAATAACATAATTAAAAGGAGAAATTACAACAACAACAAAAAAAAGAGTAAATCATTTTTCAACAATACCAATACTAAGTAAATTGACGAGCTATTTTAATGTCACTAAAAAAAAAATAACATTTTTTTCACTTCCAGTGGCTGTGGGTCATTCTAACAATTCAAATAACAATTTTTTCACTTCTAGTGGTTGTGGGTCATTCTAGACTTGCAAGTTGCATGCAAAAAATATATACATATATCAAGGGGAAAAAATGAAGGAGAGTTCAAGAAAGAGGAAGAAGAACCGAATCAATGAAAGAGAAAATCAAAAGGGGAGAATCGAATCAAAAAATAAAATAAAATAAAAAGAAAAGGACAGATTCGTTTGCTGCTAAGAGAAAAAAAAAATGAAAGAAAGAGGAAGAAGAATCGAAGAAAAATGAACCAAAAAAACAGAGGATCGACTGTTCGTTTACTACGAAGAAAGACACAAAAAATCTATAAAAAAAAATGAAAGAAAGAGGAAGAAGAATTGAAGAAGAAGAGGAGGAAGAATCCAAGAGAAACTCACTAGATTGTGTTCTTCAAAGGAGAGAATCAGCACCTTCTTGGAGCCGATTGTTTTCTCTCTTCTTGAGCCAACTATATTTCTTTGAAGGCGGAGGTATTGAATAGAACAAGTAACCCTAATTTCATTTGTTTCATGTTTTAGTTATTACAAAAGAATCCCAAGTTCTTCTAATTTTTTAAATGGACCAAAACAATTGCTCCAATACCCTTAAAATTGCAACAATTCTGTTTTTTACCCTTTGCGTACCCAAAAACATACCCTTTGCGTACCCATCGCATACCGGGATTATACTGACCATATAAAACGTACCCGGTGCGTATTTGCCATACCCGGTATGCGTACTCGCACCCGAAAAGTACCAAGCATGTGTACGGCAACATTTTTGTGTATGGCAACAGTTTGATAAGAAGGTAATGATGGTGAATTAGTGTTGCATGTGCAAATAGGATTGCGAATTGGGAAATTGTCACTTGATCCTTTGTCAAGTGGTGAGTAGTTAATCTCTCTCGCAAAGAGTCCCCCCCCTTCAAATACTTGGTCTCCCAGACAACTTTCTCAAGAAGTCTCATCAACTTGGCCACCTCCTAATCTTGTAATTGTTGATGTAGTAAGATATCCCACAAAAAAAAGCCTATTTACCCTCCATGAAAATAGTCCACCACTATAGCATTCTTATCAACTACAACATTAAAAACAGAGAAAACCTTCTCCAACCTCTCTTCCCCGTTCCATGGATGGAGCCAAAACATCACACTCCTCCCCATCCCTCATCACCATGCAAATGTTTTTTAAAACCCAACCCAACCCTTACAATACAATAAACCTCAAATGAGGTCTAATCCCCGCAAACACCACACCCATATTTTGCAGCCACTATCTCCTCCTCATCCTCCACCTCCACCAATCACCATCTATCATGTTCACACGCAAACAATCACTTCTTTAACATAGCTTGATTAAAAAAAATCAACTTCCTAATACCCAAACCTCTAGAGTGCAGACTGTGTTCCAACCTAACAAATAGTATGGGACAACTTCATTCCACAATAAATAACTAACTTTTCCAATCTACTTGCAACAAAGGATGGAATAGAAAATACAGACACAAAATACGTGGAGATTGAAAACCTCCTTCCCTAGTTAGAGTGCAGATTGTGTTCCAACCTAACAAATAGTATTGGGACTACTATTTAACTTCATTCCACAATAAGTAACTAACTTTTCCAATCTCCTTGCAACAAAGGATGGAATAGAAAATACAGACACAAAATACCTGGAGATTGAACATTGATCAATCTCTTTTAAAAACTTGCAACAATTAAATTCCAAGCTACCCGACCTTTAGGAGCCAAAAGGCAAATTCAGATAAGTAAAACGAAGGGACCTGACACTGAAGCAGCATGCATCAACAATAACCCATCCAATTGAGCATCTCGCCCAAACAATAATAATGTTTAGCATAAAAAAACGAGACATAAACAATGAAGTTATCACTAACCCACCTTGAAGGCCTTCACAAAACCTCCTCATTGTCCTTATCCACCATGCCACTCAATACCTCCACAATTAAAATGAACAAAATAGGAGACAAATGATCCCCCTTGTCTCAAAGTCAAACCTCTAGAGGTCTGGAAGAGAAGCCAACCAAGAAAACATTCACCAAAACTAACTACCTCACCACCTTAGATACGTAAAACTAATCCACTTCCTCCAGTTGGCAACAATTCCATAATGTCCTTCCGACCTCCCTCCTTAGGCAAGAGAGCATAATGTTATGCATTCAAGCTCAACGTATGGTTGGTACATTTTCAAGTTAATGTCCCTAGGAACCACACTACATAAGCCACTCAACACCAAATCAATAAAATTTTAGTCAATTTATACATGAAATGAAATTAAGGCATTTTCATTTAGCCTTTAGAACCTATATATTGCACCAAAAACTAATTCAAAAAAAAAATGTACCCACCTAATGAAACTTTAAGTTTATTATAGGTTATAAGCTGATCAGTGAATTGCATAAGAGACCTCTTGTCAACAAATTCTAGTGATTCAAATTACAAAACCATTTTTATAAAGCTTCATGTCAATATAAAAACCTTTAGGATCAACAACCGTAAATAAGTACAACAAAATAATACTAAAAACGGCATGAATAATCACATTATTTCAGTACATCAGACAACAACCAACAAGAAAATTAACAAGCACAAACCTACAATCACGTCGAAGGTTGCGAACTAAAAGACTAGTCGGAAGATCTCTGCTGCGACCACCATAGCGACCCCTTGGGCTAGGACTCCTCCCTCTTCTTCCATAGCCCCTTGGTGGCGAAGGGGTGTAACTCCTTCCCCTCATTTATACAAACAGATCAAATATCTGCCCAATTTAAGGAAACAAATAAGAAAAAGAAAAAGAAAAAAAAGAGCATTTCAACGGCAATCAACACAGCTTCTACAAAAATAACTAAAACACAACATATTCTAAAATAATTGGGTGCCTTTCAGAGACGCCACAGAAAGAAACTTCCCTCCAGTAGATGCCACCAACAATCCTCAAGAAAAATTATTGAAAGTTGAAAAAAAATAAAATCTTTGACATCTCTTCCCAACAAAGTCAACAAGTTCACTATGTACAATGTCAAGAACCCTCAACAAGACGCAATCAGATCTCTAAACATCTCCGTCGTATATATATGGATCTGAAGCAATGAAACCGCTATGGCTCATTGGCTATTCTAAAACACATGTTTTCACAGAACAAACCCTAGAAAATTAAACATGAATAATTATCAAATTAAAAGAAGATCAAATGGTGAAATAGATAGATATATATATATATATATATCATGCAAGCATACCGTCAAACAGTCCGTCAAACCATAAAATTGAACTAGAAAAAAAAAACGAAGATCGTGTCGATCAATCAGCAGATTTTCACAAAACTCATCATCATATACACACACACACACACACACATATATATATATATATATATATATATAGAGAGAGAGAGAGAGAGAAGAAGAAGAAGAAGAAGAAGAAGAAGAAGAAGAAGAAGATTCACAATCAGAAGAGGTATACCTGATGAGAACAGTGAGAAAGTTGGATCGCCGATTTCTTTCTCTCAGTAACAACGATTGCTTCTGCTGGAGACGGCGCTGTGAACCGTTTTGGGGCATTAGGGCAACTCCTCCTATAAAAACACCATACGCATATATGGCGGTGCCACGCGTCACTTTTTTGAGAAGGGGCACACCGTAACTGCTGTGTGGCGACACTACCTTAAACTTATTACTAAATAAATTTGAAGAAAAAAATTAATAAATTATTTTTTATTCAAATAATTAACGAATTATTTGGTTAAAATATAATTAAATGAAAATTAATAAATTATTTTTTATTCAAATAATTAACGAATTATTTGGTTAAAATATAATTAAATGAAAATTAATAAATTATTTTTTATTCAAATAATTAACGAATTATTTGGTTAAAATATAATTAAATGAAAATTAATAAATTATTTTTTATTCAAATAATTAACGAATTATTTGGTTAAAATATAATTAAATGTTGTTTAAATTAAACAATTTTAATAGGTTTTAATATAATTATGTCAAAACTTGTGTTTGGGATGCAAATTTGGAGATAAAATAGTTAATAAAGATAAAAAAAAATATTAAAATAGCTAATAAAACAAAGGTCTCTTTTGGAAAGTGCAAAAAAAAATCAATTTATTGATTTATTTGAGTCACATTATTTATCTACTTTTTTATACATTTTTTCTTCGTAATAAATAAAATTTTAAATTTTCTTTTTTTTGCACTTCCCAAAACAATTCAAAATGTCACATCTAAATCATAACTATTTTATTTTTTCTCTCACAATCATCGAGTCAATTACAAAAAAAACTAACTATTATTATTTTAAATATAACTTTTTTAGCCAAATTAAAATAATAATAATAAAACTAATTAAAATAGTTAAGTTTCCAAACTAGCCCATTATACAATTTATACTTTCCTAGTCTAAAAAGAAGTCAGTGTAATTTATTCCAAAAATAATTAAATGTAATTTTTTAATTCAATTACGAACTAATTTTTTTATTTGCACAACAAAAAAAAAAAAACGAAGGCCATAATCACTTGAGTTCACACTTTCTTCTAGTCATTACTTGTGTGACTGAGTCTGATTAGTTGACGTGTGAGGTTGGACGTTCTCTAATCCTTGGCTTTAAGGCCCATTTATTTTCAAAACTGTGTGAACTTGGCCTAAATGTATAGCCTCAAATCTGTACATTAGTTTATCAATCACATTAATTTTTTATTATTATTATTATTATTATTATTATTTTAATAATGACATAAAGGGTTGCAGAAGCAAGAATTTATTATTGTTTTTACATATAGGTTAGCTTGGTGGATAGGGAAATTCCTTTCCCAATTGAAGGTCAGACTACTACAAATCTCGTCACTCTATACAATACAATTTTTTATTATTCCCTTCATATAAAAAACAGCAAACGAAAAAAATATATATTATTCATCGACCCATTTTCAAGCCCAAAATCAGGCTCAACATGCATTCACTTGCGTTTTTTTATAAATAGAAAAAATACAAGACTAATATATTAGGGTGTTTTTCAATAAATTCATTATCTAAGATTGTTATTCCATAAGATTCATAGTGTTTTATAATATTCCATTAGGTCCATTTCATACCAAAAGACCAAAAAAATCTTCAAATAAACACGCGCCTATGTGTCTTTCAATCTAATAACCATCTCTCTTCCCCTCTATTCTTGCGCACGAAATCATGCACAGTATCTCTACCATTCCAGAAATCCAAATCTGTATTTTATATCGCCTCGACACCCAGAAGATTGTCTTTGTTTCATCGTCGCATCGTCTCATCATTTTCTTCATCGTCCCTACGTCGTCGATCACCAAAATTGTGAAATCACCATTGTTGCACATCCGTAAGGTCTATCTTTGTCAAAATCACCCTCGACGACTATTTGTGACAACGCAACCTTCGAAATGGGCAAAAAACGTAAGCATTCTACTCATTCGTGTATTTAAACTCTAAATCTCTTTTTCAACAAACAACATTGTGAACTTTCACAAATATCCCCTGTTTTTATGCATACAATATATAGGACTCCATATTGTTCATACCCTAACCTTTAATTTGAACCCCTCAATCGTAATCCCTAATTATATTGATTTTTTCAGTCAAAAACATTACAGTTGCCATTATGTTGTGTTCACAACTGTGAACATTCAAATGGTTTGGAAAAATGTTGGCCAAACCAAATAATTTCTGTTGTTGTTGTGATTGTTGAAAGCTGTGAACATTCACATTGATTGAAAATGTTTGGATAATCAAATTATTCCAGATAATATTCATGTTGTTGTTCAATGTTGTGAACATTCACATGGATTGAAAATGTTTGGCCAACTCTGGTGTTGTTGTTGTTGTTGAAAGCTGTGAACATTCACATTGATTGAAAATGTTTGGATAATCAGATATTATTGGTGTTATTATACAATGCTGTGAACATCATTGTAGTAAGAATGTGCATTGCCATACAAATTAGGATTGTAAATGTTCACAACATCCTTTTATATGTTTGTGTTAACATCCACGTGTTCTTGAATGTTATTCATGGTTGTATAAAAATATATTGATTTTTACACACTCACACAATATGTACATTGTGTTTGTGCTGACACAGTCAACATACACATCCATGTACAGATGTGGATATTCACATCCATACACAAACTGTGCTCATTCACACTCATGCACACAACTGTGAACATGCACATCAGCGACAATGCTGTGAATGTTCATATCTATTCCGCTATGCTAATCATATGAGCCTTGACTTAATTTTTTTTAAATGCTTCATTTTGCAGATCTTGCACAAAAGAAAACCTTAAAGAGAAAAAGAGATGAGTACCACGTGAAGGAAGAAAGCCCACAAGCAAATACTACCAACAATGTTGACATGCGACATGTGAACTACAGATCTAGCATGACCGAACTGGTGAAATTAATGAAAAGCACCAAATTCACACAAGCACAGCTTGGCTACCTGCAACAAACACATTTTTTGCATTTGTTAAATGTATTGAGAAACAGTGAGATCGACCTTGACAAATGCATGAAATACGATGATGTTGTTGTGCATGTCCTACAAATGTACAAAGCTTCAAAAGATGCCTTCTACATTGGGGAGAAGAAGATGAACATACACGACAACGACATCAAGCTGATTTTTGGTGTGGACAGTGGCATCAAGCCGATAGACATATCATATGGTACGAAACCAAAGACTGGCATTACAAACAAAAGGTGCAAAAATGTCAGCCGATTGACTTCAAAATGGATACGCACCCTTTTGACCGAGGCATTGAAAGACAAAAAGAAAGATGACAACGAAGAAGTCGCCCGACTAGTCTGCATATATGCTTGCCAAAAACTTTTTTCTCAACAAGCGGAGAGACAATAGGATGAGGCTACTACACACATATGGTCCCATTGGAAAGCATGCAAGAATATGATTGGGCCAAGCAAATTAGAACAATGTTGACATCCTCCATTTCCCAAAACGACAAAAAGCCGGCAAAGGTTACCGGTTGTGTCATGTTATTGATGGTAAGTACCAATGTTGTCAAATAATAACTCACACATGTCCTTCAGTGTTGTTCATCTAAGCCAACTGTGAACATCCACATCTGTACCACTGATGTGAATGTCCATATGCACTTATGTTTCACAGATGTGAATGTTCACATCTATACCATTGATGTGAATGTTCATATCCACTCATGACATACTAATGTGAATGTTCACAATAGTACCACTGTTATTAATATTCACATATGTTGACATTACTATGCAAATGCTAAATAACATATGTCTTTGTTGTTTTATTGAAGTATTGGTTGTGTGAGCACACAACCATCCTACAACCTCACAAACCCAATGTCTTTCTTCGCTGTGTTAAGTGGGATGTGACTGCTTTACAAAAGAAGATGAAAACCACCTCTTTAGCTGATATTGGTTTTAATGAGGTAGGGCCTTCAACTATTGATCAAAACATTCACATTATGACACTACCCAAATATATACGTTAAGTAACATAATTTTTTCATTTCAGGTTAATGCCGGCGAACTCTTTGTAACCCCAACAGAATTACAAACGTTCAGGCATACAACATTGAAGATGGAGCCCGAAATTTATGAACCAACCACAACATCTCCCAATCTATCTGACATCAAGGAAGAACAACACAATGGCTGCAACTCCCAATTTGCTAGGGATGGAGTTGAGCTAAAGGACAGTAATGAGGACATTTACATTCTGTTTAGCAGCGCACATGATGAGAGACCTATTGTCATACCAAGCACAAACCAACCTGATTTCATTGATGTGCTTATCAAAGAAAATCGGAAAGCTTGGGGCGTCATAAGGCAATGGGAAGCAAAGTACAAACACATTCAATTCTTATGAGAGTTAAGGGCAAGAGTCATAGCTGATCTTGAACATAAATTGTTCAACCAGTCAAGCCCAACCAACATGAATACCGAAATAAAAAAGTGCATAGAGCAGAATGATGAAGAAATTAAGCGTTTAACGCAGCTGGGCATCGACTTAGAATGCGAGAAAATAATTCTTCAAGACCTTTACAATGACCAGTCAGTCCACATTGTCACACAGGCTGAGGCACAGAAGCAACCCCCTAGCCCAATGTAACACAATCTCAGCCCACCTTCTAGGGTGAAGCGTATAAAGGAAAAAGATCGAAAAGAACACTGCTTGCCTGATTTCCAGTACCCAGACTTGCCTGGCCAAAAACAGCCCCATACAGTCGAAATGGTTGAAGATATGGACAAACACCCACTAGCAAAGCACCCAAAAAAATTAACCTTGACCAACAAGTTCAAAGTCTAGAGCAAGATGTCCAAACAAGACAAGCAAAATGTCTAAGCTTTACAAAAGAGTGGAGGCGATGAGTAAGTGACTGTACAAACACCTAATGTCAACATTCACATTCCATAATTGTCAATATTCACCACTGTGCTTATTTATTTGATTTGTTCAGATCTGTGCAATGTTAATATTCACATTGGTTTGTTTAAAATGCACAGACTGCTTGTGTGGAAAGGAGACTCGAAGTCTACACATGTGTATTTTGATAACATTGTGAACCTTATCAAGGAGGAATCGATACACAGCAATGTATGCCATTACGAAGATGATTCACTCTTCATGCATATACACACAGACACACACACACACGCCCACAGCCATAGACGCACATTGTTCACCCACCACAAATAATATAATATGACCCTATGTTTGTGTAGCTCATAGATGCATATGCCGAACTATTACATGAACAACAAGAGGTGGTCAACCCAACTTCAGATGAAGCGTCATTTATCTTCACAAGCATGTGTTTGGTAAAATCTATCATTCAATTTCTTCTAATATGAAAATGAAACTTCACAGTCCATTAATTATTTGTCCAATGTGTATAGAAAGTGATACGAAAGTACCATCATCGCAAAATGAGTAAACATATTGATGCACATGTTAAAAACTACCAAGGAGAGAGATACCTGCTATTCCCATTGCACCATGACTTCCACTGGACGATAGTTGTATATGATGCTAAAGACAATTTGTGGAGGCATTACAACTCATTGCGCCCAAGGACAGGCATACGTGACCCGCATATCGACCAAGCACAAGAAGTTGTAAGTGGTTCTTTTTGTACACAAATATGACTTCTTGTCATGAGTTAAATGAATGTACACACACATATGTTTGTTGGTGCCTAATTTGAAATTCCCTACATAGAAGAAGTACATCGAGCATGTTGTGCGCGTTATTGGCGAGTCATCACCGCTATGCACTAAGTTAGTAGGTCAATATCCATCGCAATCAATCATATCAGTTGATGTCTGTCCTCGGCAGGGCGATGACTCGTAAGCCTCAATACATTTTTTAAAAATCCTCCATAACCATTACGCAAACATACATGTCAACTACTAATCAAAACCATTTTGCATTTACATAGTGGACTGCAGACCTACAGTATGTTACATCATGCGGGCGCAGATATACCATGAAAAAATTGTGGGTAGCCTCACTAGTTCAGAATGGTGTGGACTACGAGATTTGTTAGTACATACTTTTTTGAATCACAAGAAATCAGAGCGTTATTAAAACCTATAGGTGGGGGGTGTTCACCTACAAACTAACCAACACTCAATATGAATGTTAATACCAAATGCTTTGACATTTTGACACAACAACTGATTGTAAAACAGTGATACAACATCTATTAATGGGGAAAAGCCACCTGTGAATTTTGATCTACCTTTGGTGTTGTTATGTTTTACAGATGTGAATGTTCACAATTGCACCACTGATGTGAATGTTCATATTCACTTATGATATTCATACTGTTGTGTTGTTATGAGTGTAATTTATGTGATTGTTTGAACCCGATTGTTCTATAATACACATATTTTGTGCAGGAATGTACACTTGGTCTACATGACATCATTACGGATCACATACACATGTTTGAATATTCACATTTGTGAATGTTATTCTTCTCTGCCAAATGTGAATATTCACTTATGATATTCATATGCACTAATCTTTTACAGATGTAGATGTTCATATTTTCAACAGTGATGTGAATGTTCATATTCACTTATGATATTCATACTGATGTGTTGTGATGAGCATAATTTATGCGATGGTTTGAATCCGATTGTTCTATAGTACACATATTTTCTGCAGGAATGTCTACATGACATCATTACGGATCACATACACATGTGTGAATATTCACATTTGTGAATGTTATTATTCTCTGCCAAATGTGAACATTCACTTATGATATTCATATGCACTAATGTTTTGCAGATATGAATGTTCACAGTTGCAACACTGATGTGAATGTTCATATTCACTTATGATATTCATATTGCTGTGTTGTGATGAGCATAATTTATGCGATTTTTTGAACCCGATTTTTCTGTTATACACATATTTTGTGCAGGAATGTAAACATTGTCTACATGACATCATTACGGATAACATACACATGTGTAAATATTCACATTTGTTATTTTTCATAACAGTTGTGAATGTTCACACCATGTTAATCTCTATGCATGTGAAAGTTCACATCACATTTTATATTCATGTCAACATTCACAACAATAATGTAAAAAAGTTCAACCCATGTGTGAGTTTTCATATAATATGATTCTTTTATGCAAGTGTGAATGTTCACATCATGTATTCATTATTAAAACTTTAGCAAAATATCAGTTTCGTACCCAAAAAGAAAAAGAAAAAACACAAATCTTATTGCAAAAATCAATATAAGAATCCAATGTAAAACACAATGTTGAAATGAAAAATGTACATCTTATATTGGCTCATTGCATGATTTTCGATTATGGCTCCCCAACTTATTACATCTCCCGCACCTTATTTGCTTCAGTTTCTCACCCCTTGATGGGATTCTATTCTTTTTCGGCCTTCCAGGTGGTCTTTTCACAGTTGGCGGGTATATAGTGAAGTCTGTGGGATCAAAAGGCGGCTTCTCCACCGATGGTATACGAAAAATTGCACCCGAATAGGCTGCACAATATGTCTCTACATGAAAGTAATGTTCCACACAATCATTGAGATTGTAGCGGCTCTTTTGAATAGCAATCACAGCATGGTCACATGAGAATCCGTTGATTTGCCATTTGAAGCAAGAACATGTACGCCTTGCAATATCAACTGTAACAAATGGTATCAAATGAACTTCAAACACATCCTCATTGGCTTTGCTAACTTGCCATGACCTGTTGTCGTTGAACGAATCCATAAGCATTGTTTAGAATGTAGAACAAATAAGGTCATTCCATTTGTTTACTTGGTCACGTCATACAGACATTTGCCGCATCAACTGCGTACGAATTGTGTCCACCATTTGAGTGATAAGAAGATTGCGCGCTTCTTTAATCCAATTATTAAATGACTCTGCCGCATTGGATGTCATCTCTCCATAACGCATGCCCCTGCACAACATCACAAACATTGTACAATACGGAATTTAATTTCTTTGAATCTGAATATGAAATTTCACATTACCACAAAACATAACTGAAACTTCAGATCACTACCATTCTAAACTTGACAAATGGAATACATTAGGAAACTGCTATTACCTGAAGTATGAATTTGCCCAGTGCTTAGGAGCCAAGTCCTTGAAAAAATTATGTGCTTGTTACTTACCCTCCTCTTTTAATTTCGCAAGCTTTTCATGGAACCCTACCACAGTTGGCTCGTAAGCACAGTCACCCAAACTACTAACTAGGTGATTCCTAAATCCATTATCAATTCCTTTCATCCGGTCTCTTAAATTGCTCTTCAAGTGTTGTAAGCAATAACCGTGGTGAGCCGATGGGAACACCTTTGGCATAGCTTCTAACAGACCAAGATTACGATCCGAAATAAAAGTAATCTGGCACTTAACATCAACAACCTTCCCACGTTCGTGCAAGAACCACGACCAATTGGCCGTGGTCTCTGAATCAATAATCGTAAATGCAACAGGAAATAGACATACAACACAACACCATTGACCAACTGTTCACAATATTCAAAAGTGAATAGAAAACAATATAAAGCAGACAGGTCATGTGGATATTTATATCTACATTGCCCTGTTACTATTGTTATTTTTGGTTTTGGGTTCATAAACATCAATGATGTGAACATTAACATTAATGTCTATTAATGGATAAGCTCACATTAGTAGACACTGATGTAAACATTCACAGCAGTGTATACTAATGTGAATGTTCACATTACTGTTAATTTTTCAATCACTCATATTATGTTGTTGCTCACATCAATTTGTATTGATGTGAACATTAACACCAGTGTAAATGTGGAACACACTATGTAATCGTCTGCCATATGTCCACACTATGCCACTCAATGTGAATATTTACATGAATAGCCAACTAAAAAAAATACTAACCATTGTTTCCATCTTTCGCCGTTGCCGCAAGTAACTTACCTTTGTACTTTCTTTTGAGAAATGTTCCATCTAGGAATAATAAAGGCTAACAAGAATTGAACCCAGACATACACGCAGCGAATGATATGAAGAAACGACAAAATTGTTAACTACTCGCATCATAGTCAATATTGACATAACTCCTTTGATTGTAACGCATCACAGCATCCGAATACCACCGCAACTAGTCAAACGATAATGAGTGATCTCCATGAATAACAGCCTTTGCTTTCTGCACGCCCAACCATACCACGTGGTAACTCACATCAAGCCTATAATCTTTCTTCAAAATAGTCACCACCTCACACGGTCGAGTCAACGGCTTGTCCTTCACAATTTCAGATATGGTACTCGACACCAAATCAGAACTAACTCGCGCATTCTTCGATGTTCGGACATCCGTACCATAATTATGCACATCACTAAAACTCTTGATGTAGAAAAAATCATTTGCTCGTTGTGCTCTACAATGTATAGCCCACAAGCAGCCTCTCTCCTCACGCATCGCACACACAGCAGTAACCCTTGTTGTCTCGTTCTTGACATACGTAAATTGAAACCCACATTGGATGGCATACTTACATAAAACATCACGAAATTCTTGTGCACCTCTAACAAACCGTTGTCCCACATGCGTAATACTATTTTCCCAAGGAGCTGACAACAACACCTTCTCCTTATGGTGGCAAAATCTCCGTAGTGCATTAATTTCTTCCTCACCCCCCATACGCGGCGACGCAGAGCTACTCGATTGACCAATATCACTTTTCAACTCAATGACAACTTCTACATGTTATAGCCCCATTGATTTAGCAAGCAATAACATGTTCTGAAATTCTTCCTCATTGTCCAAATCACACCTATTAATCCCAAGTAGCCGACAAAACAACAAAATAGAACTAGCAGACAGCTCAACCCATTTTTCACACAAACACTCCACCAAACGCGAATAACACAATGCACGGGCAACATTTATTACAGTTGTACTGCAACCATATGTACACACCAACATCATAAATGTATCCATCTCTTGTAAAAACATAGCAGCACAACCATCAACAATAATCCAAAATGATATGAAAATTCACAAAGTGCAAAAGTAGATGCCTATGTGTACAGTGCAAGTGCTAAATCCATAATGAAAACTATCACCACCATCTTTACACAACATAAAACATTTAACAATATCAAAATGACGCCACCACATTAAGGTGACAGTACACAACATGCAGGCAACCCTTCATAACTTCACATTAACAAGATGTGAACATTCACATTGCAACATATACTATTCACAAAGTGCAAAAGTAGATGCCTATGTGTACAGTGCAAGTGCTAAATCCATAATGAAAACTATCACCACCATCTTTACACAACATAAAACATTTAACAATATCAAAATGACGCCACCACATTAAGGTGACAGTACACAACATGCAGGCAATCCTTCATAACTTCACATTAACAAGATATGAACATTCACATTGCAACATATACTCTGAATTATATCACCGACACAGAACCTCATTGAGCAAACATCAAAGTAAAATAAGAACATCTACATTCTTCACATAATATTAACAAGATGTGCACATTCACATTGATACATATACTCTGAATTATATCACCCACACAAAGCCTCATTACACAAACATCAAAGTAAAATAAGAACATCCACATTCTTCACATAATATTAACAAGATGTGCACATTCACATTGATACATATACTCTGAATTATATCACCCACAGAGAGCTTCATTACGCAAACATCAAAGTAAAATGAGAACATCCACATTCTTCACATAATATTGACAAGATGTGCACATTCACATTGATACATATACTCTAAATTATATCACCCACACAGAGCTTCATTACGCAAACATTAAAGTAAAATGAGAACATCCACATTCTTCACATAATCTAAATGACCTCCCCACACAGGACCACGTAAAACGCATATAATCAAAAAATAGAGCATCCGATCCATATCAATAAAAAAACAGAGGATCTGATCCATCATACAAATCAAAACATAAACTGAACATGTATTCATAATCAAAATTATACTAACTTTAATCATGCAACCCTACAATCGTCCTGTAACTCGAAAACAACTTATTTGAACTAGTTATACTCCAGAAAATGTGAAAATCGAACACTGTCCAATTCGTCGTCTTCGCTCAACAATTACCGAACCATACTACAACAACAACAATGAAACCATAGCACATCAAAGCCTTCGAACAAGCATGCAAAATAGAAACGTATAGAATGATGATGAAGATAGAAACTACCAAAACTGAATCAACGAAAAAAGAGGCAATGTGTTATGTGTATTAGCACAGTATATATATGTATATATATAAAAGGGCAAAATAGTCCACATATAAATATAAAATTAGTAAAATGGACCTTATGAAATAAAGAGAAAAGTATATGGGACTATTTTGCATGACAGAATGCTCTCAAGCTCGCATTGTATATATATATATATTAAATATGTGCACTTTTTTGCACATATACTTCCCGACACATCAGCTTGTTTGGTTAAGTTTTTCAAAAAGTACTTTTAAAAAATTTTACTTTCTTATTTTTCGTATTTTTTTGTTTTTACTGAATTTTTAAAATATTTTTAGTAATTTTTCTTTTTACTTTTTAGACATTCCTAAAAAGTAAAAAATTTGTGAAACAAACCTTTTAAAAATTCACTAAATACCAAAATTACAAAAAAAAAAAAGGAATTCAGTACATTTTTTGTATGTTTATGTATTTATTAATTTTTAGAAATATTTTTTCACAATTTTTTTACTTTTTAGATGTATCTAAGTAAGGTATATCTAAAAAAGTAAAAAAAATGTTTAAAATTTAAAAAATATTCATTAAAAACAAAAAAATACGAAAATCAAAAAATTCAGTTTTCAAAAAACTTAATTCAAAAAACTCAAACCAAGAAATTGTTTTTCTGTTTTTGTTGTTTCAGCTACTACGGTTTTATACTTTTTTTCCTTTTTTTTGGGGGGGGTAAAAACAGTTTCATACTTGCATTTTTCGTTAAGTCTTTGTTTGGGATGTAGGTTGATTTTTTTATTATCTTAGTCTGGGGCTAAAAAATCTCGTCTGGAATAGGCTTTTTGGCTTTTTGACTTTTTTGACTTTTGTAAGAGAAAAAATGAAATGATTATAATTTGTATGTGATGTTTTATCTTATTGGTTTTTTAGTCTATTTTATCTTTTTTGACTATTTTAGCCCAAACTTTTTAAGCTAAACGAAGCCTAATTTTGGGGGTGTTTGTTTCAGCTTTTCAGAGCCAATTTATGACTTTTAGCTTTGAAAAAGTTATTTTGAACTGTTTGGTTAAACTTATTTCAAACAGCTTCTGATTCTAACAGCTTATTTTAACTCAAAAAAGTTGATTCTGAGAAGCTGCTCACCCCCTGCTTCTGATTATCAGCTTCTGCTGTGGACATATTAATTTATGGTTATACTCTTAAAATTTTTTATTTTTTATTTTTTTAAAAATAGAAAAAGACCCAAATGGACTATATATTATTATTATTATTTTTATGAGAAATGTAGACAAACAAAAAATAAAAATTAATTGAAAAAGCTATTTCACAGCTTATTTAACAAATACTACTCAGCAACTTAAATCTATAATCCAACAGTTACACCAAACAGATTAATAACTTCTGATTAAAGTCATAATCTATAATCCGTTAAGCTATAATCTATAAGTTATTTTAACAGCTACACCAAACAGGGCCTTTATGTGTTGTGAACGTTATATTCAATATTTATTTTTATTTAAACAGAAATTAGGTTCAAAACATACTAATGTAACAACTCATTAGACAATGGTGGTGTGACTTAATGAATAATAATTTCTCCAATTCACAATTACCATTATTGGCTTATTACGAGACATCAATATTAAGATGCTAATCTAAAGTGGTGAATGGGGTTATGGTAATGAATGATTTCACATATTTTAGATTGGTAATCCAAGTAGCTCCGCGCTAATAAAGGTTTAATTAGTACTATTTTTATTTTTTCACCTTTAATAAATAAAAAAAGAAGAAGAAGAAGGTTTAAATTCATAATTAATTAGATCGAATCTGTGGGTTGGTTTGGGAAGTGGGTTAGCTTTTTGAATTTTTGACTTTTTTGGCTATTTTAGCCTGGGCTAAAAAGCTTAGTTTAGGAAGGACTTTTTGACTTTTTTGACTTTTTTTGTGAGAGAATAGTGTAATGATTATACGTTGGATGTAATATTTTGTTTGTTATAGTTAAAATAACCTATTTTATCTTTTGTAATTATTTTAGCCAAAAAAATCCAAAAAACCTCTTTCCAAAAAGAGGCATACCATCTGGTGGGTTCAACTGGGTTTGTTTTGGGGGTTATTGTATTTGAAAAGGTTGGAAACTTGGAAGGGGTAGAATTTGAAAGAAATTTACCCCCTGACCTAACCCAACCTATCTTGGGTTGGGGTGTCTTTGGGTAATGTTAGGGACACCAAATTTTCTACCAAACAAATGATCAAATGTCTCACATGGGTGTGGGTCCGCAATTTTGTGGACCCCACATCCATGTGAGACATTTGATCATTTATTTGATAGAAAATTTGAGACCTCTAACATTTTCCGGTGTCTTTTGGACTGGCTAGAAGGGTAGACTTTTAAAATACATATAAATAAATCTGACTCCAATTATTGGGTAAAAAGCAAGCCTAGTGGTCAATGAGTTGGTTGTTATCAAACCAAAGGGTCAAGCGACACCATTGTTTATGTACGAAAGTTAAGAAATTATCAAAAATATTTAAAATTTTATTTTGAACATTAATATATGATCTAAATTTGATTATGTACGATGAGATTCACATTTAAAAATGAGGATTCGTTTCAAAATTAATTTTTTATAAAAAGTAGTATAAAAAAATAAAATAAATAATTTAACAATTTATAATAATTTTTGATTTTCTATCTAAAATATTTAGGGGTTGTTTGGGATGACCTAAATAAGTGTACTTTTTATCTTTTTACGAAAAAATGTGCAGAAAAGTAGAAAGGTGATGTAATGAAAAAAAGATACAAAAATAAAAAAAATAAATTATTTTTAAATTGCCAAACTTCACCTTAGTTCATAAACATAACCTGAATCTTAACAAGCCACCATCAAATTTTTATATATTTAGCATTTTGTGTTGTTTTATGAGATTCAACTGGTGTGGGTCACCTGTAGGCAAGTTTCAATCAATAGATTATTGGTCTTGTTGGTTGCAATATTAACATGAAAATATTATATAAATCAATAATTTTTTCTTACTAATTGTGACATATAATTATTAAATTTTGAAATGTAAAATAATATTTAGGTGCTGTTTGAGAACAAATTTTTCGGGGTTTTTTTCTGTTTTTTTTTTCACTCAAAGACAAATTGGTTACAAAATCAAAAAAAATAAATCCAAACAAAATATTACATCAAGCCCCATAATCATTTTATTTTTTCTTTCACAAACATCACATTTAACCACAAAAAAAACATAACTATCTTCCCCAATACAAAAAAAAAAAATTCAATAATATCTTACAACTAAAAAAATCTACAAAAAAATCTACTTTCCAAACACCCATTAAGTTTAATAATATAAAAAGTAAATATTAATAGGGGTAATAACATTTAAGGACTAGCGTATGCCCGTGCCTAAATGCACGGTGTAAATAATTTTAAAATTAAAATGCAGTTATAATTTATACGTATTATGTTGAAATTTATAAAGTTTGTGTCATTTTTTGATAAAGATACTGAAAAAATATATTGAAATATTTTTCTTCTTAAAGAAATTATAACAATTTTGTTTGTATTACACGGTCTACAAAACCAAAATAAAGTAACAGCTCCCCCTAATTTTAATGCAAATTAAGAAACAAACATATAAGATTTAAAGTTATATTGCATATCAAAATATAAAAGGCAGTAAAAAAAAGTGTAAACATTGAACAAAAAACAGAAATAAAGTTATATTGTCATACACCAAAAGAGTGGGTTAAAATTTTGCAAAAAATGGGTTAAAACTTTACAAAAGATGTGTCACTAACATGTCATACACCAAAAATTATATTGTGATACACCAAAAATATGTATGCTTTACAAAAGATGTATTAATAACATGTCTTCAAATATGCGTTTGCCCAAACTTCCTCCTCATTACTTTCCAAAAAGTCTTTGTATCAACTTTTATGTATCCCCAATGAGGAATATGCACAACAATCTGGTCATTTGTGGAAACAAAAAAAAATATAGATTAGTACATTTGTTGGAAATATACATGTCAAAATACTTTGAGATTGAAATTATCTTATTACATAAATGTTAAAATGCCAAATCTTTCAAATTTTTCTTTTAATTAGGAACTCTAGATATTAAAAAAAAATTAAATGAAAAAAAACAGTCCCTTTCTTTTTAGAATCACCCAACAAATATACTACGTGTGAATGGTACAATTTTTGTGTAAAGGTATATCGTAGTGATGTCTCTCTTTATATCTTGCATACATGTGTGACCTACTAAATGAAATGTTCTTTCATTAAAAGGGTGACTAAATCATGGTTGATTGCATCTATTTTTGAAAAACAAAATTAAGCATGTAGAGTTCTTCAACTGAGCATTCCAGTGATTAGTGATGCGCTTGATGGTTTAGTAAGTTGAATAGAAATGAATAATGCCTTTTTGTCAAACAATCCTATGGGCGCCTAAGCCTAGGTTTTTATTTTGGAAAGAATAAATAAATAAAAGGGAGAATAAAAGCCCATATTACATCAAAAGATATCATCACATAACTACGATGAAGCAACCTGACTATGCCTCACTAAGGGCACAATGCAAGTATCAATGCACACATGAT
The DNA here is from genome assembly GCF_004153795.1 of Camellia sinensis. NCBI lineage: Eukaryota > Viridiplantae > Streptophyta > Magnoliopsida > Ericales > Theaceae > Camellia > Camellia sinensis. Next base: position 414,903 of record NW_021026407.1, on the reverse strand, counting down.
TTTCAATATCAAGTTAATCTACAAAACTACCTACTACTACTATATCTAGCACTCAAGCCTCCAAGAAGAACCAAAAAAAATAAATAATTGTGAAGGTCCTTGGGTTTGGGTATGAGAGAGAGTACTTGACTTCTTTCTAATAATGTAGCAAAATTGTCCAAATTTAAACAAATCTTGACCAAATTTTAAAAATTTAAGACAGACCAATTTTATGAATAGCGACGTAATCAGCTAAATGTTTTACACTTCAATTTACCCACCGGAGTCAGGACAACCAATCGTAATCCAAGCTTTAAGTTCTAACAACAACAAAAGTAGTCAGGACAACCAAACCATGATGGTTATGATTAGTAAATTACTTAACTTACTCTCTCTCTCTCTATGTTCATCAAATTTGAGTGAAAATTTGATTAAAAGCTTGATATGATATGAATACTCTAATCCTTACTCTCTTCGCATCTTTAAATCTTTTCAAAAAAATTCCAAACTTATCCTAAAAACCATCTTCTATCCATACCATTTTTTATGAAAGAAAACCATTTCCTATCCATACTCTATTTTAAAATTTTATCAAAAAAGATTAAAAGTATTATTATTGGAGATTTGGTGAAATTTTTTGTTCATCCTTGATTTGGTGAAAATTTTGGATCTATTATGTTTTTCCTGTGTATAATAGCCAAATAATTTTGAGACCAACCTTATGTGTAAGAACCAAATTTTTGCTTAATAGTTCAAATAATTGACAGTAATTCTTTGATGAAAAAATAATTTCTGCTTAATGTTTTTTTTGATTAAAAAAATTGGTAATAATTTTGATTAAAAATTGACAGAAATTTGGTGATGAGAGACATTTCCTCAATGTTTAATAGTTCTAAGAGAAATTTGGTTCACAATAATTCTGGTTAATGTTTAATCAAAATTGACAGAAATTTGGTTCACATAATGTTTTTTTTAATTATTTGATGAAATTTAGTTCAAATAATTTTTGCTGAATAGTTCAAATAATTGGCAATAATTGACAGACCAACTATTATACACAGTTGACAGTAAACACAATGTGTATAATTTTTTTTTTTAACACCAAACTAATTTCTGCTTAATGTTTTTTTTTATTAAAAAAATTGACAATAATTCTTATTAAAAATTGACAAAAATTTGGTGATGAGAGACACATTTCCTCAATGTTTAATAGTTCTGAGAGAAATTTGGTTCACAATAATTCTGTTCAATGTTTAATCAAAATTGAAAGAAGGCACGATGTATACTCAAATTTGGTGAAATTTGAGACCAACTAATTTTGAGACCAACCTTATGTGTAAGAACCAAATTTCTGCTTAATAGTTCAAATAATTGACAGTAATTCTTTGATGAAAAAATAATTTCTGCTTAATGTTGTTTTTTATTAAAAAAATTGGGAATAATTTTGATTAAAAATTGACAGAAATTTGGTGATGCGAGACATTTCCTCAATGTTTAATAGTTCTGAGAGAAATTTGGTTCACAATAATTTTGGTTAATGTTTAATCAAAATTGACAGAAATTTGGTTCACATAATGTTTTTTTTTAATTCTTTGATGAAATTTAGTTCAAATAATTTCTGCTTAATAACTCAAATAATTGGCAATAATTGACAGACCAACTATTATACACAGTTGACAGTAAACACAATGTATATAACCTTTTTTTTTTTTTTAAACACCAAACCAATTTATGCTTAATGTTTTTTTTTTGATTAAAAAAATTGACAATAATTTTGATTAAAAATTGATAGAAATTTGTTGATGAGAGACACATTTCCTCAATGTTTAATAGTTCTGAGAGAAATTTGGTTCACAATAATTCTGCTCAATGTTTAATCAAAATTGACAGAAGGCACGATGTAAATAATTTTAAGATTAAAATGCAGTTATAAAAATATATTTTAAATTTTTTTTCTTAAAGAACTTGTAACATTTTTGCTTGTATTACATGCTCTACAAAACTCAAATAAAATAACAACTCTCTCTAATGTTAATGCAAATTAAGAAACACTACTAGAAAACTGACCTTTTGCTACTATATAATTTGCGACCATCTGATTAACCGTCGCAAATAATCAATTTACCCCTTTTTTTTCTTCTATTTATTTTCCCCTTTTCTTTATACTTGCCCTAGCCCCTCCACAAACACCGATTGTTCTCTTTCTCTTGCTCTCTCTCTCTATCGGTCTCACAGTAATACGACTGGTATGAATCTCTCTCTCTCTCTCTCTCTCTCTCTCTCTTTTTCTCTCTCTCTCCCCTCAATCTCGCTTTCTCTCTTTCTCTCTTTCTCTCAATCTCGTGCTCTCTCTCTTTTGATCTTCTCAAATTAGCACCTCTACTACATATGTATATGTACCTCTATATATTATGTATATGTTGTGAATATCAATGTTTGAAATTGAATTTATTCTGTTGAGGTCCGAGCAAAAATCGAAGTAGACATCCTCAACTTCCTCAAGATCTTGAACTCTTCGACTCCGACAATCTCATATTTCTTTGGTTTGCAATTTTGCTTCAAATCTCTATTCTCGAAATGTGTATATATATATGTGCGTGTGTGTTTTTGTGTTAAGCATTGAGTCACTATTGATTTTAATTTGGCAAATTTGGGGATTTTTGAGTGTGTTATAAATCAATAGAAGATGGAATAATAGCTGAGGGTTTGTTGACTGATGTTTCGTGGATTTTTCTTTCTCACTTGTTTTGCACGAGGTCTTTGATGAGAGTTAATTAACATTGCTGAATCTTTCATTAGAGGTAATAATAGGATCATCATCATCTCTTTCTCATTTACCTTCTTAATCAATCTCTTGAAAAGTACACATTGCCTCAGCATATGTATCCTTCAATTTAGGCTATTAGGTTTTTGGCCATTCCATTGATGTCTCTTTTCTTCAATTTAGTATAAATTAGGCTTGTGTGTTGTTGGTTGTGATGAATTGTTTATTGTTTATGTTGAATTAGTGCTTTGCTTTGTGTTTTGGATACCTAATTAGGCTCTTTTTTATTTATTTATTTTGTGTTTTGAATGTCCAATAAGGATGTCAATTTTAGGATTTTGTTTTCAGTGTGATTTGATTAGCAGAAGAGAATGGGATCTCTTATAAGCCAGATCAAATTGTATGAGTATGCTGTTTGATTACATGTTTTGTGTTGTTAAATGAATATTTAACTTTTTATGAAGTCAATTGATAAGTGATAATGGCTTCAAAGTCCTTTTAAAGAAAAAAAATATGCAGTAAAGTTGTTGACATCAAAAAATCAATACTAAGTCCTTATCTCTTTTTGCGTTAGTTATAAATGAATCCATTAGGAACATTCAAGAGGATATCGTATTATTTGTAGACAGTATAGTTTTAGTTGATGACATAAGAGGAGTAAACTTTAATCTAGAATTGTGGAGAGAGAATTTAGAATCTAAAGAATTTAAGTTAAGCTGGATTAAGACAATAGTTTGCACACTGCTTCAGGATTGAAGTCCTATTCCTCCACTTGATAAATCTTATTTTGTTTGAGCACTCTATTTCAGGGGAAAGTGAACCCTACTCAGTGTGAGGCCTTTACTATGGTTTGTGTAACAACTCAGATTTTTAATTATTCTATAGAATTTATACTAATATTATTTAATCTCAGTTCAGAAAATATATAATTTATTATATATTATTATGCGTAATTTTGTAAAATAATATAATTATTAAAAGTTTAAAGAATATGTGGTTTGATTTGGAATTCTGATTATTTTCTCATTATCTCCACCTTAAATGACAATCATAGGGCTGTTAGCACAACCTTTTCTTGAAATTTGTTGTTCGATGTGAAAATGGCATTGTTTTTACAAGGTAATTTATGCTAAGTACAGGGAAAATAAATAAATAAATAAATGAATTGTTTTCAAATAAAGGCAGAATGTATGACCATAACAAGGATATATTATTGTACTTGGGATGCTCTATTATGTTTTGAATGAGAATTGTGTTACCTTTGTTACTGTATCATTTTTCTATGATTAACTTGGGTGCAAGTTACTAATTGCATTTTGTTTTTTTGCAGTCATTCAATGGATGAGGATGCCACTATAAGTTGTCTTGCTTATTATTATTATTATTTTCCATTTCATTCCTTAGATGATTACTCGTCTTATTTACAGTTATTTGCCTAGTAGTAGTAATGTTTTCATCTTTCCTTATGCTTGCAATGTATCAATACTCCTTTTTTTTTCCAATTGAGAATAGTCATTTTTGCAAGCACTTGCTCGCCCAACTCCATCTCATTGGTTCACAAAGCTTGATATTTGGATATATGTTGTGTTTGCGTTTTTGAGGAAGATGTTTCTGTCATCACCTCTGAACCTAGACAAAACATAACCTTGAATTTGCTTTCGTTTTGCATTCATTGATGTGCAAATTATTTTTACTGTGTCATGTTGATTTTAACATATGATTTCTGAATGCAATGATCCCAGAGCTTTTCTGTTAATGATTTCAGATTCATCATCTATATTTAATCATGAGATTAAATATAGTCGAAGATGTTTTATTAGATTTATATTTAATCATTTCTAATTTTCCTAATGTAGTCGAAGATGTTTTATTATATCAAATATGTTGGGCTCAATAATGAAACGCCATATGGTGTCATGAAGTTTCTTCACACTGCCAAATGTGGGCCTAGTTTTCCCTAAGATAGTATCTTTACAGGTATTATATGGTCAATTCTAGGTCAGAAATTAGCAACCCATCTTTGTTGTGTGTGTGCATGTGCTATCTGCAAATTCAATGTTTCTAGGTTGATTTCGATGCTCATACATTGTGAGCAACTTGACTTCACCAGTGATTTTCATCATCTCAAACTTATAGAAAGTAGAAACTATAAAAATGTTGTGTTAGGAGATGAAATGAGTGATCATATAAACTGGAAAAGTTTCTTTTCTCCTTTGTTGTTTTTGGATGAGATCCATATGTTTTGTAGCATAGAACAGTAAGCAGGTTTACCTTTTGCATTAAATTTTCAAGTCAAGTTTGATTTATGTTTTTGCAGATTTTGTTGAGGGGAATAGTTGATATGATCGAGCGGTTGATGTTGGGAGCCAAATATTATGTTGCTCTTTTTTTTTCTTTTTTTTTTGAAGACTTGAATTTTTTAGTACAGTGTATTTAAGGATGGTTAATGGATATTATAAATTTAATTAATCTGTTAATTTTGTTATTTTCATTTACAAAAAATTGTTTAGTGGTTGTAATTGATTTTTTTGTTGTAGCAAACCCATATATGATTTTTTTTAATAAATAATTATTTGCGACAGTAAAACAATGGTCGCTAAAAGTGTTTTTAATTTTTTAAATTTTTTTGCGACGGCAAAATGACTGTCGCAAAAAGTAGTTTGGGCGGTCGCAAATTATTTGCGACCGTTGTTTTGCCGTCGCAAAAAGTATTTGCCACCCCCACATTTGCGTCCCTCATGTGCGGTCGCATAGGCCGTCGCAAAAAGTCTTTTGCGACTGTATTTTTATTATTTGCAACGGCATGTGGCGGTCGCAAAAAGTGTTTTTTTTAGTAGTGAAATAAACATATAAGATTTATAATGTTCACCAATACTGCAAATCAAAATATAAGAGCAAGTAAAAAAAAATTGTAAACACTGACAGAAACTAAAGTTATTGTATACTAAATCTATAATAAAAAGAAAAAAAATATTACTAAATCTATATACTAAAGCACATCAGTATAATGTAGGCATTCAACCCATCTTGGTAATGAAAAAAAGAAAAGAAGCAGAAATATGTGATATTCTGCCAAATTGCTATCAAAATTCTAGCCCATGTTCTGTCTATGATACCAAGAACTCTTTTATTTACTCTCCATTTGGTATTGTCAAGTGTATTAAGGGCCTGAAATGCAGAAAAATTTGTAGAGTAATTCCAATTTCAAGTGTAAACATAACAAATTGGTTAGACCAACTCCCTGAAGCTATTTGAAATTAAAATCATCCAAAAGCACACAACACCTCAGAACTAAATACTGTCAAGAAAATGTAAATAAATTAAAACCCATTTAAAAAATAAAACCCATCAAGTATTAATTCAAATTCAAAACCTTTTAAAAAATTAAATCCACTTAAGAAACATAATGTTAAGATTAAATTGGATAAATTACATTAAACTAGATAAATTACATTTTAAGATCAAGTATTATATATCTATCTATTATTGTAGATTAATCTATTATTGCAAAACATTTACAAATGATAATATTAAATTTTAAAAAAAAAATCGTAAACTAAAAGCAAATTGAACAATTCAAATTTGAAAATCCATTTTGAAAATTCCCCAATAGGAAGTATCTTCTAATTTGAAAACAAAAAAAAAAAGAAAAATTAAAGGAAGTGAAAAATCATAAGTGTCACTAAATGTTTATAATTACTGGATTCTTTGAGTTAGCAAGTATAACATTTTGTTGTCCCAAAATACAACACCAAATAGTTTGCATGTCAAAACTTACAATTAATGTAGTTAGCAAACACATGAAACTAAACACAGCCTAAAACCCATTTCATTAAACCCTGAAAACCATTTCATAGAAACCTATTTCAAAACCAAAATATAGAGCTGCAAACATATATATGTAGAAATACATAAATACCAAAATAAAGAGATTCGAAAACTTATTTCAAAATCAAAACCGAAATCATACAAACCCATTTCAAAATCAAAACCGAAAACATTCAAACCCAAATAGAGCTTAAAAATATTCTGCCTATCTGCTTTGTGGCAAAATATTTTGCCTATTTTGCCACAAACCAGTACACCACAAACAGAGCTTAAAAATATTCTAAAGAATGATATTAATTGCCACAAACAATGAAATTATCTGCCTATTTGCTTTAGAGGCATCAATTGTACACTGGAAATCAAATTTTTTATAAGGGAAATAATACATTATCCTGAACCAACGCCTAAAAACCAACTTGGCAAAAAAATCTAAATTCAGAGTTTAAAAACAAAAACAATCCATAGTGATTTACCTATAATGAGGGATTCCACAATTAAATGTACCCCTAAATCCCCAAACCAAGCACCCAAATCAAACAAAACCACCAATATTTACCATCGAAAAAAATAAATCAAAATAAACCAATTTTGATAATTAAAAACAACCAAAAACCCAAACTGAGAAAATAACAGAAACCCTCAACCCAATCATTCAATCAACCAAAAACCTAAGCGAACAAACATCACATTCAAACAATCAAGACTCTTAATTGCACTCACAAGTAACAAACAAAAAACAAGATCCAATCTTTAAACAATTGAGCAATAAAGAGCACAGACTATAAAGTATCCGGAGGTCCGATAATGATAACACTCCATTCAAATAAATTGTTTTCATCAACCAAACCGAATAAATATTTAAACATAAATTGTTTTCACACTATAAATTGTTTTCATTCGAATAAATATTTTGCCTATTTTGCCAAAATATTCTGCCTATCATTCAAACCCAAACTAAACTTACTGGTTTGTGGCAAAATATTCTGCCTATCATTCAAACCCAAACAGAGCTCAAAATTAAAACTGAAACCATGTCGTTGGTATTTATGGTGGATTGATCAGCCAAAATTCTACAGAATTCATATGCAGAATACTTGCCGAAATCGTATGCAGAATTCATATGCAGATGGCAAAATATGAAGATCTTACTCAATAGCAAAGCAATATTTCAGTTGGCTCAATATCAAAAAATTCACTCGTATATATCAGTTGGCTCAATATCAAAGCAAAAGCCAAACGTTACCAAAGCAAGAACAAAAGAAAAAACAATAAGAACCAAAGTAATAAACTAACTGAGCAGCCGAGCAGGATATCGAGCAACTGAAGTGAATAGCCGAGCAGCCAAAGTGATGTCGCAGCCAGAGTGAACAACGGTGAGAGTGGTCAGAGTGATCCACAGAAGCTCTGATGAAGGCAAAAGCTGAGAGAGGAAAAAAAAAATTAAAGAAGAAGAGCAATTGGTTAAAGTCATGTTTTCAACACTAAATAATAAAGTCATGTTTTCAACAATAAAATTCAAGAAGAGGAGCAAAAATTCAAGAAGAATATTAAAGTCATGTTTTCAATTAAGATAAAAATGAGAGAATACTAAAGTCATGTTTTCAACACTAAATAATAACATTGAATTGGTTAAAGTCATTGTTTTCAATAACTCTATTGAACCCAGAATTTCTTTAGATTGGTCTGATTTGCAGAATTTCAATAACTATAGATTTGTCTGAACCCAGCAGTTAAGAATTTCTTTTGATTTGCAGAATTTTTTTTCCATACATCTATATCATCCAAATAACTCAATATATATATATATATCATTCAAATAACTCAATATATAAATATATATATCATTCAAATTTGCACACACCCGTGTAATCTAAATCTGCACACACCCAATACAAAATCCAAACCGTAAGATAAACCCAATACAATAAGATAAGCCCAAAAACAGAAAAACAGAGCAAGAAATTTAGCAAGGTAGATACTGAGGGGAGAGTCAGTGCAGAGTAGGAATGGGAAGGTAGATAGAGGGTATGGAAAGACAGATGGTAGACAGAGGGTATGGGGGAGACACAGGAAAAATGTGTATCAAAATGTGTTGGGCGGGAAATGTGAGCCATCCAAAGCAAATCTAAACCATTGATATACACTTAGGATTCATCTGAGCCATCCAAATGAAATGTGTGTCTCATACATTTTAGACATTTTCAAAAACCTTTGAGACTTATTATATAGATTTATTGTGTAAATTACATTTTGTCCACTTTATGTTTGGTCACTTTCTTACTTTAACCCTTAAAGTGTACTTTTTTTCCACTTTGGCCCTTCATGTTTTAAGTTTTTCCCAATTTATCCCTAAAATTATTTTTTGTTCAAAATATTAAACAGAAAATGACACATTAATAGTCATGTGGTATAAAAATATTATATTATATATGACTCACATCTTTAACAAAACTTAAACTTTAATATAATAATATATTTAAAGGCACGATATAAATAATATTAGGATCAAAATATAATTATAATTTATAGGGTCTGTAGCACCTGATAAAAAATCAAGTCAACACTCTTACCATTAGTTTGTAAAAAACACCTGATATACTGGTGAGTGTCATAGTATCCCAAACCACAAATATCTGATTGAAATAAAATAATATAGACAACATAAATACCATAACTTGACAAAAGTAGTCTTTAGAAATAGTTTACGTCTTAAGATACGAAAATCAAATATCGAAAAATAATTTTCCAATCAATCTGAAGAAAACATTGACACCTCTCTACATTACGGAGGAAGCCCTAATATTAAATTTTCTACAACAAAAAATAGACAATCTATATAACAAAACACACGAATCGTCATCCTATAACGGTGAATTTTGCAATCAACTGTAAATTGAAAAACTAACTGCTTCATATCATCAAGAAGAAATCAACATAGCATCCCAACAATATAACAATATATTTTACATAAAACCAATTATGAAAAACCACTTAAATGGTGAAATTTAATTTTGTTAAAAAAATAATTCCTGCAACTCATCTGGTTTGTCAAATTAATGTGAGAACCATTAATTACATCAACTATAGACAACTATAGGATAGAAATTGTTGCTTTACAAAATAGCCAAATTAAAAAGATTTTGAAGTCATCCAATAGCCATCAAGTATTGCTAATATCAATACATGAAAGAAAATGTATAATAAGAAGAGTAAATTAAATAAGAAAAATTATAAATAGGTGATAACTTCACAAAATATTTAAAAACTCACTGATTTGTAATTTTCCCAATGAAATAAGAATATGAGCAAAGAGAGCCCATATTACAATTTGGTGCAAATCTCCATCGTCCTATGGAAATAAGAGAGGGCTTAATGTTATTAGAAGACAATTAGAGGGGAAAAAAAGTGTATTAAAAAAAGAAGAAAAAAAAGAAGAAGACAATTGACATGTTGAAAGTAGTGACAACTTACATGGCCAAATAAATAAATCAACTTACATGTCCAAAGTAATAAATCAATTGAATTCAAAAGAAAGACAATTTTTTTGTGGAGAACTTAATTGTAATAAACTGATTCGAAATAAAAGATCAAGTCAACACTCATACCATTAGTTTGTGACTAACACCTGATACATTGGTAAATGTCACAATACCCTGAACTATAAATATCTGATTGAACTAACATAAAACAGACAACATGGATTAGGCCAAATGCAATGTATAACCTGACAAATAGTAGTCTATAGAAATTATTTACATATTAAGATACGGAAATCAAATCTCAAAGAATAATTTTCCAATCAATTTAAAGAAAGCAATGGCACCTCTCTATATCGCGGAAGGAGCCCCAATATTGAATTTTCTACAACAAAACACACAAATTGTCACCTTAAAACAGTGAATTTTGCAGTCAACTGTAAATTGAAAAACTAAATGCATCATAAATTGAAATCAACTCTATGCCATAGCATCCAAACAATGTAGCAATACATTTTTGATAAAAACCGCTTATGAAAAACTGCTTAAATAGTGAAATTTAATTTTGTAAAAAAGATAATTCCTGCAACTAATCAAGTGTGTCAAATTAATGTGAAAATCATCAATTAATCAAGTGTGTCAACAAACAAGTGTGTCAAATTAAAGTCATCCAATAGCCATCAACTGTTGCTAGCTAGTATCAATATTTGAAATGAAAATGATCTTAACATGTTTTCCTCCTCTAGTTTTAACATAGTCTAGCTCCCCTCATCTTAACATGTTTTCCTACTCTAATCTTAACATAGTCCAGCTCCCATGATCTTAACATGTTCCCCTCCTCTAGTTTTATTACCTTCTTCAAAGCAGTTGACAAAAAATGAGCACATGTTTTCCCTTGCCAACTGAACCATATTTTTTAAATAATCAACTCCCAAGTAAAAAGAACAATAGGACAACAAAGGCTATACACTATGATTCTGTTGTGTTTTCTTTTGCTTGATAAAATAAAAGAAAGAAATCCTAATAAAACGTCAATTTCCAGTTCATGCAATATCAATCCATTTATATCAATCTATGTAACCACGTCATCATGTTATATCAAATCCATTTAACCAAATCAACAATATCCAAGACACATGTCAAAACATAGAGTTGTAATTGAATATACCAATCAAGTAATGGGTTTAACAAATGACTTTTGAGTGTAATTAAAGCATGATCTCTTTCATAATCAAAAACAAAAACAAAAACAAAAAGCAAATTAACCAAAAACAGAGCTCCCTTGTTAAACTTTAAAAAAAAAAAAAATTTAAAAATGGAAGTAATAAATAGACCAAACAACCATATGCCATATTGCAGTGCATCCTAAACAAATGTTATGCAATGAGAAATGACAATATTAAATCTTAGAAATGACATTATTAAATCTTTAAAAATTTCATGAACTAAAAAAAAATCTTACACAATTTCATTCCCAATGGAAGCCAATTACTCTATTAAAGAATTAGGATACCTTTAATGGGTTAACATGGTGTAATGAAATAATACAAACATATATTGCAACAAAAACAAAAAACAGTTTAAATAAAAATCAAATAGCTCCAACTATTAATAAGTACCAAGAATATATTGCTCAAATCCACCCTAGAACAATCGATAAATTGTGCATTTATAAGTACAAAAGGAAAACAAAAGGTATGGAGTTTCAAAAACAGAATAATATCAAACAATACTAAATTTTCAAAAGGAACATGAGATGCAGCTGACCTTAGATACATTTCATTGGTACAAAAGAGCATGAAACCTATTATAGGAAAGAAACATATTCTATATGAGAAATCAACAATTATGCATGAAAACAAACACACCTAAAAAACACCCATACGGAGATGTCCCAAACACCCATACAAAGATGTCCCCAAAACACCCAGACAAAAACAAAGCCATTAAATTAATTGGAGGTAAAAAAATAAAATAAAATTTGCCACTACATAATCCAAATAAACATTATATTAAATACACATAAGCCAAACTTAGCTATACTGGAAATGCAAAAATATTGAGAAATAAAAGGCTTTACAAAAATATTGGGAATGCAACAAAGTCTACATCGGTGGAAAGCTTTGCAAAAAGGGGATCATAGCTATCGTCTGTTTTACAAAATGTGTATACTTTACAAAAATATGTGTTTGACAATGTCTTCAAATTTGTTCTTTCCCACAATTCTTACTAACGCCTCATCAATTTTCGAAAGGTCTTCATATCAACTTGTATGTATATCCCCAATAAGGCTGAAGCATGGCAATCTAGTAATTTACGAAAATGATAAAATCTATTAGTATAATTTACGAAAGTAATTTACAAAAATATTGGACATTAATTTCAGTTCAGAAATCTATTGCCATTTAAGACACATGTCAGGATTGAAAAAAAGAGATGTTTTATCAAGATTGAAAAAAAATGATAATTGTAAAATAAACCCAAATAATGATAATTGTAAGGGGGAAAAAAAAAACCAGACTTATAAATTTCCTACACAACTAACCAACCAAAGCCCAAGTTTCCATACTTACCACATCTCTACCTTGTTTCAATATGAAATGTCTTAAGGAAGTCCACAATACTTCAGACACAATGTTTCAATCACAAACTGTAAACATCAATGAAGCAATTAAATTGGACAAACCTGTTGTCAATATTATTGAAACAAAAGATGTTCGAAGATTATTAAAGATTATTGAAACATTATTGAAATTAAAGATTATTGAAACATGTCAGAAATTAAAGATTATTGAAACAAAAGATATTCAAAAATTAGAATAAATATTATTGAAGCATTATTTGCTCACCTGAACAGTAAACATTATTTGATTGGTTGGTGTGTATATAATAGCATTCCAAATGAAATTATCATGCATTATTTTCAAAATACGAAAAATCGTAGAGGTTATCAAAATCTTATACAAACTAATAAATCTTACCAATTTTTTATGAACTGGTGTTTTATGCAATAAATAAAACTCAAAATCTGAAATAGTACCACTTTAATAACGTAATAAGGCCTTGTTTGATTAACATGATTAATAATAAAATGAATTAGTGAAAGATTCGTTATCCAATCAAATTTGTGGCATAACCATTTTATTATGTATCCATTTATGATCCCCAACCCCTCTTAATATTCACTAATTTCGTTAGATTGAATCTGGTTAATACTAACAATCCTAATCTTATGCTATAATACTACTAATCAAACATGCACTAAGTGTGACATCAATAAGTAAAAAAAATTGTAAGGTTGTTAGTTTGTATAACATTACCGTATCAACCTATTAATTCAAGGAGAAAAGAAAAAAAAATAGATTAATTTGTTTACGAATAGGAAAATTAGCTAAAAAGTCAAAAAATCAACCCATTCTCTCTATTTATTTTATATAAGTGTTTTTGTATATAATTAAAAAGCCAAAAAAAATAATATTACCAAAATATCATCAAAATAAAATTTTATAAGTGCCAGCGTTTTTATATAATCATCAAAATAAATAATTAAAATTTTATATATTGGGATCAAAATACATATATATATATATATATTTGATTGGCCAAAAACACAAAATATTGGTCTAATTGGCAACAACTATCTGACCCAAAATATTGTTTGACTTAATCCCCAAAATATTGTTTTACTTATTGATTAATTCCCAAAATATTTGATTTCTTGATTAATCCAACAGTCCATAAACTAAGATGAGAGAAAAGAACAACAAACTAAGATGAACAAAGAAAATAAGATGAACAAAAAATATGATAAACAAACTAAGATGAACAAAAAATATGACAACAAACTGAGGGTTTAAATAGAAATAAAAAAACTGTTTAGATCAAATCAAACACAACCCTTTATTGGAAAACACAACCCTTAGAAACAGATATAAAAAAATTGTCCGATTGGCCAAACAGGATAGAAGATTTATTGGCAAACATGGCCCTTAGAAACACAAACACAGCCCTTTAGATCAATGATCTGATTTTGACAAATATAAGTTGAGAACATCAAACAAAACAAATTTAAGTTGAGGACATCAAACAAAACAAATTTAAGTTGAGGGGAAAAAATCAATTTAACAGGCTAGAAGATTAATCCCCATTCTCGGTTGTTTCAATAAATCGGACATATGTATTGGTTTTGTTAAATCTAACTACATTTTTGTTAATTAGTTTTTTTTGTTTTGTTTTGTTTTGTTGTTATACTGGTTTAGAAACACAAACACAGCCCTATTGGTAGTTATTATATTGGTTTTTTTGTTAAATGTAACTACATTTTTTAACTTCATTGCTTTCTAATGGCTTAATATTATTTTCATTCCGTTAAATCTGTGATCAACATTTCAGTTCATCCAAATGCATGTTTTTTGACAACTAAAGTGAGCCGACAATGTATTGCAGGATCTACACCTAATGGTGCTAAGCCAAATAAGGGAAAAAGTGTTATAATCAAGAGTGTTATAATCTTAAGAATCGAAATGAGATGGACTTCAAGAGTGTTATAATCCAAATAAGCCAAATGAGATGGACTTCAAGAGTGTTATAATCACTCAAGATGAGTATAACATTTCAAAACTGTCGCCAGGTCCAGTGATAATTGTTTCCAATGCAAAATCTAAAGAATCGAAAGAAAAGGGGAGTCTTCAAAATTTGGAGAATCAGTTCACTATATTTGAAATAACTCTTGCTCCAATGCAAATTGATTCTAAATGCAAGTTAAAAGAAACAAAAGAAGAGGAAAGTAGCATCATTGGCATTTCAGAATCTTCTTCATATCCTTCTCAAAATTGTCCCAATATATATACATCTTGGATATATATACATCTTGGAATCATATATAATACACACAAACACATACATATTGGCTTGTGTGTGAGAGAGAAAGAGAGAGAGAGAGAGAGAGAGAGAGAGAGAGTAACCGTAGCTGGTGCAATGGACGGTGGTGATCTGACCGGGGACAGGCTTGGGTCTGGTTTTGGCAGTGAGGACTTCCTTTTCGACTCCCATCTTTAGATCTCTAATCTCTTTTATTCCGGCATTGAGGACTTCCTTTCAACCCTTGTTTCCCTTTTGCGGTGGCTCCATCCGATGGAGAGAGAGAGAGAGAGTTCAAAATTTAAAAACAAAAAGAGATGAGAGGAGTAAGTGTGAGAGATAGAGAGAGTGTCACTACTACAAATATAGATAAAGATCACACTTTTTTGGTTAGATTGAATTAATCTAATGATTTAAATTTTGATAAATGAACAAAAGTCCTATCAAGAGTAAAAATTTGAACTTTCTTGTTATATAGATAACAAATATTTACAAATTAGTGAGAATACTTAAAAACTTGTACCCACAAACATTCTTACCCTTTTCTTTAATTTTTTTTTTTTGACTCATTTAAAGGGGCACAATCAATTGATATGGTCATCAACCTGAGTCCACGTAGGCAAATACATCATCAAAACCCCACCAATACCCTTAAAAGTATAAAAGTCGTAATTACCTAAAAGGTTTTTATATATGATTACGTTGTTGTCAGTAGAAGAGATCCTACATCAAATACATAAAAAAAGAAAAAAGTAAAGGAAAAGAGGTCCCATTTTAGTAAAGTGTGTGCGATTGTTTACGAATTGTTGGAGTTGTCTAAATAAGTTTATTTTTTAACTTATTATAAAATATGAGTTTGGTTTGAAATGATGTGCTAGAAAGGTAGTACGATTTAAATAAAATAATGTGATTTAAATAGAATAATAATTTTTTAACTTTTTGACTTTTTAACTTATATAAGTATATGTCAAACAAGGTCTTAGTATTCATCAAAAAAAAAAGCTTAATTCTACCAACGGGGTTAATTTTATAGTAAGGATTGGTTTGGCATCCATGAAAAAAGATAGAAAACTAAAAACTAAAAAATTATTAAAAAAGTTAAAGAATTATCACTATTCACAAAAAAAATTATAAAAAAAATAAATTTTCAAAAAAAAAAAATACAAGTCAAAAAGTGTATTGAAGTGATGTGCTGTCTGCAGTGCTGGTACACATTAGACAACTGGATGCACTTCTCATGATACACAAGACAATGTTGTTCAGGCCGTGGGGCCCATCATAGGTCCCATTTTGATAATCTGAACCGTTAAATGTATAGAATTTGTCGAACACTATATGTTTGTAAAAAATCACGTTGATCGGATATCGATAACTATATGATCAAATCAGTTTTGTAAAAAAAATTGGACGGTAAAGAAATTAACGGTTGACAAAAAACTAATCTGATCAGATAGCTATTGATATCCGATTAATATAATTTTTTACAGGCATATAATACTCGACGAGTTCTACACATTGAACTATTCCGATTATCAAAATGGGACATGTGGTGGGCCCCTAGGGCCGAATAGTATCATCCAGTCCGATCTCGGATTGTAGGCAATCTCCTCCTATACATATTTGCTGCCCATCGTCTGGCTTCTTGGACAATCCAAGTCAGTAGGCATTTAGATATAGTAGGGGTAAAATGATAATTTTGCTATTTTATACAATATTTTAATACACATTTTTTCGTAAAAAGTCAAAAAATTATCCCAGACAACCATTTTTTTTCCTTCTACTTTTTTGTTTAAAAAATTAAAAAAATATACTTATTTAGGATATCCCAAAGAACCCTTAAGACTTTTTAAATCTTAATTTAAAATTTAAGTTTGAGTTTCTACAGTTTTTGGTTGGGATTAAACATAAGAACATGTTGGAGGTCTTATTTTTAGCATCGATATAGATGTGGTGAAATTTCATATAAATGTGCTACATATCCATTTGTTAAAAAAATAAAGATTAATTCCAAGTTAAGCTTTTGTTTCCGATGTATCTAAAAAGGAAAATTCCAAGTTAAGCTACGTCACTACTTACATTACAATTGGAGATAGATACACATACAACAGTAGTGATAATTTTTATTTTTTATTTTTTATCAAACCGGGCCATAGAGCTACGTGGTGATATAAGCAATGGCGATCACACCCTATGCCTCGTTTGTGAATTATCATTTTTAGTTAAAAAGTCAAAAAGTTATTAAATTAGTCAAAAAGTCAACAACTCATACCAAAAAGTTAAAAGTTCTCTTTTCTCTCTACTTTTTGCACATCTTTTTGTAAAAAGTCAAAAAGTCATCACAAACATACTAGTTTTTTTAACTCATATTTTAGTCAAATAATCAAAAAGTTACTAAATTAGCTTGTTCCCAAACGAGGCCTTAGGGCTAGTTTGGCATGTACTAAATAAGCCAAAAAGTCAAAAAGTCACTATCTTATTTAAGTGACATCATCTTATTTAAATCACATCACCTCTCTAATACATCACATCAAACCCAACCCAAACCCAACCCAAACCCACCAATAAGTCAAAAAGTGCACTTTTTTAGGACATCCCAAACCAACCCTTAATAAGTTTTTTTTATGTAAATTATTTTTTTGAATTAGTACAACGGATCATTAAGATTTACAACAATGATTCATCCCCCCTTTTTCCCCACCCCCTTTGACCCCCTCTCTCTCTCATTGGTTACATTTTCTTTTTCTTTTTTTTCCTACTCGTCCAATCACCACCCGCCACGTGGCAAAGGGGGGTGAGGGGGTGACCCAAAAGGGGGTCCCAAGCATCCATGGTAGGCCCAAGGAGTGTTACTTGGGAAGAAATTGAGAAATTAATTTTTTTTTATAATCTTTATTTATAATCTTTTAATAAATATTTAATTTAATTCAATGTAATTAAACAAAAGAACTGTTAACACATATTAGAGAAAATAACAAATCAGTGTATATTTAAAAAAAATTCAAATTAATAATAGATTTTACAAATTTTATTATTAAGAACATAAACTATTTCATGTGTATGTAATTACTTTTTGAAAGTACAATTAATTTGTAAATTTTCCTATATTTTATAGTATTTTTAAAAAAAATTTGTTTCCTAAAACTCATGTATTTTTATTTTTTTATTAAAAACCAAACAAATAAATAAGCAAGCACGTGTGGAGAAGGCTTCTCTCATTCGGAAGTCAATTCCACACACACACACACACACACACACACACACACACACACACACACACGCGCACTCTCTCTCTCTCTCTCTCACTAAAAACTGAGTCCGTCTGCTTGCTCCATCATGTATATATAAATCAAAGCCAGCAGTGGCCGAGGGAAGCAAAGTGACGTTTATTTCCTTCCCAAGAGCTTTTCATTATTTGAAAAGCATTTAAAAGCACAAGAAAGCAGAGGGAAACCACTCTTCAGTGCCCAATCAATCCTATCTCCTCCCTTTCAATTCGGACTCTCAATCCACTATTGCCCACCAATTTCTCTCTCTCTCTCTCTCTCTCTCTCTCTCTCATTTCTTGGCTCACACGGACTCTTCACATTAAGGTAAAGACTCTTGGCTCCAAATTACGTGGGTCTTTCCTGTTTGTGTTTTCTGGTTTTTACTAAAGATGGTATTTTTTTTTCTTTTTCATCGGCTAAATAGTATAGATTAGTTTTTTTTTTTTTTTTTTTTTTAATTGGCTATTTTGTTGAATGAGTTTTCTGGGTTTCATGAATCCTGATTGATGATGATGCTGGTAATGGATTTTGCAAATCTTTGATATTTTCTTGATGGTTTTCTCTGCAACAATTGATCAAACCTCTTGTGGGCTTGAAAAATTTAGATATGTCTTTCATATAGCAAATGCCATTTGATGAAATGGATCTTCTGTGAATCTTGTTTTCCAACTTGGGTTTTGAAACCTTTCTCTAGATATTGTTTTTTATTTTTATTTTTTAATGGGTATCATAAATTTATGCTTTTTTCCACATTGGGGTTGTTTGGGTTATTTGATTCAAGCCGTCATTGTTTAAAATACTGTTATTCAATCTAGTTTCACCTGTTCATATTGGTACTTAGAACATACGAGTGTCCTCGGATTTCCGTGATTGATTGATTATGGAAATGCGATTTATTTATTTATTTATATTTTATTTTTAAGAATGGATATTGCAGATCTTGCTTCCTTTGACGGTTTTGTTTGCAGCATTTAATGTTCTTATTATTTGAACAATTTTGCATCTCATCTTCACACAGTCTGGCTTGTCTTGCTTCATACATACATGTACCACATAGACCAAATGGGTATTGTGGATTCATCATCATATTTTCATTGCTTTAGTGGCAAAATCTGATCTAATTTCCATGGGTTGGGTTGGAAGTCTCTGCAGTTCGTAAGCAAATAGAAGGAATTTTTTTTTTTAAAGTGTTTTTACATTTCATTTTCTGACATTTCTCTGACAAGTAATTGGTTTGTCTCAACAGGAATCCAGATCTCATAAGCCAATCAAATTCCCTGTTGAAGTCGCATGGAGATTTCCTTTCCGTACCCCTTTGCTGTGTATAGCGACTTAGTGAGTGGCTTTGAATCTGTTGTTGTAAATTCCATTAGTCTGGGGGATGATGATGTGAAAACTCCAGTGCAGTCCTTCAGCTTTAAGGGCAAAGTCTCGGAACCCACCGCGTTGCAATCAAAATATTCAGGGCAGACGATGATAGAAGAATCTGTTAGCTTCAAAACAACAAAAACTGAAACAACTGTCTCGGTTGAAGCTCCTTCAATTGAAAAAAAGGATATGTTCATCACATCTAGTTGTACCGAGTGCTCAGAGATGGATTTTCAATCCCCACGGTTACAGAGCATGATCGATAAGATCACACAGTTGCCTACTTTGGATCTAAGCAACCCAAACCATGAAGCGGCAATAAAGTTGCAGAAAGTATACAAAAGCTTCCGAACAAGAAGAAAGCTAGCTGATTGTGCAGTTCTCATTGAGCAGAGCTGGTGTGTTTTCATTACCATTTGCACATTCTCTCTCTCTCTCTCTCTTTTTTTTCCTCTTTACTTTGCATAAAGTCAATCAACTTTTACCTCCTTTTTAATGAAAATTAAAATAATTTCAGGTGGAAGCTACTAGATTTTGCAGAATTGAAGCGAAGTTCTATATCATTCTTTGACATTGAGAAACATGAGACTGCCATTTCCCGTTGGTCAAGAGCAAGAACCAGAGCTGCCAAAGTAAATTTGATCCAGATTGAATGCTTATGTTAATTTATCTTCTAAAATTTATTACCATATTTAACCATTTGTGGTTCTTGCCTGATATTTTTCAGGTTGGAAAAGGTCTATCAAAGAATAGTAGAGCCCAAAAACTTGCTTTACAACATTGGCTCGAGGCAGTAAGTAAATTACTTATGAACTTATTTTTTATTCTCGTCCATCCTTTGTTTGGCTGTTATTAAATCAGAGACTTTATTCATTTTTGTTTGACAGATTGACCCACGACATCGTTATGGACACAATCTTCACTTCTACTATGTCAAATGGCTTCATTCCCAAAGCAAAGAACCCTTCTTCTACTGGTAAGCTTTTAACAACTATATTAAAAGGAAATTGTGCATTTCATCAAAAGAGGTGTATTTAGAGGCTGAGTTTCAACTGTGGTAGTAAACATGCTTATCTGTAAGTGCAGGCTGGACATTGGAGAAGGCAAGGAAGTTAATCTTGTTGACAAATGTCCTCGATCAAAACTTCAGCAACAATGCATCAAGTATCTTGGTCCGGTGAGCCACTTCGATCTGTTGAATTTCATTATTTTTTTCTCTTGCAATACAAAATTTCTCTAGGTCCTTGAGAACCTTGTTGCTGATATTTTTTTCCCCTTCTCACAGATGGAAAGGAAGGCTTACGAAGTTGTAATTGAGAATGGAAAGCTCTTCTACAAGCAATCAGGGGAGCTTATTGATGCCACTGGAGGACCCAATGCTGAAAAGTGGATTTTTGTCCTCAGCACATCTATGACCCTTTATGTTGGCCAAAAGAGAAAAGGCACATTTCAGCATTCTAGCTTCTTGGCTGGGGGAGCCACATCCGCAGCTGGGAGAATAGTTGTCGAAAAGGGCATTCTAAAGGTATAATTACAAGATTGAAATCAGATTGAAATTCTCATATATTCCATATTGACTAAGTTGAGTGATGATTCTTTGATGTTGAGTTAACAATGTTCTTTTTGGTCAATTTTCAACAGGCAGTCTGGCCTCACAGTGGCCACTATCGGCCAACACCAGAAAACTTTCAGGATTTCCTCTCATTCCTCAGGAGGAACAATGTGGATCTCACTGATGTTAAGGTAAATGTGAAGCTTCATTTCTATTGATTTCAGATCTCCTTCCAAGAGAAAGTAAAAGATCAGATACTGATTGAACATAATTTATTTATATCAGACGGATCCTGTGGATGAAGAAGAATCCCTTAGCAAACAGAGCAGTGTTGTACTGAGAAACGTCTCATCTGAAGAAGACCTGAGCGAAAAGGATGGCTTCGAGACAGAACTGATGGATAATGAGGACAAGACTTCACAGAAAACCAATTCAATAGCAGAGATTGCCACTGCTGCTGCTGCATCAGAACCTCCTCAACGAAGGCCATCTCACAACAATCTTTGCAAGAAACTACCTAATCTTTCAATACCAGATAGGGATGATTTGTTTGGGAAATTAAAGTTTGAGAATCAAGCTGTTCAGTCAAGTACCAATACATTAGCAATAGAATCCCCATTGGACGGTTATGAAACAGCAGAGGAATCATCTGCTTCTGATCAAGATCATATGGTTTTCAAGCAGGACTTGTCTGATGATGAAGAAGATGAAGAAAACAAGGAAGAGAAGATACCTCAAGAATCAATTCTGAAAAGGATTGATTCGCATAAAGGAATGAATTCATATCAACTGGGGAAGCAATTGTCTTGCAAATGGACCACGGGAGCAGGGCCTCGAATAGGTTGTGTGAGGGATTATCCCTCCAAACTCCAATTCCGTGCTTTAGAGAAAGTGAATTTGTCTCCAAGAACTGCTGGCCATTTCAGATCAAACTCCACTCGGGAATGTATACCACACAGTTTTAGTGGAGAGATAAACATCAGAAAGACAAGTTTTAGCGGGGAATTGCCTCGAATTAGGAATTATCCGCCACAAGTTTCTCCACTGTGTAAAGGAAGCTCGGCAATTGGAGTTACCAAACGGTCATGATGCATGAGATAGGGTAAATTCTTTGATTAATCTATTCTTTTGCATGGATAGAGAAGACAATATAGGAATTCTTTGACATTCTTTCTTCTATTTCAGTCATGTATGTATTTTTTGTTTTGTTCATCTTGTACAGTACCAAAATGAGAATCTTGTACAATTTTGCAGGGTCCAGTACCCCATATATATCAAAAATGATAGAAATTTATTTTTCTCAAATTTTTTTTTGCATTGTACTTGTGAACTTGTCACTGTATTAATAAACACTAAGTTGAGGCATTTGGTTCTTAATTATTTTTATGGTTTTTTTTACTAGTATTGAATTGTTAATCTTAGGATGACTACGCAAACTCTTTGGTCCTGAAAGATCTTCAGCCTCATATTGATATGAGTGGCTATCGTTACCATTATTAGGATATAGCATTCCTGATCTGAACTGCTTGTGATGTTGTCAATGTTTTGAGATTAATTGGACTGTCAACACTCAGACATTTCTTGGTCATGTTGATCCCGAACTTGCCATCCAAGCTTTGAATGAGGTAATCAAGCAGTGTCACTTTTGCTGGCTTGGCATCACCTATCTACAGGATGTAAAGCACCCGAGAGTTTATCTACCCGTGTTGTCTGAGTTTCAATTTTTATTCACCTGACTTCATTTCAATTACTATAGGCTAGATTCCTCCAACTGTGTCAGACTCTATAGGTATGTCGGTGAAAGTTCATGGTTTTTGTTGTTTTGTGTATGTTCTGATTTCCGGGAGCATTAATCTTTTGAAAAGATCACAAAAATAAGACAGATAATTCTTTGCCAAGGTGCTTGTTTTCTTTTTCACGTCATTAAACTCTGGTACCATTTCTAATAGGAGGAATTAGAAGATTTGCTCTTATGGTTTCGACTACCTTTGCTTTTTTCTGGGTAGAGATGGGGTTCACACCAATGAAACCTAGTATAAGATTGTAGATATTATTTTATGCCTTTTGATGGACCTATAAACATTATTAGATTAAAAAAACGAAGAAGAAGAAGAAGAAGGAAACAACTGTGTCAATTGTGGAAGAACAGAAAAAAAGAAAAAAAAAAAAAGAAAAAAAAAAAGAGAACAGTTCCTGTCAACCAAGTTACTTACTTTTTTTTTTTTTTAATGTTTTTTGACAACGAACTCACAGACCTTTGAGTAGTTGTAGAGAACAACATTCTGTATGTACCCTAATTTAATGGATCTCACTGAGCTGAAGAAGGAAGTAATATATTTTTTTATAAATAAAACCATTCCAGGCTTGCAACAAATAAAATGTCAGGAATTGTTGGCCAAGTTATGAATACTGATCTATGAAGCTGTGCTACTATGGAGATCCAAAACATAAAGTTATTATAAGTACCTAGACAATATACAAATTGGAATCTAATCTATAATAATGTTGAGAATAATTAGTGACTCAAATCTTCCAAGTACAAGTGCAATATATTATTGTGGATACTTAAATAGGATGAATGAATTTGCAAAGTTGTACAGTCATGGAGATATAAAACATTACATTTTTAAAAGTACAGACAGCATATATGGTGATGGTGAGTTGAATACACGGCAAACAAGAGAGAAACACACTGCTGAGAGAGAGGCACAAAACAGAGAGAGCTAGTGAGAGCTATTTTCTGTTTGTCAGAGAGTGTGAGAGAGTGTGTTATATAGAGAGACAGTGAGTTGAGAGTGTGTAATCTCCTCCATTTGTTGATATATAACAACATCGCTCCCGTGGACGTAGGCCGGTTTGCCGAACCACGTTAAAAGTCTTGTGTTTTTGCTTGTGAGTGTCCCCTGGTGTGCCCAATATCCGCAACAACATGCTGGCCTTGCGGAATAGCCAATAGAATTGTGTGGCACTAATTAAACACTCTAACTAGTCCGCCAAAACAAACCGTGGCCCTAAAAGTGACACCCGGCAAGCACAACGGCCAACTAAGAAGCAAAAACGAATGTCAAACAAATGGCATAGAATTCTTTGCCAAGGTGCTTGTCTTCTTTTTCTAAATTAATTTGATGAATAATTTTTTTCTTCTTTTCATTATAGTCATTAAACTCTGGTACAATTTTCAATAGCAGGTATCAGAAGATTTGCTTTTCTGATTTCGGCTACTTTGTTTTTTCTGGGTAGAGATGTGTCACACCAATGAAATCTTCTATAAGATTTTTGATATTGTTTTATGTTTTTGATGAACCTGAACATTATATTAAAAAAATAGAGGAAACAATTGGATCCATTTTGGAAGAGAAGAAAAAAAAAGTGAATGTTTCCTGCCAGACAGTTTACTTAAATTTTTTATGATATTCGACAATGCACTCACAGGCCACTCACAGACCTTTGAGCGAAGTACAGTAATTTAATGGATCTCACTGAGCTGAAGAATAAATTATACTGAAGTTCTTACCCACAAATCACAAAGTGCAGATAATGAGCACTTTTACTTGTTATCTGCAGATTGTTTCATTGTATGATAAAACTTTTTGTTGTTGAAAAAAAGGCATTTTGGGTTAGCAAGAAAAAAAATGTGAGGAAATTGTTGGCCTGGCTATGAAAGTCAAGACAGATTCATTCATCAAGGCTAATAATGTTGAGATTTAATTCATACAGATCTATGAAGCTGTGCTGTGCTGCTATGAAGATCCAAAACATAAAAGTTGTTAAAAGTACATAGACAATATACAAATTGGAATCTAATCTATAATAATGTTTGAGAATACTTTGTGAATCAAATCATCTTCTAAGTACAAGTGCTATATATATATTATTGTAGATACATTGTTAGGATGAATGAATTTAGGGAGTTGTACAAAGTCATGGAGTTCCAAAACATTATTACATTGTTAAAAGTACAGACAACATACAAATCATAATCTCATAATGTTGGATGAGTAATCTTGTTCACTAGATTCACAAAAACTAAGGTACCGTTTGGTAACGTTTACGTTTCTGATTTATGTTTACAAAAATTTTATAAACTGATTTTTGTTTATTTTTAGAAAAACATAAATTATAAATGCGTTTGGTTTGAACAAAATGTTTAAAAAATTTTAAAAACATAAACAAAAAAATATGTTTGTTCAGGCCTAAAATATTTATATTTATTTTTATTATTTATGATAATGGGATCACACACATTATAATTAAAAAAAAATTTAAGTGGGAAAAAAAATTAATTGAAAAAAAAAATTGAAAAAAAAATTATTTGAAAAAAAATTAATTGAAAAAATAATTAATTGAAAAAAAAATAATTGAAAAAAAAAATTATTTGAAAAAAAAATATTTGAAAAAAATTTATTTGAAAACTGAAAATGTAAACTCATTTTTTGAGTTTACGTTTTTTTCTCAAATTTATAAACTGAGACAACCATTTATAAATCAAAAAAATTATTAAATAAGTTTTTATGACAGTTTTTAAAATTTTTATAAATATAAGCTGAAAACGGAATGGTTACCAAACATACCCTAAATGTTATATAAAAATGTGGTTAGAATCACATCATTCTATTTCTTCTCCCCAGTGTGCAAATTTTAGCCCCAGGATTATTCTTGGGTCCTAAAAAAGCCTCCTTCTTGTTAGAAAGATTGATATTATTACATAATATTAATTTTGGGATTATTATTCTTGGGTCCTAAAAAAACTTCCTCCTAATAATTCTTTCCAGTAGAAAGAGAGTTTGTTATAGGAGAGAGAGAGATTAAGGACAGGAGATATGACACCTAATTTTTGCACGTATATGGTCTCCTCATGAATCACATCCTCCCCCATAAATAGAATGGAGCCAAAAAAAAAAAAAACAAGTTAAAATTTCAAAACTTAAAATGACATAATAATTATAAATTATTAATTTTAAATTTAATAATATATTGCAATCTTATAAAATAAAAATCTCCATTCATCAATATAAAATGAAATAGAGAAAATCACAATCTCAATTTAAAAGAAAGTAAGGCCAAGTTTGGCATACTTAAAAAAAGATAAAAAGTCAAAAAGTCATTATTCTATTTAAATTACATCATCTTATTTAAGTCACATCACCTCTCTAACACATCACTTCAAACTCAACCCAAACCTAATCCATATTTCATAAAAAGTCAAAAAGTACACTTATTTAGATCATCTCAAATAATCCCTAAATGCATTGGTGCAGATTCCCTTCGGAGCACATAGGGCCATGGGCCCGTAAGGACCCAGACACTGTGCTCCATGATTTTGCAAGCTCTAGGGAAAAAAAATGTATGTATTGTGTTGTATTGTATTCTGTTGTGGAGAAGAGAAGAGAGGTTTCATTTCACAATCAAAAGTGGTCCACCCAAATGCACTAATCTTAAAAATATTACTAGTGAACAACCCTGTTTCCACAAAACCCAAAGTAAATTTTGTAAATTTTACATAAATATACTTATGTTTAATCCTGACGGATTGTATGTAGGTATAGAGATAGATAATGATAAAATTTACAGCTCAAATAAAAAAAGATGATAATGTAATACTAATAATGAAAAAAAGATTGTATTGTATGTGATGTGTATAAGCCCATGAAGACCATGAATCACTATGAACAAACCAAGCCCATCACTTGGAGCCCAATACATAACCCAGTTGGTGAGGTCCAGAACAGCTAGAATCCAACATGGCATAAAGAGCCAATAACATTCAGACACATGGCAGGTGAAGGACGAGCCACATCAGCAGATAAAGATCTGCAAAATTATTGTCACTGCACATCACCATTAATGCATCCCATCACAACATTTATTGCGACAACACCTCTCCGTCGGAACAGGACCCCCTTACCCTAAACAAGGTAAGCTACAGCATTGACTTTCGGCGAGGAGGGCAGGTCGGAAGGGACAACGAAATGATTACCAAAGGATATAAGCAAACGTTGAAGACAAGAAGAAGGTTAAGCTTTTCTATCTGTAATCTCTCCCTCTCCACTCTACTTCTCTTCCTAACTTGCTCGACGAAGGGTTCACTGGGGGACTACCTAGTTCCCCGTTGAACTTGTTTGCAGGTTATCCGGTGGGCTTGATCATTTGGACGTGGGCTTGAGGAGCTTGGACCAGTCCGATCCATTCACTGGAACAAACTGTATCATCAGTTGGCGCCGTCTGTGGGAAAGACTTTGCTTCGCGCACCAGTTGTGCTCATTGTCGCCGGAGACCCTATCCCAACAACCTTTTCCTCCTACCCATCAAAGTATATGGTCACGACTAGATCCATGGCTTCTCACAATAATGTTGCTGACCATCAGGCCGACCCCCCCAATCCAAACAACCCACCGCAGTATTTTATCGAACTTACCAACAACATTAACCGCATGGCCGAGCAAAACCAGGCCCTGCAAAACCAAGTCCTAATAAATGCTTTACTCCAAAGAAACTTTCCGATGCCTCCTCCACCACCTCCAGATATTCCACCCAACCAAGAAAGAGCCCCGAGCCATACTGTTCCGCAATCCTATCCACCAAACTTGGAAGGTTTGCAACCTCCTCCCCCACATATAAATCTACCACCTCCACCCCTATACCCGTCGGTCATGGCGCCAGCCCTTGAAGGGGAAGCCAGCAGCGTCTAGCCCCCTTTGACTGACCATGGTGACAACATTCTCTTCTGGGACACTGAACTCCGAGCAATGAAGCTCCAACTCCAAGGGGTCATGCAGAACATTCAGCATAAATCCTCTACCACGGCAAACTCACCATTTGTTGCCTCCATCCGGGACAAACCTCTGCCTCCAAGTTCAAGATGCCCACCATTGACTCTTTTGACGGCATGACGGACCCAGTCGACCATCTGGAGACCTACCGAACCCTCATGATCCTCCATGCCTTCCCTGACGAGATCATGTGTCGAGCTTTCCCCGTGACACTGAAAGAGTCAGCTCGACTGTGGTTCAGCCAATTACTAGTAGACTTTGTCTCCACTTTTCAGCACCTCAGCGATTCCTTCCTTAGCCAATTCATTGGAGCCCAGCGCCAACGCCGCCGGGCAACCCAACTCCTCAACATCCGTCAGACCGAGGGGGAGTCGCTGCGGAGTTTCGTTACCCGCTTCAACACCGAAGCCCTGCAAGTAGCGGAAAACGATGACAAGGTCATCCTCACGGCTTTCATGACCGGGCTACGACCGTCCGATTTCCTCTTCTCCCTCTCCAAAAACCCCCCGACCTTCATGGCAGTCCTACTCTCCAAAGCCCAGAAATACATGAATGCTGAAGATTCACTAGCCGCTCGGCAGGATCCAATAGCTAAAAACTCGACCCCCAGAGAAAAGAGGAAAGACTCAGAATCCAGAAACACCCAGTATAATAGCCAAACACCCCACTATACAGACCAACCTCCCGGTGCCGACTGGTCGGCACCAGCCCAACCGCCCTGTCGGTTCGAGCGGTACACCCCCCTTAATTCTCCCATGGAATAAGTCCTCAACCAGATCCAACGGGACTATCCCCTCAAATGGCCCCTACCTTCACGGACCCCTTTCAATCGGAAAGACCAGTCCAAATATTGTCGTTTCCACCAGGACCATGGCCATAACACTGATGACTGCATCAACCTCAATGATCAGGTCGAGACCCTAATACGTCAAGGGCGTCTCAGCCGATTCACGGACACCCGCCCTCAGTAGAGGCAAAGAACCGAGCCCCTCAGAAACAACCGCCGACGCACCCCACCCCGACAGCCAGCCCAACCTAACCAAGGCCATGATCACCCTCCACAATAGCCTTGGCCGCCAAGTAATCCCCCTCCGCCAGTTGGTGAAATCCGAGTCATTTCAGGTGGCCTTGCTTATGGGGGACCATCCCGCTCGGTTCAGAAGGTAGAACTCAGAAAGATAAGGCAAGGCTCAGACAAAGCAGTTGCCACGGTAGACCGACCCTCCAAACAGCCCAAGCAGTGGATAGAGCCCATCACCTTCACGGACGCCGACTGTGCAGGCATCTGTTATCCTCATGATGACCCTCTTGTCATTTCTGCCCTCATCCCCAATTATAAGGTCAGACGGGTTCTCATCGACAACGGCAGTTCTTCAGAACATCATATTCCTCAACTGCTTCCGCCAGCTCAAGATTGGGCAAGAAAGTCTGTCCCCCCTCCAAACCCCTTTGGTCGGTTTCACTGGCGACCGGGTGACCTCCATCGGCTCCATCGATCTCCCCATCACCATCGGCGAATACCCACGGCAGACTACCAGGTTGCTCACTTTCCTTGTGGTCGACTGTCCCTCTGCCTACAACATCATCATTGGTCGCATCGTCCTCAATGCTTTCCAAGCTATCATTTCAACCTACCACATCGCCATAAAGTTTCCTACCGACCTGGACGTTAGGACAGTAAGGGGAGAGCAGACCGTAGCCAGGGAATGTTATGTCGCCTCACTCAAGGAAGTCAAACTGAAGGAGGCCATGATCATTGAAGGACTTGACGTCCGAGATGAGGACGAGCTGGTCAAAGGAGAACCGGTAGAGGATCTTGTTGAGATTCCCATCGATCCCACCAACCCAATGAAAACTGCCAACATCGGCAGCCAACTATTCTCCTAAGCTAAGGCCGACCTCACTGCCCTTCTGACCGAGCACAATGATGTATTTGCCTAGACTCATTCAGACATGCCAAGCATTGACCCCTCTTTCATAACTCATCGCTTCAGCATTGAATCCCATTTCCGACCTTACCGCCAGAAGCAACGCATCTTTCATCCGGAGCGCAATACTCTTATAGCTGCAGAGGTTGACAAGCTCCTTGAGGCTTAATTCATCAAAAACGTGGACTACCCTAAATGGTTGTCAAACGTGGTCCTAGTCCGCAAGAACAATGGCAAATGGCGACTCTGTGTCGATTACTCTGACCTGAACCGAGCTTGCCCCAAAGACAGCTATCCTCTTTCCCACATAGATCTGCTAGTCGACGCCACAGCCGGTCATCAAATGCTCAGCTTCATGGATGCTTTCTTTGGTTACAACCAAATCCTGATGCACCCGTCTGATCGGGAACATACATCTTTCATTACCGACCGAAGTACCTACCACTACCTTGTGATGCCATTCGGATTGAAGAACGCTGGGGCCACCTACCAACGGTTGGTCAATGCCGTTTTCCATCACCAGATAGGTCAGAATATGGAAGTATATGTCGACGACATGCTAGTCAAGAGCAAACTCTCCACTGATCATCTGACCGACCTGCGAGAGACCTTCGCCAGCCTACGCAAGTACCAAATGAAGCTCAACCCAGAGAAGTGCGCATTCGGCGTAGGATCTGGGAAGTTTTTGGGTTTTATGGTCAGTCAGCGGGGCATTGAAGCTAACCCTGAAAAGATCAAGGCCTTGATCGAGATGCAGTCACCCAGAATGGTTAAAGAGGTTCAAAGACTCACTGGCCGAGTTGCAACCCTCAACTGCTTCATTTCCCGCACAACGGATAAGTGCCTACCATTCTTCAAAGTTCTTCAACAAACTTTTGAATGGACGGCTGAATCTGAAGAGGCTTTTCAACAGTTGAAGCAGTGCATGGCTAATCTCCCCTCCTTTCACAAGCAGTTACGGGCGAGCCCCTCTTCCTCTATTTCGCCGTCTCAAGCACCGCAGTCAGTGCAGCTCTTATCAGGGAAGATGACTCTGTCCAACGGCCGGTCTACTATATCAGTCGGGCTCTCAAGGGAGCAGAGCAGAATTACCTACTGTTAGAAAAATTGTCCTTGGCCTTGGTCACCGTCTCCAGACGGCTTCGTCTTTACTTCCAGGCCCATTCCATAGTGGTTCTCACCGACCAACCCTTGAAGAAGGTCATGCAACAACTAAAACTTTCTGGCAGACTCATGTAGTGGTCAGTGGAACTCAGTCTGTTTGACATCTCCTACCGGCCTCGATCAGCAATTAAGGGACAGGTTGTAGCGGATTTCATCCTGGAATTCACTAATCCTACCCCAACCACTGCTCCTTCACCCCCACCAACCCCTACCGAGCTAGAAGACCCGCATTTTTGGACTCTCAACGTCGACGGATCATCCCACAGGGAAGGTAGTGGGGTTGGCCTCATTCTCACCGCCCCTGAGGGAGGCTATTTCAAATTTGCTCTCTGTTTCTTGTTTAATGCCAGTAACAATGAGGCCGAATATGAGGCATTGATAGCAGGACTCCGCCTTGCCAAGGACATTAGAGTCAGCCACATCCAGGTGTTCAGCGACTCCCAGCTCATTGTCAGCCAGATTACGGGGAAATTCGACGCCAAGGAGGACACAATGTGGGCTTACAGGGATATGGCACTCCCCCTTGTTTGCCTCTTCAATACCTTCCACATCAAGCACATACCTCGGGCGGAAAATTCCAAGGCAGATGAGATGGCTCAGGTGGCCACTGCAGATCAGTCCAACCTCAGCCACGGTGTCCGCCTCGAATACCTAGCCCACCCGGCCATCTCACCCGACCTACAAGAAGTGCAGTTCCTCCCAAATGAACCCATCCCTTGGGCGTCCGACATCTTCCTATTTTTGACAGTGAGGGAACTCCCAAATGACCAACAGCATGCCGCCAAAGTCAGGGCCTGGTCGTCCAATTACATCCTGGTCAGTGACGTCTTGTACAAACGTGGTTTTTCACGACCAAACCTGCGATGCTTCAATTCGGCTCAAGCAACCTGTGTAATGCGGGAAATCCATGAGGGAATTTGTGGTAATCATTCGGGCGGCAGGTCTCTAGCCCACAAAATACTCCGTACTGGTTATTTCTGGCCAACTCTCAATCAAGATGCAACTGATTTCGTGCTCAAATGTGATAAGTGTCAACGTTTTGCCAACATCCCCCATGCTCCTCCTACAGAGTTGATCACACTTTGCAGCCCTTATTCGTTCGCCAAATGGGGGATCAACTTGATCGGTCCATTTCTCACCGGCCGAGGCCAGACCAAGTTCGCGATTGTCGCCATTGATTACTTCACCAAGTGGGTAGAGGCAGAACCCCTTGCCACCATTACCGAGCGGAACACAACCAAGTTCATCTGGCAATCGGTCGTTTGCAGGTTTGGCATCCCTTAGGCCATCGTCTCCGAAAACGGCAAACAATTTGACAACGCTAAGTACAGGAAGTTCTGTGCCGACCTCCAGATTCAACCATGTTTCTCTTCTCCCGATCATCCCCAGGCCAATGGCCAAGTTGAGGTCACCAACCGTTCTCTCCTGAAGATCATCAAAACTAAGCTAGAAGCTGCTAAGGGACTTTGGGCTGAGGAACTACCGAATGTACTCTGGGCTTACTGAACTACAGCTCAGACTCCCACTGGGGAAACTTCTTTCCGCTTAACATACGGCTCTGAGGCGGTTATTCCAGTAGAAGTCGGTCTGCCTACTCCCAGGGTTTTACATCCGGATCCAGCGCTAACCGAAGAACTCTGTCGGGCAGACCTGGACCTAGTTGAAGAACTCAGAGAGACCACCGCTGTTAGACTGGCCTCATACCAACAGAAAATGAGAACGCACCATAACCACAAAGTTTGACCAAGGGAGTTCGCTGTAGGGGACCTTGTCTTGAGAGAAGCAACTCTTGCCACCAAAAATCCGACTGAGGGTAAACTGGCAGCCAAATGGGAGGGACCTTATGTTGTGAAAGCCCGACCACGTCCGGGCACCTACCGACTTCAGGACATGGAAGGTCGAGACCTCTCCCACCCTTGGAACGCGGAACACTTAAAGCGCTACTTTCAATAAGTTCCTACTGTTGTATTGCTCAGTGGTTGTATTTTCTTTTTGATGCATAATGTAAATTTTGATCGACTGGACTACACTGTCCAGGACAACAATTCTATATCTTAGCTATCTGTGTGTTGTCTCAATAACATTCTCATTTGCAGCACTTATTAACAGCCTCAGCCGAACTGAGCAACAGAAGCCTCGGCCAGTCCGACTGTCAAAAGCCTCAGCCAGACTGAGCATTAAAAGCCTTAGCCAGACTGAGCACCAGAAGCCTCGGCCAGTCCGACCGTCAAAAGCCTCAGCCAGACTGAGCATTAAAAGCCTCAGCCAGACTGAGCACCAGAAACCTTGGCTAGTCCGACCGTCAAAAGCCTCAGCCAGACTGAGCACTAACAACTTCAGCCAAACTGAGCAGTAAAAGCCTTAGCCAGACTGAGCACTAAAAGCCTCAGCCAAACTGAGAATTAAAAGCCTCAGCCAGACTGAGCACCAGAAGCCTCGGCCAGTTCGACCGTCGAAAGCCTCAGCCAGACTGAGCACTAAATGCCTCATCCAGACTGAGCATGAAGCACTCGGCCAGACCAAGCCTCAGCCAGCCTAAGCATAACAAGTCTCAGCCAGACCGAGCACCACAATTTCAGGTTCAAACTGAGTTACTTAAAATGTCAGTGAATCATAGCTTAGCCCCAACTGAGCAGGCGTGTAGGGCTCGGTCAAGGGCATCCATGCAAACTTCATGCTTGTGGAATTAGTAGACACACTTAGTCACAATTCCAGGTCCAAGTCTTTACACCACTCTTTGCTTAGTCAAATTCCAAAGACGTTCTTACACGTTTTCTTTACAAGTCAGGTTATTTTCTTCTCACTCAAACTCTTACAAGTCAGCCTCTTTCCTTATAAGCCAAGCCTCACTCCATACACCACTAATCTACTTGAACAGTGTGGCCAACGCAAACTTATAATTTTATTACATTTTAAATTCCACTCTGCATTGAGGAGTTCCTACCTTTACTCTGCATTGAGTTTTTATTACAACTCCAATCCCACTCCGTCTTGAGGAATTCCTAAATTTAGTTTTTATTACGAGTTTAACTCCACTTTGCACTTCACAATGATTCCTACACAAGCTCTACACATAAGCCACCATTCTCATCCATTTCAGATGCACAAGCAAAAATAATCAAATGCAAAACACAACCGAAATTTATTTATTCACAACTTTGTACATAAGTTCATTACATCAATTCAAAAAAAAAAAAAAAAAAAAAACACAAAACACAAAACACAAAACAAAAACAATTCACTCATTCCTCCTCACTGGAGACGAGGTCTTCTTCTTCCATACCCTCATCCAAGGGGGTTTGGGCCACATTGTCTTCACCAATTGTTACACTACTGAGGTCTAAGTTTGGAAACAGTTCTTCAGCTCTACATTTGAACATCTTCCAGCCACTGTCCCAGAACTCAGCCATTTCGTGTTTATAGAAGTCTGACTACTGAAATCTCTCAATAACTTCTGCTTCAGTTCTACCCCCAGCGGTCGCCCTCGACGGGCCCGCCCCCTAGACTCCTCCCTCGCCAAGCTGCTGGTGACTGCGGCATCCACTGCCATCTGAAATTCAGCAGACCCCTTGAACTAATCCACTGCTGCAACATACAGATTGGGGTAAGCCGCACTTTCAAAGGCTGCCTTCGCCCTCTCTTCGTCCAGATTCTTCTACAGGGTTGCCCTTTCAGAGGCTGCCTTAGCCCTCTCTTACTCCAACTTCTTCTTCAGGGTCGCCCTTTTAGTAGTTGCCTTGGCCTTCTCTACCTCCAACTCCTCCTTCAGGGTCTCCCTTTCAGCAGTCGCCTTGGCTCTCTCTGCCTCCAACTCTTTCTGAAGGCTCTCCCTCTTCTCCACTGCCTTTGCACGCTCGCCTCCCAACTCCTTCTGCAGACCGTCAATCTTTACGTCTGCCTCATCCTTCTGTCTGACCAGCTTTTCATTACTGGACATCGTCTCTTCATGTCGTTCGAGCGCGACCGCGCAGGCTTTTTGGGCCTCCTCTAGCTTCCTCTGCTCGCCAGCCAGCTGGAACTCGAGTGACACAACCTGGCGGCGTTCGTTCTCTAGGTCCAACTTGACCGCTTGTAGCTCAGGATGGGCCCTCTCCCAGTTTACACTTTCTTTCTTCAACCTTGCAAGTTGAGCCTTGGCCTCATCTGCCTTGAGTTTTGCAGCCCCCGCCTTCCTTAGCAGAGCCCTTGCTAAGGTGGTTACCTCCATTTGAGCGGAGCATAACCCCCTCAGCAGTTCAGCCTCATTGAATCTGGATGCTGAACGCAAGGCCGCCTCTTCCACAATCCCTACAAGGTGGTCTGCCCCTGCCCTAGTTGGGTCTTCTTCTCCCACCAGCAGCCCAACCACTGCACGAGCGTGGTAGATCGCAGTAGTCAGACTGACTCCCCCTCCTTGGGGTACAGGACCTCCCTGGGGCTCTTCTCTCCTTCTTGGCTAAGGGTCAGTTGCCCTACCTTCTACTTGCACTTCGGGGGCGGCCCTCGCTACCTCTGTGGCGATCCCCACCACTACTGGGACGACCTCCATCCCCTCCGATGCGATGTCCACCACTTCTGGGACGACCACCCTTCTTGGGGTCTCCTCCACTCCCCCCCTCTCTGCCTCCTTGGCCACACTGGTCTCTTCTGCCCTCACTTCCCTCATTCTCTTCAAGGCAGGCTCTTCTTCACTTCTCCTCACTCTCCTCTTCTTCTTTATTACGCCCCCTACCTCTATCTCCTTCAAAGCCCTCTCCTTCAGGAGATCTGTTGGGGGCGGTCGTGGCACAAATTCACTTAAGTCTTTTTTTCCTAAGGGTTTGGGGCGAGGTGAGATCCTCTTCCTCGCAATCGGCTTTAGTGGTCGGTCTGCCTACGACTCTTTGAATTTTTGGGCTTTGGCCAAGATGGTCTGGTCCTCCGCCTCTTGAGCTTTCCTCCTTGCTTCCAACTCCGTTTGGTCGAGGTCCCCACCACTCGGCTATGGACCCAACCCTACCTTAAACAAAGCCGACGGCTGAACGAGCTTGTCCCATCTGGCCCCTTCCTTCTCTCTCAATTCCTTTACCCTCTTCACCCTCTCCTCTGCTGCTGCTCCCAGGTTTGGCTCCACAGACTTGGTGGGCACTTTCCAAATGGTGCGCACTCCAACCCCTCCACTGGCAGACACATAGAACCACCGTGGTCTCCACCCCTTGATCGACGACGGCAGCCCTGCCACCAGCCTTTTCCCTGCAGCTGCCTGCAGAGTGACCTAAGTCTCTTGTTGCCCTGAGGCCTTGTAACATGCAAAGAATTCGTCTACTGTCATGGCCGCCTCTTCGTTCGTTTTCGGCCACGCACTTGCACAGGCCAGTAAGATCTTCCACGCATTGGGCATTAGTTGGCCCGGCACTACTTCCAAACGATGCAAGACATCTACCACCGCTTGCGGCAGGGGCAGCCTTAGTCCTCCCTTCAATGCTTCCTTATAAAGGGCAAACTCCCCTGGCCTGGCGTCAGATGGCCTCTTCGTCGACATTGGCAACAATAACTCTATTTCAGCGGGCACCTGGTATTTTTCGCGAATAGCCTCCAAATCCGCTGCAGTAACCGTTGATCTATCTGCCTTTGTATGCTAGTGATCTGGTTTTGTCTGGTTGATTGGCTTTGGAGCTACTATCATGGTGGAACCATGGGATCGTACCACCGACTCCCCACCCTCTCCATCCTATATTGCTGTGCTAACTCCATTACATCATCATCACCAAGTGGATCCACTCTGACATTCGCAGCTTCTTCTTGAGCCATTTCTATGGTATGTCTGGGAATCGTTTCGGATGCGGGTGCAAGGAAATTGAAAAAGTGTTGCAGAGGTGTATCGTGAGCAACAAAGAAATTCACACTTGGAATATTTTGATTTTTCGTAAACAAGTAGGTGAATCGAATAATGCCAAAAGCCCACGGTTTTCTCGTATTCCAAGGATCCCAATTAATTTTCGCCAGTTTGAAAACTTTTCAAATCATCCGCCAAAACTATCTTTTCAACACCCATAATGACCTATCGTTTCATTTCTGATCTAACGCCTAATCTCCCCCATCGGCGGGATGTTGCCACGTGTACGACCACGATCCACTGTCTCCTCCCCTTACCCTGTCTTTTCCACTTCAAATCACCACGTGACACGCCGCCTCTCAAGCCCCACGCCCTTCCACCTCACTCTTCGCGGTCGGCCCTCCTCGTGGTCGACCCTTCCACTCGGCCAACCTTCGTGGTCGGCCCTCCTCATGGTCGACCCTTCCACTCGGCCAACTTTCGCGGTCGGCCCTCCTCGTGGTTAGCCCTGCCACTCGGTCACTCTGCATGCTCGGACCATGTAACAACCCTCATACTGTTTACTGATTAGGAACTGATTGATTACCGATAATCACCGATTGCTGATAAACGAAACGGATAATGACTGATAACTGACTGATAATTGAACTGATTAAAAGTACTGAACTGACTGACTGAAATTGGAACTGAATTGACTGAGTATATGTTAGTTAATTGCATTATATCTGTTTGACTGTATGATTATCTGTTCATGTTCATATGTTTAAACTGCTAATTGAAGGCCTTATCGGCGGCCGAATCTGAAACCGATTAGTGTTTTGTGACCCTCATAATTTATGTGATTTTATAGTATAATTATCTGAAAATTGATTAGGTATGATTAAATTAGATTAAATTAAGCTAATTAAAGAGTTGGACTTAATTACCATTTTGCCACTTAAGTGGCCCACTACTTGGATCATCTTTGATTCTCATTATGCTCACACATACACATTTCATCAGCTCATTTTGAGCACACCACCGACTAGAGAGAGGGAGGTAGGGAGTTAGAGTGAATTCACCTTGAATTCCTTGGAAACTTGAAGAATTGCTTGGTAATTGAAGTGTATTTGCATATTTGAGCTCCCTCACTCCTAATTTTACAAGACTAAGGTAGGACATCCATCTTCTTGTTGCTGTTCTTGAGTTCATTCTTGCATGATTCATGTTAATTTGTAGAGCTAAGTCATGATTTGGTTCGTTAGTGATGGATTGAAGATCATTTCTTGCATGCATGTTGGTATTGTTGCATTTTGAGGTTGATTACATGGACATTAGTGCATGCATGCTCATATTGTTGTTATAGACCATGTTTCCAACTGGTTTGAAAAGAAATGAGCTCATTTGATCAAGCTTTGGAGCTTTAATTTGGTTTAAAACTCATACATGACATGTTTGAATGTTGTTCTTGAAAATGGGTTTGAATGTGGTTTTAATTGACTCACCTTTGGGGCTTGAATTCATCAATTGAGCTTTGGAACTTGTTATACATTGAATTTAGTGATGTTTTCCAGAATTTGGGCCCAAGAGGTCGAGTTTGGAGTGGTAGAATGCTTGGTTTGAGCTTGGGAGGCAGATCTGGAAATTCCAGATTTGGCTTTCTCGCTCGAGCGAAGAATTCCCCGCTCGAGCGAGCACCTATACATTGTTAGGATGAATGAATTTTGGGAGTTGTACAAAGTCATGGAGTTCCAAAACATTATTACATTGTTAAAAGTACAGACAACATACAAATCATAATCTCATAATGTTGGATGAGAAATCTTGTTCACTAGATTCACAAAAATTAAGGTAGCGTTTGGTAACATTTACGTTTTTAGTTTATGTTTATAAAAATTTTATAAATTGGTTTTTGTTTATTTTTAGAAAAACATAAATTATAAACGCATTTGGTTTGAACAAAATGTTTAAAAATTTTTAAAAACATATACTAAAAAAAATGTTTGTTCAGGCCTAAAATAATTGTATTTATTTTTATTATTTATGACAATCGAATCACACACATTATAATTGAAAAAAAATTTAATTGGGAAAAAAAATTATTTGAAAAAAAAAATTATTTGAAAAAAAAATTAATTGAAAAAAATAATTGAAAAAAAAATATTTGAAAAAATAATTAATTGAAAAAATAATTAATTGAAAAAAAAATTAATTGAAAAAAATTAATTGAAAAAAAAAATTAATTGAAAAAAAATTAATTGAAAAAAAAAATTGAAAATGTAAACTCATTTTTTGAGTTTATATTTTTTTCTCAAATTTATAAACTGAGACAACCATTTATAAATCAAAAAAATTATTAAACAAATTTTTATGACAATTTTTTAAATTTTTATAAATATAAATTGAAAATAGAATGATTACCAAATAGACCCTAAATGTTATATAAAAATGTGGTAGACCCTAAATGTTATATAAAAATGTGGTTAGAATCACATCATTCTATTTCTTCTCTCCAGTGTGCAAATTTTAGCCCCAGGATTATTCTTGGGTCCTAAAAAAGCCTCCTTGTTAGAAAGATTGATATTATTACATAATATTAATTTTGGGATTATTATTCTTGGGTCCTAAAAAAACTTCCTCCTAATAATTCTTTCCAGTAGAAAGAGAGTTTGTTATAGGAGAGAGAGAGATTAAGGACAGGAGATATGACACCTAATTTTTGCACGTATATGGTCTCATCACATCCTCCCCCATAAATAGAATGGAGCCAAAAAAAAAAACAAGT
This sequence comes from Camellia sinensis, assembly GCF_004153795.1. Lineage (NCBI taxonomy): Eukaryota > Viridiplantae > Streptophyta > Magnoliopsida > Ericales > Theaceae > Camellia > Camellia sinensis. The sequence continues at coordinate 375,390 of NW_021026407.1, read as the reverse complement.
TAAAATTTCAAATAGTTCCGATTCATACCTCGAATTCGGATGTTCAAATTTGGTTCGACACCAAAACGACATTGTTTTGGTGTCTTTTTTCTTTTCTTTTTTTTTTTTCTTTTTTCCTGCGTTTTTGTTGCAAAAGGAAGAAGAAAAAGAATGGAGAAGAAGAAGAAGGGTGGGTCTGAAATCAAATCCAAACCCACATACACACACACAGAGTAGCAAAATCACTCCCCCCCACACACACAGAGCAGCAAACCAGCACGAGCCTCATTGTTCGCCGTCGTCCTCCGTCGTCGGCAGAACTAGCACGATCGCGTCGTCGGCAGAACCAACACGATCGTCCGCCGTCGTCGGCAGAACCAAGACGAGCCTTCTCTTACTCTTCTCTCTTCCTCTTTTCTCTCTCTTCTCTCTCTCTCTCTCTCTGTATTCGAATGAAAAAAAAAAAAAAAAAAAAAATCGAATTCGAGCCAAAATTGGGCCACTAATTTCGAGCTACCAGCTGAAAAAAAAAAAAAAAAATCAAATTCGAGTCAAAATCGGCCCACTAATTTCGAGCTACCAGCCATTTTTCAATTTCAAAACTTAAAATGACATAATAATTATAAATTATTAATTTTAAATTTAATAATATATTGCAATCTTATAAAATAAAAATCTCCATTCATCATATAAAATGAAATAGAGAAAATCACAATCTCAATTTAAAAGAAAGTAAATGCATTGGTGCAGATTCCCTTCGGAGCACATAGGGCCATGGACCCGTAAGGACCCAGACACTGTGCTCCATGCTTTTGCAAGCTCTAGGGAAAAAAAATGTATGTATTGTATTGTATTGTGTTGTGTTGTGTTGTGGAGAAGAGAAGAGAGGTTTCATTTCACAATCAAAAGTGGTTCGCCCAAATGCACTAATCTAAAAAATATTACTAGTGAACAACCCTGTTTCCACAAAACCCAAAGTAAATTTTGTAAATTTTACATAAATATACTTATGTTTACTGACGGATTGTAGGTATAGAGATAGATAGGGCTATTTTGGGAAGTTGGCTAAAAGTCACTTTTTTTGGTTTGTAGCAAAAGTCAAAAGTTGGCTTTTTTGTCTTTTTTTTCATTTGAGAAGTTGGTTTTTAGCCAACGGTGAAATTACAATTTTACCCTCATGGATCAAAATGTGTTACATAGGTGAAGTCGTAAATATTTTACATAAATGGGGGTAGTTTGGTCATTTTATTATGATTTGACATCATAAACAAACATTAATCAAAAAAGTCAAAAGTCACTTTTTACCAACTTCCCAAATCATTTGTCTAAAAAAGCCAAAAGCTTGGTTAAAAGTCAAAAAATCACTTTTTACCATCTTTCCAAAATAACCCATAATGATAAAATTTACTGTTCAATATAAAAGAGATGATAATGTAATACTAATAATGAAAAAAAGATTATATTGTATGAATTGAAATTTTAAATGACCCTGTGTAATTATGACAAATTTATGAAACTTGATATATATATATATATATATTCAAATCTTAAGAGAGCTTAGTGCCCTTTATCCACTACAAATATTATTTTGATGATTCAATTCGTTTGACTTTTACATCTAGTGTATGAATCATCCAAGAATTTCAAAGTTTGATTTTTCCTTTGTTTCCTCTGACTTACTTTTTGTCTTTTTGGACTAAAAAATTGAGATTGAAAATATGGATGTTTGGGTTAACTTTTTGACTTTTTATGGAAAAATGTGTAATAAAAAATTGTAAAAATTGGTTTGTAGAGGAAAATTTGAATTGGGAGTTGTGCAGCCGTAATTGTTGACTTTTGGTGAATAGTGTTAACTTTTTAACTTTTTGAGTAACTTTTTGACTTTTTGGCTTATTTGGGACTTCCCAAACTTAGCCTTAGTGTATAAATCATCCATAAACAAAATTAAATTAATTTTATAATTCTAGTTTAGTTTTGCATTGGATCCCCCTTAACACCCTAAAGCTAGTTTATTTATAGTCATAGCATCTATCATGACCCTTTAGAAATTAGGTATGTGACTTCATTAACTGGAAAAGAAGAAAGAAGAAAGAAGAAAGAAATATAGCATTCGTTTGGCATAACTGATTTTTTGACTTTTTAATTATTTTAGTCATAAAAAGATAAAATAAATTTTTTAGTTTAATATGATAAAATATCACCTCTAAATTATAATTATTTCATTTTTTTTTTCACAAAAGTCAAAAAAATCAAAAAGTCTATTTCAAATGAGATTTTTTAATCCTAAGTTAAAATAGTCAAAAAATCAATCCATATCTCAAACGAGCCTGACATATTTTATTTTTATTTTTTTTTAATTTTATAAAGTCTGCATGTTTGAAAAATTATTAAAATTTTTAACCTTTTTTTTATAAGCTCATGACAGATAAATTTTTGATAGTGTAAAGATTGACAATCCAATGAGGTTAGAGTAGGTGGGCTGTATTTTGTTTCTTTTCACTTGATAAGCATGTTTAACTATTTGCTTAATCCAAGAAAAAAAAAATTATATTGAAAGCAGAGCAAATTCTCTTTTCTTTAGCAAGGAAGGACTATATTGTAGTGGGAGAAAACTAAAACCTCGAGTTCCTCAAAAAGCATCTGAAAATCTTGTTTGTTTTCCCACTTATTGCCAAATCTTGTTCCCCAAAGATTCAAACTCAGAATCAGTCCTCCACATGAAAAGGGTCACCCACCCAAAGCACACACCCTCCTTTTTAAGTTCATCACTCTCTCTCTCTCTCTCTCTCTCTCTACTTTTTTATCCACCTCATAACTTACTCTCTAACTATAGCCCACCTCATCTACTTCACTTCAGTGTTATACTACTCTGTGACACCTGATATACCCAGAAATCTTCTGTTTCTTGTTTTTCTTTTTTCTTTTTGCAGCTCAAATGTTTGAAGCTGGGCTTCATCACCTGTTTTGTGAATCACCCATCAGACCTTTTCAAGGTATGAGCTCCGGAAAACACTACTGTTTTGGAAGATTTAATTGTGTTTTAGCATTGATTTTATGGCTGGGTATTGCTTTTGTTGGGTTTTGTGATGAGTTATTAATGGTCTCAGTGCCTCTTGGTTTTGAGATTTCTGGTTTTGACAAAAATGGGAATTGGGTGTCTGAAAATGGAGTTTTTGCATTTGGGTTCTTGGAGAAAGATGGTGGTGATGACGATTATGGTGGGTTTCTGGTTGGTATTAGGTATAACTTCGGAACCAAAGCTGCAAATATCCCTGTTTGGACAGTTGGTGGGGGTGTTAGGGTTTCCATGAACTCCACATTTAGGCTTGCCATGGATGGGAGGCTGGTCTTGTTTGAAAACCCAAATGGTGTGATTGTTTGGAGTAGTAATACCTCCAATTTGGGTGTCCAAAAAGCTAGTCTTTTAAATAATGGTAATTTGGTTCTTATGGGTATTGGAGATAAGGTGCTCTGGGAGAGCTTCAATAGCCCTACAAATACTCTACTTCCTAGTCAGTCTCTCCATTTTCCTCAAAACCTTAGAGCCCCTTCAACAAAATCAGTTTCAAGCTACTATAGTTTTGTGATTCGTCGGTCTGGGGAGCTAGCTCTAGTATGGGAAAGCAATGTGACCTATTGGAGGAGTCATTTGAGCACCTCTTCCATTGTCAAGGAAGCAAGGTTTGATGCTAATGGTGTTTTGGGGCTATATGATGATACCAACAAGGCTGTCTGGTCCATATCAAGTACAGATGTCGGAGACCCTCATGTGGTTTTGAGGCATCTTAGGATTGATTCAGATGGGAATTTACGAATTTATGCGTGGGACAATGTGCTTCATACATGGAGAGTAGGATGGCAAGCAGTTGAGGACCAATGTGATGTGTTTGGTTCTTGCGGTTTATATAGCGTGTGTGGGTACAATTTCACAGGACCTGTTTGTAATTGCCTGTACTCAGATTCATTAACTGGTGGCCCTGCAGCGGATTCAAGTGGTTCTGGGTGCCAGAAGATGGTGGATTTGGGAAACTGCAAGATGCGTACAAGCATGTCGGTTTTGAGACAAACTGTACTGTATGGTCTTTATCCCCCACAAGATGTTGATATGATGTTGAATGAGAAAGCTTGCAAACAGTACTGCTTCAACGACACTACTTGCATCGCTGTAACTTCAAAGAACGATGGTTCGGGTCTCTGCACAATCAAAAGAACTAGCTTTATTAGCGGTTACAGCAGTCCATCTGTTCCCGCAACTTCATTCTTGAAGGTATGTTCGGTTCCTCAGGCAGTTGCAACTCGAGGAGCTAACCCCAATGGTAATGCAGAATCAATGCCAATGTCATCTGGTAGATTCATAGCTCAAAGAGTTAACATCAAGAAATTTATTCAAGCTATTGTTTTAATAGTTTTGGTGACTGTTTTGGTTGCCCTGGCCTTGGAAATCCTTGTGGTTTGGTATATATATCACAGAAGGCAAGTTAAGGCACGGGCTAGGATTCCCTTTGGGAAGGATGCACAGATGAACCCTCACTACAGTGTTCTTATCCGGTTATCTTTTGAAGAGGTAAAAGAGCTAACCGACAACTTTGCAAATCAGCTTGGTTCTTCGACTTTTAAAGGCATACTACCAAATAAAGCACCAGTGATTGCTAAGGTGTTGAACGATGTGATTGTGTTGGAGAAGGATTTTCGAGTGGCAGTTTCGACCTTGGGTGGGACCCACCACCGGAATCTTGTGCCTCTAAAAGGCTTTTGTTTTGAGTCAAGACACAAAGTTCTACTTTATGAGTATATCCGGAAGGGCTCTCTGGATAAGTGGCTTTTTAATGCTAAACGGGACCAAAATGAAGGGAATTGGCAACAAAGGCTTGATATTGCTATTGGAGTGGCTCATGCCCTTGCTTATCTACACTCAGAGTGTCAACAATGCATTGCTCACGGGAATTTGAAGCTCGAGAATGTCTTGCTTGATGAGAAATTGGTTCCAAAGTTGACTGGTTTTGGGATTCGGAGCTTGCTCCAAAAGGAAGCAGCTTCTTCTTCTACTTCGGAGTCTCCATCAGAGAGAGATATTTACATGCTTGGAGAAATGTTGCTGCAAATTGTTACATGCAAGAGGGATATTTTGGGAGATAATCTGGATAATATAATCGACAATTTGAACCGAGAACAAAAGTTTGAGGCCAGTGAGGAGTGGAAAGGAGTGGAGAGAGTGGTTAGGATAGCATTGTGGTGTATGCAAAATCAACCATTTTTGAGACCCTCAATTGGGGGGATTCGGAGCTTGCTCCAAAAGGAAGCAGCTTCTTCTTCTACTTCCGAGTCTCCATCAGAGAGAGATATTTACATGCTTGGAGAAATGTTGCTGCAAATTGTTACATGCAAGAGGGATATTTTGGGAGATAATCTGGATAATATAATCGACAATTTGAACCGAGCACAAAAGTTTGAGGCCAGTGAGGAGTGGAAAGGAGTGGAGAGAGTGGTTAGGATAGCATTGTGGTGTATGCAAAATCAACCATTTTTAAGACCCTCAATTGGGGAAGTGGTTAAGGTATTAGAAGGTACCCTTTCAGTAGATAGGCCCCCATCGAGACATGAGAATCAGATTGACAATCGAGCCATATCAGAGTTAGAGGAAGAAGCTTAAATGTAAGGTGACTTTAATATGGAGTCGTCGTGGATTTCTTACTGTTTCAGGTTCTGCACCTTGGGGTTTTGACTAGGATGTAGGAATGCCCAGGAGTTCAATTTTTTTTTTCTTGATTGAACACTGGATGTGTAAAATCTTCTTAACTGTGTAAGCATCATTGGCATTCTAATGAAAAAAAGGATTTTTTTTTTTTGGGTTTTGCTTTTCAGAATCTGTTTTTGTGGTTGCATAGTTTTAGTACTCTCTGCATTCTGTTCTATATTGTTAATATATGTTGTGACATTGCAATGGAATAATTTCACTCAACCAAAAAAATAAAAAAGAAAAAAAAATAGTGAACTTAAAAGCAGAGGTGTGTGTGTGATGGTTATGATTCATTGAACAATAAGTTGTGAGTAGTTATGTAAAACCGCTGCTTCTACATTTGCTGGTGTTGCTGCTTTGAAAACATGTCCTTGAGTTGTGTAAACATACAAGCCTCTTTCTATCTATTCAGGCTAATGTTTCTTTCGAGTCATGGAAGTTTAATAACTATTTGAGGTCTTCAGGAAAATAATTTTCCTATGACAAACAGGTCTCTAAGAATCAATTGTTTTTTAATATAAGCACGTTAGGATAATTGAATGAGCTGATCTTAAACTAAATAAATTCAACTTGACGTAACTCATTCAAGCTCAACTAAATTATATATTTGAGATTTGATTCAATCTCGAATCTAAATTTAAGTTTCTTAATTAAATGAATTGATCTAAATAATTCAGCTTGTTAAAGCTCTCACTTTGATTGTTATGTTATATATAAATAAATAAATCATGTTTGTATAATAATGTGATTTTTTATTTTAATACAAGTTTAGAGAGCGAGTGGAATTGGAGGGTGCCCAGTGTGATTTGAGGATAAAATAAAAAATCAAAATGTGGATAGCATTGATTAATTTGTTATCCGTAATCAAACAGCAGTTTGAATGGTTTTAACCAACTAGTTGATTAAATAATAACTTTAAAGGAAAATTTTAATATACACTCTTTTAAAAATGGTGTATCATATATATATCTCTAATTATATCATTTTTTTAAAGTTATGATTAATTTTTTTCTTTAATTATGATATTATTTTAGTTATAACTCATGAATTTTTTAGTTATGCCTCTCTTTGTATTTAGTTATGATATTTTTTCTTTTTTCAGTTATGACTCAAAAAATTAAAATTATGTCATTTTTCTTTTTAGTTATAAGATACATACGCTACACACCCTTTGAAGGGTGTGCACCATAATATTTCCCAACTTTAAACAATTATCAAACACTTTTATAATATATAATATTAATTTACATAATATTTATATATATAATACTAACTGATTTTACATAATTATATATATATATATATATATATATAACATTAATTTGTATGAAATTTCACATCTCAAATATCTCTTACATTAATTTTTAGGAAAATGTTTGGGGCCTCGACTTCCCCTTTATTTTTTTTTGTATGTGTGTGGGGGGAAATGTGGTTATATGTATAAGGATGTGCCAAAAAATTAAGGATTTGAATCTAAAATATGTCTCAGCACGTCTAATTTAAATTCATAAATTTAAATTCTTATAATATTTTAATATGAATTTACTAATAAGGATAACACCTATTAAATCCTAAAATAATTTTTTTTTTTCCCTCATGGTACAGCCTAATCAATTATTCATATTTAAATATTTGTACTTTCTTATCTAAGAGATCAATGTTATTTCTTCTTCTTCTTCTTCTTCTTCTTCATCCTCCCTCCAAAATTCTAATCTACCCTACCAAATCTCACCATCATCATCAACATCATAGTTTCTTATTATTTTGAAATCCTTAACCCTAGATTGAACAAAATCAAATAATGGATGAGAGTAATAATCAAAATATTTTTTTGAAGCAACCCATCAAAAAGGAGGTAGTATTCATAGAGTTTCACAATTTTTGTAGATTACCATCAATTATTTTATGTATTTTTTTTGGACAAAAATTAAAGGGCCTAGTAGTTAGATTAACAATAACATATTATTGGAGTTGTTTTTAGGGCAAATTACACTAATAGTCCCTATAGTTTGGGAATTGTGTCACTTTCTTCCTTAACTTTTTAATTGTAACACATTTGACATCGAAGTTGAAATATTATTCCAAATAAAGACAATTGAAGATACCATTTCTCAATTTCAAGGGCAAAGTTATCAATTTGATAAAATATAAACTAATTTGACAAAAATAAATGTCAAAAAAATATTTTTGAATTTTTAAAAATTATTTCGGTCCACCAAAAACAAATTTATGTAAAATTGATAATTTTTTAGACATTTATTTATTTTACCAAATTAATTTTTATGTATTTGGATGATAATCATGTAATGAGTGGTTGTTAGGCTTTTAATGTGTAATCAATATATTTAATATATGAAATGTTTTTAGTTTTGAATTTTTTTATTTAATGGATTGGTTTAATAATGATATCAAAGTTGTTACCATATTTGACTTTTGAAAAAATAGAAACTAATTTTATGAAAATAAAAATAATCACCCATTATATGATTATCATCCAAACATATAATAAAAATTAATTTGGTATAAAAAAATATCTAAAAAATTTATCACTTTTACATAATTTTATTTTTAGTGGGTAGAAATTATTTTAGAAATTCAAAAATATTTTTTTGATATTTATTTTTGTTAGATTAGTTTATATTTTATCAAATTGACGATTTTGCTATTGAAATTGAGCAATGATATTTTCAATTGTCCTTATTTAGAACAAGATTCAAAATTTAGGATCTAATGTGTCACAATTGAAAAGTCATGGACCAAAGTGACAGAAGCCCCAAACTATAGGAACCATTATTATAATTCGCCCTTGTTTTTATTTTGTCATTTAAATAGTACATTGTTTAAGAACTACTTTTTCTTGTTAGTGTCTAATACTTTTGTGCTTATAAGTTTGGTTTTTACTTTTCCATGAGCATTCTTATTGATAATTTATAATGTAATTTTTTTTTTGTATTGAAAAGTTTTATAATGCTTATGTAAAAGTTTGATTTTTTTTTTTGTATTTATAATGTTTATGTGCTTACAAGTTTGGCCTTCTTTTTTTTTTGTATTTAAGAATTATTTTTTGTATTGAAAAGTTTTTGAAATAATTTAATTTTTTTAGTTTATTTATTATTTATTATTTGGGTTTACATTGAGAGTAATTTGGGAAAAACAATAAGCTGTAATGATTTTTTGGTACATTCCGCACCAACTCAGCCTGTGTGGTTTGATAAGGTGAGTGAACGGGGTAGGACTAGTTGGATAATAAAATTGATTAATCAGTTAGGCTGCTAGTTAAAATTTGTTAATTTCATATAATTTTGTACAAGTCCCTGCTATATTTTTATTTCAATTAGTAGGATTCGTACAAAATTATATGAAATTAACAAATTTTAACTAGCAACTTAACTGATCAGTCAATTTTATCACGCAACCAGTCTAACCCAAGCTGAATTAGTGTGGAATGTCTAATTTTTTGGCACACCTTTACACATAACCACCCTTAAATAAAAAAAAAAAAAAAAACAAACTAACACCAACACCAACACCAACAAAAATAAAAAAATAAAAAAATAAAAAAATAAAAAAATAAAAAAAAGAGAAGAAGAAGAAGAAGAAAAAGAAGAAGAAGAAGAGGAGGAGGAGGAGGAGATGAGAAGAATTGTCGAGGCATCAATTTTGTTATCCACCCAGTTCAACTTAGGCTAAATTAGTACGGAATGCGTAATTTCTTGACATAGCTCTCCACATGACCACCCTTCTAAAAGTAATAAATAAAAAAACAATCAAACCAACACCAACAAATAAAAAAAAACACACACACAAAAAAAAAAAAAAGGGAAAGAACGGAAGAGAGAGGAATTATCAAGACATTCGAGCTTGACAATTCGAACGTAATTTTTATTTTAATATTTTATTAAAAATAAAAAATATATATCTATTAATTGAAACAGAATAATTTTAAGAAAAATGTCTAAGAACCCCAGTGGGGGTCATTGGGGGTCGTGCGTGTAGAGACACCATTGGCCAAAAAAAAAAATTGTTTTTTTTTTTCTTTTTTTTTAATGAATGGGGATCCGCCACGTCACTGAAGGTATTTAGCAGCGCTGTAATTTTAAGAATAAAGCTTCGGACTCTCATTGGGGATGCTGGAGGGAAAAAACAGTTTTTTTTTTTAATTTTCACCTAATTCCAAGTCAACATGTGGCACTGAAAGGTCACTAAAAGTTATTTACACTGGGGTCTGTTCCATTGCTGTAATTTTAAATACACATTGCGAATCAGTAAAAATTAAACGGTATTTTGGACAGGTATGAGCACTTTGGGAATTGCATCATTGATGAGGCTATCCGGGACCCATCAACCAACCAACCAACCAACCAATGACAGCCATACAATCCAATCCATTTAGAAGGTCCCGCCAAAAAGGATAAAAATGAACCATCCTCACGCCTCCCCTCAATAACTTCAACTTGTGATTGACTACATATGCTTTTGAACCAAATAAATATGGGCAAATTACATATACACCCCTCAAGGTTTGATTAAATTACAGATATCTCTGAGGTTTCGGAAATTACATCCCGCCCCCTGAGGTTTGTATTTTCATAACAATTTACCCCCTGAGGTTTATATTTCATAACAAATTACCCCCTAATTTCTTATGCAAATATAGCATTCAGAGGGGAATTCGTAATTTCTCAAACCTCAGGGGTATTTGTAATTTAGCCAAACCTCGAGGGGTGTATATGTAATTTGCCCAATAAATATACACTACAATTTTTATTTTTACAAATTTGTTGGTTAATTTCGATCCACAAAGCCAATTCACTCACCTTGTCATCTATCTCTCTCTCTCTCTCTCTGTATCCACACTCTTACATTTATAGTTTTGATCTTGGAACACAATAATCAAAACCTTGATCTATATTCTAAAAAACAAGCTGCCATGGAAGCTCTAGCTTCCTCGTTTTCTTCATTTCAATTCACAACAATCCCAACAAGAGTACCCAGAATCCAACTTGACAAACCCATGTTGAATCATCTTCCATCATCCAATCAACGACTATCCAATTCATCTCTCTCCTCAATCCACAAGAACAAAGCGGAATTCAGGCTTTTTACAGCTACATCTTCTTCTTCGACTGTTTCAACTGAATTCGCCGACCCAACTGAAGAACAAGTTGAAATTGACAGCCAAGGAGAGAAATTCGACTGGTATGCACAGTGGTATCCGGTTATGCCGGTCTGTGATCTTGACAAGAGGGTCCCTCACGCAAAGAAAGTGATGGGTCTCGATGTAGTGGTGTGGTGGGATAGGAATGAGAGTGCATGGAAGGTGTTTGATGATATGTGCCCTCATAGGTTGGCTCCATTATCTGAAGGAAGGATTGATCAGTGGGGGAGATTGCAATGTGTGTATCATGGTTGGTGTTTCAATGGCTCTGGTGATTGCAAATTCATTCCTCAGGCACCCCCAGATGGTCCTCCTGTATAATCACTCTCTATTAATTATTATTACCACTATATATGCTTCGATTATATTAAATTTCATTGTTTGGATTATATTAAATTATTTCCTTAGTGAACTTTTGCTATGCATGTGTTGATTCTGACTGACCTTCTTCCCTCCTAGTGGTGGAGCTAGGATTTTGGATTATAAAATTAAGCATTTATAGTGGCAAATTTTAGGAAATTTATTGGAAAGAAAAGATGAGATATAAAGATTTAGGGACATATGTAACAGTTCAAGGGAGTTAATTGAAAACCCTTTCCAATTAGACGTAAAAGTTTAAATTTCAAAAAAATTGAGAGGGGGCCCCCCCTCTGGTCTCAATGTGGCTCTGCCTCTGTTCCCTCCTATCTCTTAATATTATTCAACTCTGCCTGTGTCATGTTTACTATACTATCTCTGGCCAAAGGGACACTGGTCCGTTTGACTTTGGAATTTAGGGTTTAGTTTGGTCCATTTGGCAAGAAAACTGAAGCTTGTAGAATATGAATATCCTTAGCTCATTTTTTAACTTGTGAGCCTTGGAGGATTAGTTTAATATGTTTGGGAATCCATGATGGGAAATGCTATTGACTGCCTAGTAGTTGTCATTAGCGTTGACATATGTGTCAAAAAGTATATAAAAATATGTGAAAAGCGTGGGAATGTTTCATAATGTTAAAAAAGTGCACTAGAATTCTAAATATTTTGGCATTTTCTTCACCTTGTCTTTAGCCTGACCCCAATAATTTATTCAATTTGTGCTGAAGAATCTTTATCACAGTAGGTTCTTTTTGTTCAATATAAGGGGTTATGGAGCTGTTTTACTTTGGTGACAGGAAATAATGGAGCTGTGGGATGTAATATGCTGATCTCATAACTTTCATGCAGTTTGGAACAATATCAGCTAAATTCGAAACAATCTTCCAACTTAGGTTCCTGTTTCGTCAATTTTCCAGAACAACTGTCAATTTTTGTGACTTTTTTAAAAACTTGGATCTGACATTATTCAAGTCTAAACTGAATATCTTGCCTGGTTTATCATCTTACTTCACCAAATTTAATTTATGTTCTACATATTAACGTAGTTTCTTACATTCTGATCTTCCAACAAAATGTGCAGGTTCACACATTCAAGAAAGCATGTGTAGCTGCTTATCCAAGTACAGTTCAAAATGACATCGTTTGGTTTTGGCCAAACTCTGATCCTCAATACAAAGATATCCTCTCAAAGAACAAACCCCCATATATACCAGAACTGGATGACCCATCATATACCAGGTTGATGGGAAATAGAGAGATACCATATGGGTATGCAGACATAAAGTCAACCACATTTCTTGTGTTTTTTGTTTTCAAACAGAACCTATGTACTGCTAGTGATTCCAGTCTCATGTTCGTAATGCGGTTTCTGGTACATAAGGGGGCAAAGAAACTTTAGAAATAAGTAGCGGAGACAATAAAATGTTTCTTTATAGTAGTTGTTTGATTGGTTAATGTTATTCCGAACAGATTATGATTATGAAGAAAAAGTACCCCAAAAAGAAAGAGGAAAGGAAAATAAGAACTTAGCACTAATCATAGACCTATTTCTCTTCTTCTTTTTCATCCTCCGCTTGAATCTCTGCAAAACTTCTGAACATTAAGACAAGTAGTATTTAAGTTTTCACTAAAATATTCAATGCCAATTTCTGCTGAGTTCTTCAAAATCTTATGCAACCTACTCATGTTCAGGTATGAGGTTTTGATTGAAAATCTTATGGACCCAGCTCATGTTCCATATGCACATTATGGAATAATGCAAACTCCACGACGAAAGAACAGATAAGAACTCTACATTGAATTTTTAAGTTATAATGTATGATTCTCTCTTTAATTCATAAAGTACACTTGGCTGAGACTATGTTTCTTTCACTGTTAAGGCTGATAGAGAAGGGGGGCGACCACTGGAAATAAGTGTAAAGAACCTAGACATCAATGGTTTCTTTGCAAGACAGGAATGGGGTCATAGCAAATTTGTCGCACCTTGTATTTTTAGTGCATTTACCCCTCTTGTGGCTGATCAAACTAATGGATCCGTGTCATCAGCTGGAACCAAAGAGGCAATTAGATTTATCTGCTATTAAATCAAGTTGATCAATGATATTTTGTGTTCATTTTTTTTCTTTCTATTAATAATTCAAAACTTGTGTTTTCACTTCTTCATTTTTCTTTTCCTTTCTTTCTTTCTTTCTTTACTTTATTTTTTTTTACCTGTTTTGTTACTTAACATTTGTACCTATGTTCAGGAGCCATCGTCAAATGTGCCACAACGAAGATTTCTTCTAATTTTTATCTGCATTCCAGTTAGTCCGGGTAATAGCAGATTGATATGGACCTTTCCTAGAAATGTTGGAGTTTGGATTGATCGAGTTGTTCCACGATGGATGTTCCATGTGGGTCAAAACTTAATTCTAGATTCGGATTTGTATCTTCTTCATTTGGAGGTGGGTTTTCTCTCTTTGTATATTTAAAAGATTGTTTTCCATCAACATAACTTGTTAATTTTATTTGTTTCTTTTCTTTGTCAGAATTATAGATTTGAAATGTATAAGCCTGTGATGATTAGGATGACTACTACATTGCGGGGCCAAATTAGATAATCTAAATTAGCAGAGTTACTGCTGATAACGCACAACTGGTTATGTTTATATTTTTTATGGGAGAAGTACAACTGATGAACTCAAATCAGGTGAACAAAGCCTTGATTCCAATCGTTTGTTTTGTGACACTAAACCCCCCTTGAGGTGGCTACCTAATTGCAAAAATCAACGGCTGTGACAGAAAATATAAAAAAACAATAACCCGGAAATGTTTTCCATTCCCTTCTTCTCCAATTATCACAATCACCCGCCACATACCTTCTTTCCCTCTTTTTTCTTCTATGCTTTTCTCTCTCTTTGTATCTTTCTTTGTCAACTGAGAGGAATACTTCCCCTTTTTTTTTCTGTTTCTTTCAAATCACCAATTGAATGTTCTATGCTGTAAAACCTAGCATTTGAATGCTGCAAGACCCAGCTTCTCTTTTCTTTTTCTCTCTAAAACCCATGGCCACAGCCATTAGCCTCTACCAGTAAGAGAGAGACAGAAACAAATTGTGTTTTGCTCATTTGGCTGGGCAGCATGGACTTCTCTTCCTCTAAGATGGTGGCAGTGGTGAGGGATTGACAGACGCTGTGGGAGATGCTGGGTTGTGGCAGAGAGAGGTGGGGGCGGAGGGTTTGGTGGTGGCTAGAGGAGAGGGTATGCTTCAAGGATGAGAAAGAGATGGCAAATGTGTTGTATAGATTCAGATAAAAGAGTTGCAGGGGAGAGAGAGAGACAGGTGGGACAAATGTAGAGAGAACAAAGAAAAAGGAAAGAAAATAATATTTTTTTTGGGGCGGGGGGGGGGGGGGGGGGGGGGGGGAATGTCTTTTTAATATCTTTTAGTGTTGTTCTGTATCCTCACGCGCTGTTAGTTTGGATGAAAAATTTAACAGTTAGACTACAAGCACCGCCATAAGGTGGTTTAGTGTCACTAAAAGGTAGGCTCTGAATTGATTACAGTTTCTTTAGGCTCAAATTTGTCATACTGAATGCCAATGGAACTTAAATCGAATTTTGTATATGCTAACTGATTCCATTTTTGGTACTGAAGTTATCTAGCAGAAAAAATTGCTTTCACGAAGCTTAGCTTGCAATACAGCTATCAGTAGTGCTGAATTGTCCAGCAAATACTGTAGAAATAATTTCATGAGATAAGGCAGAATTTGTTCACTCCACATTCCATAAAAATTGTCTGATCATATCCTTGTGTAAATCAAATATAGCCTCAGCAACATTTTATGGCATTTAGTGGGCACTTTCTGACTTCTTTTTTTTTGTTTTTGTTTTTGTTTTTGGTTTGCCATAGGAACGAAAGATAATGGACATTGGCCCTTCCAATTGGCAAAAGGCTTGTTTTGTTCCGACAAAGTCAGATGCCCTAGTCGTTAGTTTTAGAAGGTGGTTAAACAAGTATGCAGGTGGTCAAGTTGATTGGGGAACCAAGTTCAGCGGAGCCCTTCCTCCTACTCCTCCTAGAGAACAGCTATTGGACAGGTAATGTAACATTGTACAGCACAATAGAGGAAACAGACTCATTTATTATTTTTTTTATTTTTGTAAAATTGAGAAAGTAATATTGCAATATTACAAACTTAATGGAAGCCATGGGAACATTTGATTCAAGATCAGTGCTCTGTTTAATTGTTACTTGCTGAGATGCAAGAAAGGAAAATTTTGGACAACGTCTGAAGCTACTCCAACCCCCAAGTAACAAATTGGTACATGATTTCAACTTCATAGTTTTGAGAATTTTTTTTTCAGGTATTGGTCCCATGTGGTGAATTGCCGCAGTTGCAATGTCGCATATAAAGGTCTCAACGTGCTTGAGGTCGTGCTGCAAGTCATGTCCATTGCTTCTATTGGGGTTGTTGCTGCAGCTAAGCAGAATATGCTATCAGCAGCTGCAAGGAATACTCTCATCTTCTTCGCAGTGCTAAGCTTTGTGGCTTCGAGGTGGTTGGCTCACTTTGTCTACAAAAATTTCCGTTACCATGACTACAACCATGCCCTACGCTGAGTCTTATGTTTCAGTCACATAGTTGGAACTCTTTTAACTTTATGAATCTTTTCGCTTCTGTATGAAGGAAGTTCTCTGTCTGTCTTGCTGAAAGAAGGTAATGTAAACATAATGACAGTTATCTGTTCACACACTTATAATAAGATCAATACACACTTATAGTTTATGTCACAAACATATTGAGGAACTACCAATTGGTGAGTTCTTGTTAAGTTAATTTGTCAGCTTGCTGCTCTTTAGAGTTGTTCTTCTCATGGCTCCTCCTGAGCTTAGAAGCTTAAGCTTTAATTGATGATTGGATTTTGGCATTTTCCTCAATATATATATATTTTGGATAAGTATCCTCAAAATTTATTAGATGTGTTGTTTATAATGTCATATTTTGAAGGGCAAAATTTTTTATTAGATTAGAATAACGCCATTAAGAGCATTTAAAAAAATAAAATAAAAAATAAAAAACCCCCTAAATTGAAGCAATTTCTTACAGAATTGATTCTAATACAATCGCCATCTTGTTTGTTTTTTTTGAGAAATGGCAAGGTTGCTCTCTAATATTTTTAAATTTTTGTAAAGGATTTTACATTATACATAAAAGGAAATGTAATAAAAAAAAGAGAGGATAAATTACACTTAATCTCCCTTGAGGTTTACCTTAATTACAGGGATCTCCCCTATTATTTCCAAAATTACACAGACCTTTCTTACTTTTAAAACTAATATACAAATAACCCCTTCTGTTTCCACCCGTCCAAATTCAAACATATTTGGCTGATGTCATCCAAAATTATTCTTTAAATTCCAATACTGCCCTTACCTCCCCATACATATATATATATATATATATATATATAAACCATACATCGAACTCCTCCCCATACCTAACTCCTCTCTCTCTCAGCTCAACCATCTCCGCCACAACCACCAAAAACCCTAGATCTGAGGAGCTTGGCGTCACGGTGGTTGCGATCTGATTGTGAAGGTAGCAGTGATAGCGGATTACGATGACGATCATAGCGATTGCGACGGTTGCAGAAAGAGTGAAAGAGAAACAGAGAGATCGCAGTGGTGGTTGAGTGCGATGGTGGCGATGCAATGAGGAGAATATGTGAGGCTTAAGGAGGCGAGAGGGCGGCAGAGTTCTCGACTGGATTACGAACATATCTCATATCAACTAGAACATCAATCTCGATTTGTTATGGTCTTGAACCTTTGTACTTGATTTGACTTGGGTTGGACATGTTCTTGCCAAGCACAAAACAATTGTGATTGAGTAAATACACACACACAGAGAGAGAGAGAGAGAGAGCCATGGATTCGATCATTGGCGAAGGTGAAGAAATAACAGTGAGATGTATTCTCTCAATCAAAACCACATTCGGAGAAGAGCTCGAAGGCCAAGTCATGTCCTTTGATCCACAATTCAACATACTTTTTTTTTCATATCCTTTTCTCTTTCTCTCTCTCTCACTTTACATATCTGATTCTTTGCTTAAACCCTTGAATTAATTGTCGAATTATCTATGTATACACTGCCAATTTGAATTCTTTAACACTTTGTGCATGTGTGTGTTTGATTGGCACAAGAGGGCATTTAATGTGTAGATTGTGGAGATACAGAGGTCTGGATAGAGAGTTCCATCACAAGCTGAGTTAGCGATTTGGGTGTGTATAAGAGGGGTTATTGTTGGTTTGGGTTTTGGGTTTTTGATTAGAGAGGTTTGGGAAAAGAGAGTGAGGAAGACAATAGCGGAAATGGGTAGTAGAGTGAGAAAGATGCTGATGATACAGAGTGGGTTACGTCTTTGTGGAAGACAATGGGTTGAAGGGTATTATGGTCAATTTCACTGTCAAGTTAACATCATTAAGGCTCTTTTGACGGGAAGGGGGTCTTTGTATATTAGTTTCAAAAGTAAGAGAGGCTAGTGTAAGTTTTGAAACTACAGGGGAAGTCCCTGTAATTAAGGCAAACCTCAAGGGAGGTTACTGTAATTTACCCTAAAAGAAATGTATAATATTTTTAAACTTGCTTAATATTACATTGAGAAGACCTTTATAATATTTGTATACATTAATTTCGTTTATTGAGAAGCATACTAAAGATAAGTATTTTAAATTAGGATTTATTAACATGTGTTTCCGAGATGAGTAAAACTTTTAGTATAATGGTGGTATCATATTATTATGAATAATGATATATATATATATATATATATCTATATGAGTTTGAGAGGGTAATTTATATGGATAAATTGGGTCGTGCTAAGGACTAGGTTGTGGGCCGTGCTAGAGGCTTCGGTAGCTCAGTCTGGTACCGGCTGACATTGATCTGGTCAGCTGGGATGCCTTGCAATCGACTGAGGTACTCTTTCCTGATAAAAGCCGAGCTACGTTTAGCTCGGCCGAGAGCTTTGTACGTCGTTACTTTTATTAAGAGCACTGCAGAGGCAAGTTGGCTCGGTTAATGTCACATCGACTTAACCGAGCTAGAAAACCATCTCACTTGGATAACAGTGAGTATGGAGTTATCAGGATAGGCATTATTCTTGGAAGTGTGATTCTTAGGAGGATTCTGCTAAAGAGAGTTGAAGTCCTACTAGGATTGTGCCAGGTAGAATCTATAAAAGCTCATGACAGGACCTATGTAGAGGTATCATAATTCTTAATCTAGAATACACAAAACTTATTGTTTATTGTCTAGTTGCTGGCTTAGGCATTTGAGGGGTTTCTGGTACACACCCGCCGGTTAGCTCACGTTTGTGTTTTCAGGCAGCAAAGCGACGACGTTTGGAGGAGTGCAAACTTGATCAACAGGATTATACGAGAAAATTTTTTCGTTCTCATATAATTGGCGCCGTCTGTGGGAAAACACACAAAGAACAAAACATTTTGATCAAGCTTCCTCTTTAATTGAGATGAATAGCGCACAACGAAGACTTACCACATTCTGCTATTGATGGACAGACCCCGGAGGGAGGTAGGAGGCGTGAAGGATTACCTTTTGTCCCACCTATGGCAGAATTAGACCCCCAGCAACTGACCTCGCGGAGAGACATATGAGAGAGATGGGGGTTAAGCTCTCGTCGCTCTCAAAGCCCTGAAAGGCAAAGGCGAAGGTTGGATCCACAGGTTCTGGAGGATCGCGTAAGGGAGCACGACGAGTTGATATGGAGAATAGCGGTAGACATAGAGACAATGAAACGCCAAATAAAGGACAAATGAGTGGCAACGAAAGAAGGGCGCAGAGACAACACACTCTCTTACCACTCGGAAGATTGTGACAGACAAGTCACACCGTTACAAGCTGAAAGTAAGAGCCTTAGGATAGGCGATACATAATCAAGGACTTCTAGGACTCGTTACTCTAGGTCTGAGAGAACGAGGACTGAAAGGTCCTACATGGAAGAAAGCAATTATAGACCCTCGCACTCACACCAAACGACGTCTAGGCACACGGAGTTGCTTAGGTCGGCAGACCTACGGACAGTGCTTGAGGAAAGGGCTCGAAGGAGAGAAGACACTCGGGCGCGCGACCCTCGCAGAGTCTCTGCACTACAACGATTGGCACCTAGGACGCATGGGAGTATTGAGGTTGGAAAGCCAGAGCCGCGTCTTGCCTATGAACCAGCTGACAAAGCGCTAGAAAGGTTACAGAGTTCGCCATTCGTTCTAGCGATAGAGAACGCACCATTACCCTCAGGTTTTCATCAGCCCAAATTCACTATTTATGAGGAAAAGTCGGATCCCTATATACACTTTCGCCACGTTATGGCAGTGTATCGGTGAAACGAGACTCTAATGTGTATCTTGTTTCCTTCCAGCCTTGGTGACCTGGGTTTAACATGGTTTGAAAGGTTACCAGAAGGAAACATAGCCTCATGGGCGCAGTTGGCAGAGGCATTTGTGACTAGGTTTAGAACAAATACCAAGACGCCGGTGGAGATAGACCAACTACTCTCTATTGACATGGGCGAGAAAAAAACGTTGAAGTCTTACAACAGTCGATATTGGGAGATTTTCAATCAGATTGGGGATTGCCCCATAAATCTCGCCATCGCATAGTATAAACGGGGTTTACCGACAGGTACCAAGTTGAGGGATTCAATGACGATGATGCCGCCCCTCACAATGGAGGCCCTAATGGAGAGAGTACATCAGCACATCCGGGTAGAGGAAGATAGCGCCCGCGCTAAAGCAAAATCTGGTACAACAGCAGTGCCGGATAGAGAGACTGCGGGAAAAGTCAACACGGTAGAACAACCGAGCAAGAATGGGCGAGGCAGATGAGCCAACAGAGAGAACCCCTAAACAAGGAAGTTGAGAGTTCGTACTGCCATTACCACGGTATTCAACAAACCTATCTACCGGATTCTTAACAAGATACGCGATGAACCCTTCGTTCGGCGGCCAGTCAAGTTGGGAGAAGCACAAAGGAGCTACGATGAGAGGTACCATTGCATCTTCCATGATGAAAAGGGGCACCGAACTGAAAATTGTACACCATTGAGGCAACTGGAGAAGTTAGTGGCCGTTGGTCACCTGGACCAGTATATAGAAGGGGGAACACAGCCAGCCCCCCAGGATCGCAGCAAGCCGAGTGGGATGCCAGTCAACGGTCCACCCCAAGGCGCAATCAACGTAATACATGGGATCGTCGAACTTGAACGGGTATGTGAACTTAGAGGGATGATCAAAATGGCTGAGCACTTGAGGGAGGTACTAAGTGCACAACCTATCGTTAAAAGGTAAAAAACGGAGGTAATGAACATCATCTCTTTTTCTAATAAGAATCTAACAAGGTTACATTGCCCTCACAATGACGCGATGGTAGTCACTCTGCGCGTCAAGAATTTTGACATCAAGCGGATTCTGATTGACCAAGGAAGCTCGTGCGAGATAATGTACTATGAGACCTTCAAGCAACTAAAATTGAAGGACAAAGACTTGGCGTCTGCAACATCTCCTCTTGTCAGTTTCAACTCGATGCCAGAATGGCCAGTTGGCAAGATAATTCTGCCAGTCAAGGCAGGAACAATGACAAAATAGGTAGAATTTTGGGTATTGAAGGTCCCTTCCACCTACAACATAATTTTGGGAAGAGCATGGGGCATCAACCTACCATCAGGCATTACGGTTCCCTAATGAAACCGGAGTGATTGAAGAAGTCTTAGGAGACCAAATCATGTCGAAATAGTGTTTCATCACAGTAAATGGTAGCCCGGCTATAAAAGGGTTTGTACAGATGGTGGAGGAGCTAGAAAGCAATGAACTGTTTACAAATGTCGGCAAAAGCAGCCGAACAGAAGGCAGTGGAAGACTTGTGTAACAACCCCGGCCCACGATTAATATTAACCCATGATTAATTATGCCTAACAGTAATTAAGGAGGAATTCTGAATTAATTGGCATGTGTGTGTTGCATTATCTGTGTTTATATCTGTTTTGCGTAGGTAGATTTGTTCATGTTTTGGTTTCGGTTTGTAAATTGAAAGCCTTATAGGCATCCGACTCAGAAATTGACTTGATTTATATGTTAATTAAAATTTTATGGTAAGTTTAATTAAAAATTAATTTGGAACGATTAAATTAGACTTTTATTTGGCTTTAAATTAATTACACTTTTGTCCAAATCTAATTAAGGCCTTAGTGGACTTCCTTGAGCACCAAACACTCCCAATTCATTCCTTTGATGATACAAGCGTGAGAGTGAGGAAGAGAAAGGAGAATTGGTCCAAGACTTAAGAATTTGAATTCAAAACTAAGGATTGCTAGAATTGTTGTCAAAGTGAAGAAGATTAGAGGGTTTCAACTTCAACTCTTGTAGATTCGAGCCTCTAGGTAAGGAATTGAACTCTTAATTGAGTAATTGAGGTAGATTCTACAAGATTATTGGTGAATTAAGTGAATTCATGTATGAATTGCACTAGAGTTGGGAAGAATTGGGCCATACCATGCATGCATGTGCCTTTTCTCACAAATTGAGCATGATTTCAAAGATTTCTTTCATGCATGTGTTCATCTCACTTACATCTTGGGAGCTCATCATGTTTTCCATTAAATTGCCAAGTTTGGTCATGGTTTAAAGAGGTTGGATTCAAGAAAAATTCATGCATGTTATTTTATGAGTCTCTATGAGTTTTCCAAAGTTTTGGCCCAAAAAATTGAGTTTGGTACCTTAGAGGTTGAATTTGAACTTGTGGATCAAATCTGGAAATTCCAGAAATTTGATCCACGCTCGAGTGGGGGAATTCACGCTCGAGCAAGCACTCTGAGTACGTGCATTTCAGCTCGAGCGACGTGAGTCACACTCGAGCGTGAAATGCATATACCCAGAAGTTCATATGTTTTATAGTCCACTCGAGCGAGGGAATTCAAGTTCGAGCGAGGGTCTGAGTCTCACGCTCGAGTGGGATCGAGCGTCCTTCGAGCGTGAAAATCATGCAACTAGTACTTTTCCAAAGTTTACAGTCTGCTCAAGCAGGGAAAGTCACTCTCGAACGAGCCTTCATATCTTGCATGTCCGCTCGAGCGGGCAAAGCCACGTTTCAGCGTGGACCCTATTTTCAGCAAAATTTAAGAAATGTTTGCAAGTGCATTTTGTGTCCTCTTTTCATCCTAAGCATTCCTAGGTCATGCTTGAGACACTATAATGAGGATAAAGACTAGAAACACGCCAAGAACAAATAAAACAAGTTATGAATAATTCGAGCGAGTGTTTCAAGTGTGTATTTGTATGTATGTTTGTGTAGGTCACATGCCTCGAATTAATTGATTAATCTGCTCTGTTTGTCTGCACCCGAAGCCAACTGTGAGTAATAACTCTGTAAAGCTATGTTTAATTACAAGTATTTTCTGACTGGTATGATACGATCTGTGTTCTGAAATGCTATTTTATGAATTATGAATGAATGTCAATTCTTCTGAAATGTATTTGTGGCATCCTATGTTCACGTGACCCTCGCCCGGGGGTAACAATACCGTGGCCAATATGCACGTGGCCCTCGCCCAGGGGTAACAATACTGTGGCCTATATTCACGTGGCCTTCGCCCGAGGGTAACAATACCGTGGCCAATATGCACGTGGCCCTCGCCTAGGGGTAACAATACTGTGGCTTATGTTCACGTGGCCCTTGCCCGGGGGTAACAATACCGAGGCCTATATTCATGTGGCCCTCGCCTGGGGGTAACAATACCATGGCTACTTGCACGCAAGATATGGACCTTAATGGTCGTCGGTACCGACTATACATGTGGGTCTCAGGACCAAGTTGATATGATAGCTAATGGATGTACCACGTATGATCTTATTCAAAATCTGAATATGCATAAGACTCTGTTTCCGATAAAAATATGTTTATGATATTAACTTTAATTCCTGGATCTGTGACGGACATCATTCATTTAACCCTTTACTTAGTTATTATTCACTGGCCTCTAGCTCACTGTATTATTTATACGTATGTAGGTGGGCAAGCGCGTGACCAGGCTTGAGATGCTGCCTGGCGAGTTTTGGTGTCAGCCAGCTATTATGCCTCCGGTGGAGGTTCCCTTTTGAGATCTACCCGAGTTTGTAGTCTTTAGGACTTTTGTACTTTCGTAATGTTTGTGTCTGTCCTGAACATGTTGTAATCCTGTATATGTGACTTGGGTGATGTAAGGCTACTGTATCTTAATGCCTTATCTATATGTATGCAATATGTATATGAAATTTTTATATTTTCTATCCCATATATATGTTTGCACAGTTCTATGGACTATGTAAGTTTGCATAATTGCTTCCATAGCCCTTGTTATAAATATTATTCTGTTCAGAGGCCTTCGGTAATCTAAGGGTTAGTGGCCGGTTACGATGCTAAACCCATAGGGGCGGGTTTGGGTCGTGACAACTTGGTAGAGGTAAGGATAGATGAAAAGAACCCAAAAAAGTTCTTCTTGCTTGGCTCGTCTCTATCGAGCACTGAGAGAATAGAGGTTGTGGAATTTTTGATCTCTAACATCGAAGTGTTTGCCTGGACACCGTACGACATGCCTGGCATTGACCTTAATTTCATCTGCCATTAACTTAATGTCCATCCAACTGCCAGATCAATTATACAGCGAACTTGCCGATCGACACTCCACCACGCAGAGATAGTGGCGGAGGAAATGGGAAACTTGCTGGAGGCAGAAGCAATCAGAGAAGTACACTATTCCAGATGGATATCCAACACTGTAGTAGTGCCAAAAAAGAACGGCAAATGGCGAATTTACATGAACTACAAAACAGTTAACAAAGCATGCCCAAATGACAGTTTTCCCCTACCACGTATAGACTAACTGGTGGACCTGACAGCAGGGCATAACCGACTTAGCTTCCTTAATGCGTATCGTGGTTACCATCAGACCACTATGTATGAACCAGATCAAGAGGTCACATCGTTTACAACACTCAGAGGACTATATTGCTACAAGATCATGCCGTTTGGCCTAAAAAACACAAAGGCTACATTCCAACGGATGATCACCAAAATGTTTGCACCATTGCTAGACAGAACAATGGAAGCTTACATAGATGATATGGTGGTCAAAAGTGTCACAACCCGCTCCCCGTACCCAAGGGTTAAGCATCGTGATGGCTAGTAACTGAAGTTACCTCCGGCCAATTCTTGAACAAATTAATAAATGCGAGCGGAAATAATAGTGAAGGGTACCAAAATAATTATTGAAGCTTCTATTTTTATTACAAAATTAATTGATCAAAAATGCCGATATTTACATATAAAAATATCATAAAAGTGCTGTGTGTGTCTATTCCGCAGCCCCGCGTCTAAGACTTTCCAAAAGCTATTTCTGAATTGCATTATTTCCTGAAAATTGGTAAACAGCTATAAGCTCATGGCAGAGTGAGAAATATTATACCAAGAGTATAAGGGACACAAAATAACCATGGATAGTTATGTAACTAAAATATTTAAGATAACTTAGTCTGAACAAATAATTATTTAAGTAGCAAAACTGAGATTATGTAAATAAATAACCATAACCACGGTACCGAACAGAACAGAACAGAGATCACAGGAGTGATAATCAGAACATATGTATGGATTCAAGAGGTGGCTCGTACGGATTATAGAGGTGACTCCCACAATAGTGTAGCACTTATCTCCGCATATCACTTTGCTCCGAACAGAATAGAGGTCAATAGATCCATGACAATGGAGGGTCACAAAGTGACCAAACAGAAGCCAATGGTTATTTAAGTCCTCCAAGGCGTGGGACTCCTGTGGTGGTACTTTCAAAACATAATTGTTTATAAGGTTATAGTCAGATAATCTCTAAAAGTTAAACAAGCATACCCATAGGTTTCATTTTAAGCAAATAGGGGTTAGGAAGTAATCCACGTAACCGAAATATTAATATAATTTATAATAATTTATAAAACATAACTTGTATAAAATAAATATGGTAAGTCAAAGCATACGTAAAATATATTATGGTGACTCAAGATATAATATAACTCACTTTAAGATTAATACCTCACTATTTCTTTCCACTATAAAAATTTTTCTTAACTTTCAAATATAACTTGTATTAATATAACTAATAAAATATAACTTGTATAAAATAAATATGGTAAGTCAAAATATACGTAAAATATATTATGGTGACTCAAGGTATAATATAACTCACCTTAAAATTAATACCTCACTATTTTTTTCCATTATCAAAGATCTTAACTTCCAAACATAACTTGTATTAAGATAACTAATAAAATATAACTTGTATAAAATAAATACGGTAAGTCAAAACATACGTAAAATATATTATGGTGACTCAAGGTATAATATAACTCACCTTAACTTTAATACGTCACTCTTTTTTTCTACTATCAAAGACCCTATTGGATTCCATTATTTTTTTCTTCCTTTCTTTCCCTTCATTTCTCTCTTCTTTTCCTTTCTTTCTCTTTTTTTTCCACAGATCACCTCCTCCTTATATAAGGAGGTAAGAGCATTGACAGGCCAATGCGTGGCCAGCGAATCCTTCCACACATTTGATTCATTAATTATATAGATTTATATTTGTCTTTAATAAATATTTAAAATAATTACACTTTGGCCCAGCTTTAGAATATAACTATATAAATAAATTAATCCCTAATTAAATTACACTATATCGTATACCAACAGAAAATTAATTATTTATTTTACTACCACACCCATTATTATTATTATTATTATTATTTAGTTACTCTTACTTTTATATTTATTTATTCACTATCTTTAACTTTAATTTGGCCCAACTAATATTATAATTCCATATTTCTATTAATTTGGCCCCAAAATAATAATCCCTAATTAATCCCATACTTGATAATCCAATGCCAAATTAGATTTTGTATTTATTATTATTTATTTAATAATATATTATCACATATAACCATAATACTAGTATAAAATTTAAGGGACAACTTAAATTTTCAGGTTGTTACAAAAGGTAGGGATGAGAGGGACCATCTTGGGGACCTAGATGAAATATTCCAAATTTTGAAATCTCACAAGTTGCGCCGGAACGCATCTAAATGCGCATTCGGCGTAGAGTCAGGCAAATTCCTGGGCTTTCTAGTGACCAACCGGAGTATAAAAGCTGATCCCTCTCAGATCAAAACCAACCAAAATCTTGAGAGGCTCAACACAGTCAAAGAAGTGCAGCATCTCACTGGCCTAGCAGCCGCGCTCAACCGGTTCATAAGTCGGTCGTCAGACAGCTGTCGACCATTTTTCCAGGCACTAAAGGCCAAGTTTGAATGGGATGATGAGTGCGACCGTGCCTTGGAAAGTTTGAAAGGCTACATAACCTCTCCTCCGTTGTTAGTAAACCCAGTACCAAGAGAAGAGCTCTTTTTGTACTTAGCAGTTTCCCAACATACAGTTAGCGCAGTGTTGGTCAGAGTGGAAGGAATACAACACCTGCCTATCTTTTATATTAGCAAGACATTGCTGGGCACTGAAATAAGGTATTTGCCGTTGGAAAAACTGGCCTTAGCTTTGATGATGGCTTCAAGAAAGTTGTCACACTGTTTCCATGCCCACACCGTGATTGTCTTAACTGCTTTTCCCTTAAAAGCCTTGTTTGAGAGGGCGGATTTTTCTGGACGAATCTTGAAATGGACAGTGGAGTTGGGGCAGTTCGATATGAAGTTTCAACCAAGAACCGCAATAAAGGCCCAATATTTGGCAGACTTTGTGGTTGAGTTCACGCCAGGAAGTCATCATGTTTGCCTGATCGACTTGACCGAGACAACCAAAAGAAGAGGGAAAAGTGCCGCAGGAATTGCGCAGCCCCCAAAGCCGGATGTCCAACTGCATAGCAAGCCATTCAAGCTTGAGGAGAGGGAAGAAGGAACAAACAACAACACTGCTAGCAAGGACTCACCCAAAAGTAGAGTCATGAGACAGTCAGACAGTGAGGATCAAAGCCCAATGGCAGGCATTAACCTGGATGAAGGCATTAGCAACACTCCTGATTCCAACACATCATCAAACCGCTCCATTTGCTGGAAGCTATTTGTCGGAGAGATGTAAAAACTCTTCGTAGATGGAGCATCCAACAGGCACGGTGCAGAACTAGGCATAGTTCTCATCTCACCGAATGGCCTAACAATTGAACATGCAGTCAACCTTGACTTCCCAACATCCAACAACGAGGCGGGGTGTGAGGCATTGCTAGCAGGTTTAGAATCGACACTTCGCACGAAGGCCATCGAGTTGATGGTGTACAGTGACTCCCAGTTGGTAGTCAACCAGATTTTAGGCGACTACGAGGCAAAAGAAGATAGGATGGCTAAGTACCAAGACTTGGTCAGAAAGGAGATCATGAAGTTTGAAGTAGTCTGGATAGAGAAAATCGGCTGGAAAGCAAATAGTAAATCAGATGAGCTGGCCAGTTTTGCGTCAATGGAAGATACATTTATCCCACACACATTGCTGATTGACTTCCTACCCAGACCAAGTATTGAAGAACCCGAAGCATGTTGTGCAGAGCTAGGTCCTTCCTGGATGGACCCCATTATAGTATTTTTAAAAGATGACATCTTACCCGAAGAAAAGAAAGAAGCCAACAAAATTAGAGCAAAATCATAGTGATTTTGGCTCTCCCCATCACTAGCATTGTACAAAAAATCGTTCACAGGACCTTAATTAAAGTGTGTCCATCCTAGTAAAGTCGAGGCATTTTTGTTCGAAATACATGAATGCGTCTGCAGAAGCCACCAAGGGAGAAGATCGCTGGCATACAGAGCGATTTCACAAGGATATTGGTGCCCGTACATACAAGTAGATTCAAAGAAGTATGCCAAGAAATGTGAGAAATGTCAGAAGTTCGCACACCAAATACACCAATCAGCCAGAGAACTTCTACCATTGACCAGCCCGTGACCCTTTGCAATGTGGGGCCTGGATATAGTAGGACCGCTCCCAATGCGCCCAGTAACAAAAAGTTCTTTCTCGCAGCAATAGACTATTTTATAAAATGGGTAGAGGCAGAAACACTCGCATCTATAAAACAAAAGGACGTTAAGAAATTCGTTTGGCAGAACATCATAACTCGGTTCGGCATACCCAAGGCTCAATATCCCATAACGACACTCAGTTTGATGGCAAAATCTTTAGGGGCTTTTGCAAAGAATACAAGATAAAATTCTATAACTCTACACCGGCGTAGCCCCAAGCTAATGGCCAGGTTGAGGCTTCCAACAAAGTAGTCTTAGACGGTTTGAAGAAGAGGTTAGAAAGAGCAAAAGGCAAGTAGGCTAAAGAACTTTCCCATGTTTTATGGGCCTATTGTATCACACCTCAGCGATCAACTAGAGAAACACCCTTTTCATTGGCCTATGGCATGGAGGCAGTAATCCCACTAGAAGTAGGGTCCCCACTATTAGAAGCGAAAATTTTGATCTAAACTTGAATGGTGAAGCCATAGCCCTAGGACTCGACCTCGCAGAAAAAAGAAGAGAAAGCGCATTGGTGTACATCGCCTCATATCAACAAGAGTTGTCTAGGAAATATAACAAAACAGTGCACCCAAGGCAATTCAAGATTGGAGATTGGGTACTGCGCAAAGTAATAGGTAACACTTTGGTACCTGACGATGGCAAGTTAGGATCTAACTGGGAAAGACCATACAAAGTGATTGGTTTAGCAGGAAGATGGGCATATCATTTAGAAGACATGGACAACAAAGCTATTCCCAGGCCATGGAACACAGGCAACCTCAAACTATTTTACTTTTAGCTTTTTCTTAAAACACTTGTAATTTTTCTTTTTGTAATAAAACAAGTAGTATCTTACAATTATTTCCTTTGTAAAAGTTGTTCATAATTATTGCTAACTGGGGGCAATCAAGAAAGTTGGCAGGTTTGACCAACACTTTTTATTCTTCAACCAAGATAAGGATCTAGGCTCAAGATGGTTGGCATGTTTGACCAACACTTTTTTCTTCTTTAGCCAAGATAAGGATCCAGGCTCAAGAAGATTGGCAGGTTTGACCAATACACTTTATTCTTCAGCCGAGATAAAGATCTAGGCTCAAGAAGGTTGACAGGTTTGACCAAACACTTTTTATTCTTCAGCCGAGATAAGGATCTAGGCTCAAGAAGGTTGGTAGGTTTGACCAGCACTTAGTTCTCTTCTTCAGCCCAGATAAAGATCTAGCCTGAAGAAAGGTTGGCAGGTTTAGCCAACACTCAGTTCTTTTCTTCAGCCCAGATAAGAATTTAGGCTAAAGAAGATAGGCAGGTTTAATCAAAATTGTTTTCTTTTCGCCGAGATAAAGGATCAAGGCACACATCTCGGTTATAAAGTTTTGCAGGTTCCCAAAGTTATTTTTCAGCCAGGATAAGTATCTCGGCCGAACAAGATAGGCATGAGAAGGCATGACCGAGCTAACTAGGCCGGCTAGGCATGCAACAAAACTAATACACTACAAAGCGAAAAAGTGATGTGAATCGAACAAAAAGATGTAAAAAGGAAAGTTTTTTTCATTTCATTTGTAAGTAAGTACAAGAGGATGGGCATGTAGCCCGGTTACATTTTCTTAAAGAGAAAAAGAAAAAGAAATCAGGCAAACAAGTCATCTAGCTCGGCATCTAAATCGACCCGGACTTCGCCCATAGGAAGGCTGATTCCAGCATCAGCCTCCCGATTGGGCTCGGTTACGGGCACTTCGTCAACTGCACTGCGCAAGACTTGGCTGGAGTCCACCGGAGTAGGAGATAAAGACTGGTGACCCAGCTAAGTGTTGGAAGGAGGGGCGTTAAGTAGAATAGGGACCTCACTTCCTCTCCTTCCTCAAAAAACTTCTGTTGGACCGTATTAGCATAGTTCGTCATATATCCCAGTATGAAGTGAAGAGGGGGATTCAGGAAGATCTCGGAGCCATGTCCATGACCGAGCTTTTCAGCAGCAGTCTTCCAACCACATTTAAAGAAAATATCCTTGGCAGCTTCACATTGTTGGATATAGGTCTCCTCTTCTTCCTTGAAGCCTCGGTCCTCTACGTCCTCCATCTTTTTCCTCATTTCCTCTAGCTTGGCATTCTTTTTCCTCTCCAACTTAGCCAGCTCCCACAAGTAGAGATCTTTTTTCTCGGCTAAACCTTTTTGTTTGTCAGCCTCCGCCGTGCTGACCAGTTTGACTAGCTTTGTGTTTTCGGATTCTAGCTCGATCAGCTTGGCTTTAGCTTCTTTTAGTTTGGCTGCCTTGGCATCTGCATCAGCCACGGCTGACCATGCCGTCTTCTGCAGCTCAAGCACTCGTTTGTGAGCCACTTGGCTCTTTTGCAGGGCCTGCATAACATTCAAAGCGGTTACAGGAAAACCAAGCATTGGGTCTATAATGGTATCATTTATTGAGTTATAGGGATTTCAAAGCTTACCAGTATCATAGACTTGGACGCCGAGTGGATGGCCTTCAGCTCGGTCAAACCCTCGTGTCCCTCTATGTCGGCGGGCAGGCAGACACTTTTCGCCAAGTTGAAGGCTAGAAGGTGATCCTTCTCAGCACTAACAGAGTCAGAGGCTATTATTGCACGACCCCTAAAGGACACAGTTTGTAGCAATTCAAAATTTTTCCCTCCGCTCGAGCGGGGGAGTTGACGCTCGAGCGGACTTGTAAGGCTTCTAGTATTTTGCAGTCTGTCCCAAAATTCTGAGAGTTGTGAATCTCCGCTTGAGCGTAGGAGTAGTCGCTCGAGCGGCCGGCTTTGTTGGTCTGCGCGCTCAAGTGCGAGATTGGGCGCTCGAACGGTCTGCCTAGTTGAGTTTGAATTTCTGATGCCAGTGTGATTGTTTTTGACCTTTTATTATTATGTTTGGAGCCTCCATATTTTATTTTGGGTCATTGATTGAAGCGGTAACATGATGGTAAAGTAAGATTGGACCAAAAACTTTAATTTGGATAATCTTCCTACGAACAACCGTCATTCTTTTGCCCCTTTTTTGTTTCTACACTTTGAATTTGGATATGAGACTAGAACCATTGGAAAGCTTGTTTCCGGGGCTTCAATTTGGACATAAGAACGACCTAAAATGGAGTCCGGATGGGAAAGTTATACCTATTTGAAGTTTTGAAATCTGTACAGGAAACAAGTACGCTCGAGCGGGAAAAGAGACGCTCGAGCGGATTTCGCAAGTTCAACAATTTTAAAAGTGGGTTTCTAGATCATTCTTTGCACATTTCTTTTCCTTCTTCCTTCCTCTTACCCTAGGTCCGAAAATCTTAGAGATTTCGACCCCAATACTTCCAATTCCTCAAAGATTTGGCCAAGACCCCTTGCAAAAACGTGAAGAAGGTTTGGAGATCTCACTTTCCATTCGATTGGAATTTGGATTTGTGAAGGAATCTCAACAAAGCTTTGCTCTCTTGCTTGATTCTTGAGGTAGGGATCCTAGTTCTTCTTCAATACTTGCATTAATAGATAGATTTGTGGTATTTTGGTTATATACATACAACATCCACATCTTTGAGCATGTAGTGTTAAATCATGAAATTTTGGGGGTTTAGGGTTTGAAGTGTTGGGGTTTAAATTGTTGGGTTAAGATTGTGGATTATGAATCTTAGGTGTATAATCAGTGGGAAATTTGGAATAAAAAGTGATGGTGTGAGAAGTTTTAATTTTTCTTGAAAACTCTAAGTTGATTCATGATGATAATTAATGATTTTGCCCAAATTGAACGTATAATCATGAAATTGAGAGGTTGAATTGTATATATACAAGTTTAATTGAATTTTGGAAATGTTTGAAAGTTATGTTAAAAATTAGCGAATGAACATTGTTATGGGCATTGTAAATCATGTTGTAATGTGAAATGAAATTGGGAGGAAAGGATTTGTTGATGATGTGGATGATATAAACTTGGTTATGGAATGTTGAAATGGGATTTAAGAATTTACCTTGAATTATGTTGAATTATATCTAGTGGTGTTGAATTTAATCATGTTGAATAGTGTTGATTATGTTGAATTGTGTTGACTATGTTGAGTTGTGTTGAATTAAGTTGAGTTGTATTGATTTTGGGTTGATATAAATAAAGGAAGTTTTTTCCTAATTGGATCAAATTGTTATTGTGTATAAACAATTAAAATTTGTCATTGTAAATGTGAAAGCGGATGATTATTAATGATGATGATGGAGTTTGATATGCATTATCACTCCCATATGAGATTTTGGAAAAACATATCTTTAAAGGAATTTATGTATCAGTTTAGGTGTATTTGTTTTGGGCTATCGGTAGAGGATAGCTGTGATTGGTGTAGAAATTGCATGTTGACTAGGCAAACTAGACTATTTATAAATCATGCATATCATGGAGAATGCAATGGATTTTGAGGATTTAAACTGTATGTTTTGGAAATTCTTGTGCTATGTTTAAGAGCACTTGTTTCATTTGAAAATCATATTTTGGATCACATGTATTGTGCTAGTTGAAAAGAGTAAATAATATGATAAGTCTAAGAAATGGTTGTCATTGAATATGACTTTGTGTTTTAATACATTGTATATGTATGATTGTTTGGGAGGAGAAATGAGATGTACTCCATTATAACTAAGTTGGCCGGAGTGTCCTGGGTGAAAGTCCCGAAATTTATACATAGGTGCCGATCCCGCGAATGAAATTTTCGTAAAATGGCAATTTGAAGTGTTTATATGTGTTTTGTATGATTGGAAAACCACTAAGTTGTAGTCTCAATCTGGTTGTTGTGAAATAATGAAATTGACTCATGAATCGAAAAGAATAAATGAATTGAAAATGAATTGAAGGAAAATGGATTAAGGATTGAAATTGGCATCATGTGGGTAATTGGATTAGGGGCTAGTAATGATGAACTCAATGGATTGCTTGTGGCAAAAAGGGAAGATTATGAGTTTTGTTTTGTAAGTAATTGGAAAATTGAATTAAAAAGGGGTTTGTAATTCTTGTGGTATGTTGAACCCTAATCCTTTGAATTTTGATGTTATGTAGTATGATAAATGGAAATGAAATGTGTAATATTAGAATGGAAATGAAATGTGGAATATTAAAATGGAAACGAAATGAGAAATAATTTGGAATCGGGTTGATAAATTTAAGATAATGTTCTTCCTTAAGTGTACTTGTTTTCAAAGAGAAATTATGGCCTCTTAACGATGAGAGACTACATTTATGGCAAGGATTTTTCTTAAAGGTTCAAGTGAAATTTTAAGAAAAGATACTTTTGTAGAATATTTTGAGCTATATGGTATCACTCTGCATGCATGATCATTTTTATCTATGTGTTAGCTATTGTTGTAGACCTATGAGATTCCTACTGGGCATTAGTGCTCACCCCTCGTTGTTTTATTCTTTTTCAGGAAGAGAATTTCGGATTCATTAGTTGAAGAGTATGGATTCCATGTATCTCTTTGTATAAATTTTATCATAGATGTTAAGGGAATGCAAAATGTATCTTATGGTTTGTAATTATTTATTTATAGCTCTGTAGCGGAAGCTTGGCATGTATTATTGTTATCATTGTAATATTCATGGAGAGAGAGAACATGTATCATTGTGTTTCTATCACCCAAGGGTAATAGACTTTTAAAAAAAAAAAGGACCTAATTTTAAGGCTTTGGTAATGTTTCCGAGTTATTAAAATTGAGGCGTGACACAGTTGGTGCCCACACCGGGGGGGATAGAGGATTTGAAGGGCTTGGCCAGTTGCAACCTTGGGGCAGAAAGGCCTCTGGCAGTTCGGTCTCCGGTGGCTCGGTGTTGTCTTCGTCTGTTAGGCGCTATGGCGCAGAACCAGTGCAGGGCCGTTTGTTTGACCGAGATGACACAGCTTGGGTAATTGGAAGGGCTACCATAGCATCGCGTGATTGGCCGGCCTGTGGTATCTCGGTTTGGACCTCGACAGTGGAAGTTGAGGTTTGCTCAGTGATAAGGGCACAAACGACTCGTCGCTTGGCCATTTCTTGCTCTTTAGTCAGAGGAGTGAGGTTGATTTGGGGTAAGTTTGGGTCTGGCTTGGGGGAAGGTTCTAAGAGGAAGTCGGTGACTCTGGTCTTCCTCTTTCTATTGTAACGGTAGGTCGGCTCGAAGTTTAGTAGCTCGGCCCAATCGCAGTGACGGTATCGAAGTATGGCACAGAGGGCATCTTGATTGGAATAAGTGTGATATGATTTAAACTGGCTTAAATCTGCAAAGAAGAAAGACAATGAATGCAATAGGTTAGCACGGTAGGAATTGAAACAACAAAGAAAATTAAATCAAAGTGTTCTTACCAGCAGTCCCTTTATTCCAGTTTATGTTATAGCCTGGTATCTGGGCTTCTTGATATTCAAAATTGCCGGTAACCCAGAAAAAATTGTTGTTGTTCAAGTTTTTGTCTGGTGTGTTTTTTATAATTTTTTCTCAGCCTCTTCTTGCTCTGAGGTAGTACACCCAACCGTCGTCATTTTGGC
The DNA here is from genome assembly GCF_004153795.1 of Camellia sinensis. Taxonomy (NCBI): domain Eukaryota; kingdom Viridiplantae; phylum Streptophyta; class Magnoliopsida; order Ericales; family Theaceae; genus Camellia; species Camellia sinensis. Next base: position 340,600 of record NW_021026407.1, on the reverse strand, counting down.
CGAGCGAATATTGATGAAATAGCTCGGCCAGTTTGAGGTTGAGGCCGAGCCGGCGATTTAGCTCGGCAATGTCATTTACTATTCTATAAGTGTTTGTGAAGAGTTAGGTTGGACATAATCTTGTTTGCCTGAGGAACTCGCATATAAGGGGCTGTACAGGGAACCGAAGCCCGGTTTCTACAATCGATATCACTGTAAATGGGACGAAGCCCGATTTGCCCCAGGGCGTGGTGTCTAGCTCGGCTAAAGAGAGGTAGACATTGTCAGGGATATGGTAGTCTTTTCAGAATTCGGCCATGGCCCTAGGCGAGTTTACCGAGAATTGATATTTGCCCATTAAACTTAAAAGTGGTTGTGTATAATTGAGTATGACAACCTAGCTCGGCGTTGATGTGGCTTTGGGTGGCTTGGTTGAGCAAAATCGCTCTGGGGCAAGGTGTAAGGGTGTGCCTGGCCAATCTAGTCAAGTCTGTAAAGTGAACATAAAAGGTGTTATGCCCAGATAACTGGACCGAGCAAAGTAAATAGGCAGAAGTTAAAAATAGTATAAGCCTAGCTCGGCTGCATCTGGGGTATAGCAAGTTTCCAGTTCGGTCGTCAAACAGGTACAGCTCAAGTTTTATAGCATGGTTGGAGATCAACGCACAAGATTATAGCGCGCTTCTAGTTCGGTCAAGTATAAGCTTAAAGGTCGCAAACAAGTTCCTAGTTCGATCACAACGTGATTTTGGATCAAAAACATTGTTTTACAAATCCAGCTAGTGTGTTTCTGGGCTTAAGCGTGAGACTTTGGGTTTAGACTCAAAATGTTCTAGTGTGTATAACATGTTTGTGTGGGGATTAGGTGCTGGAATTATAGAAATTAAATGAAAAGGAACACCAGCAAAAGAAGGAAAGGGCATGAGGAGCTTATAGATTGAAGGCGTGAAGGCTGAATCTAATAGAATGAGCTGCTGCGATTGGGATGAACAAGGCAAGCAATTTAGGTGCTAAGATGGAGACTTGGCAGTAAAAAGTGAGGATTTGGAGTTAAAGTGCTCGAGGTTTTTCCTGAAAGAAGATAAACAGTAAAAAACTTCTCGTGAAGATGAACAGTGTATTTGAATGAGGTAAAGAAAAATGCGGGCTTTTTGAAATCTTTGGGTAGCGTGTGACGGCTGTCGCAGTGTATGAGGGCAATCAAAACATGCCACGTGTCCCAATAAGGACACGATGTTAGGAGCATGAAAAGACGGGGTGTATGGCCAGCGTAATTCTTGGAACCGACCTATGTTTGGGTTTGGACGGTATTTTTGCTCAGCTTGGCAGAGTGTTTTGGAAGCTGGATGGCATGGACCTTGGCAGGTTGGTCGAAAGTGGATAATTCCAAGCATGCTATGCAGATGGAATTAAGAGACAATTGAGAGGATAATTTATATGGATAAATTAGACCGTGTTAAGGACTAGGTTGTGGGCCATTCTAGAGGCTTCGGTAGCTCGGTCTGGTACCGACTGACATTGATCTGGTCAGCTTGGATGCCTTGCAGCCGACTGAGGTACTCATCACTGATAAGAGCCGAGCTACGTTTAGCTCGGCCGAGAGCTTTGTACGTCGTTACTTTTATTAAGAGCACTACAGAGGCAAGCTGGCTCGGTTAAAGCCACATCGACATAACCAAGCTAGAAAACCATCTCACTTGGATAACAGTGAGTAGGGAGTTATCAGGATAGACATTATCCTTAGGAGTGTGATTCTTAGGAGGACTCTGCTAAAGAGAGTTGAAGTCCTACTAAGATTGTACCAGGCGGAATCTATAAAAGCTCATGACAAGACCTGTACGAGCACAAAAATAATCTCCTCGTATAATCCTATTGATCAAGTTTGCACTCCTGCAAACAACGTTGCTTTGCCATCTGAAAACACAAATGTGAGCTAACCGGCGGGTGTGTGCCGGAAACCCCTCCGATGCCTAAGTCAACAACTAGACAATAGACAATAAGCTCTGTGTATTCTAGAGTAAGAATTGGGATACCTGTACATAGGTCTGTCATGAGCTTTTATAGATTCTGCCTGGCACAATCCTAGTAGGATTCTAACTCTCTTTATAAGAGTCCTTTTAGGAATCATACACCCTACTCACTACCAACCAAGTGAGATGGTTTGCACAATCCTAGTAGGACTCTACTATCCTCAGCAGAGTCCTCCTAGGAGTCTCAAGCCCAAGGATAATGCTTATCCTTAAAACACTCTCATCACTGCTAGCCAAGTGAGATGGCTGAACCCTTACCTCGGCTGACACTGCGGTTAACTGTGCTCACACAGCTCGGTGATACTTTAAGCACCACTGTCAGTCTTAACTTTGAGATGACGCGCTGCAAAGCTATCCTTTAGCTCGGTCCTCCATCCAGTGGTACCTCGGTCCAGGATAGCTAGGTCAGGCCACTGGTAGCCCATCTCTGACCGACCCGATGTTTAGATGATCAAGGACTGTGCTACATAAATAATTACCTCGGCCCATAGTTCGGCCAAAATCCAAAATATGAGATGTCTTCTTGGCCTTAGACCGAGTTACATTAGCCCTTATCACAACCTATTACGCGGCCCAACTCCCAAAAAAGACTCTTTCTAGCTCGGCGCAATTTGTTTACAAATTACCCTCTCAATTGCCCCTTAATTCCATCTGCGTAGCATGATTGGGATTATTTTTCGTCCAGCTTAGCTAAGAACGCCCCACTTTGCTGAGCTAAAAAGTTGTTTGGTTTCACACCTCGTTCGGCCTCAACAAGCCTTGTCAGTTGCTCAACATGTCCTTCCACTAATCTAGTACGACGTCATTCCCAAGTGATGTAGGCTGAAAGGTACCACATTGAGGCCACTTAAGTTACATTTTTTGTCTTTTAATTTTATTTATTTGGTGGAGATGATGTGTTTCGTGCACTTGTACAGATTTGACAGGAAATATGAAAATTCAATCAAAAGGGGGCGCGAAATCAGATTCTCTGAGCGAGACGTGAAAAATCCGAGTTCACCAGGCCCTTACACGTGCGGCCAAGTTTCACCGCACGAGCAGCCCACACCACCGCACGAGCGGCCCACCTAGGGACGCGTGCACGGACTTTTTGGTCTATTTTGCTCCGAATAAAAGACATAAAATCAGTCACAGTTAGGGTTCGAAAATTGAATACAGAAAAGAGGGAGGCTAGGGTTTCAAAGGGAGAAACACTACCAAAGCTTAGAAAACACTTCCATGGGGGCTTCTTCTTCATCTTCTTCCTCTTTCCACTCCTCTATGAGTGGCTAGTCGTCTTTTCTAGGGGTTGATGAAACCCTAGCCATGTAATGGAATTTTTCACGAGCTTTCATTGTAACTTGGTTTGAATGAATGTATGGATGTTTTAGAAGTTTATAAATAATTGTTTCGTTCTTCTCTTCAAGCATTTTACTCTCTGTGATTGTTTAATGTTTTCCATACATTAGTATTCTTTGTATTTGTATTCAAAGTACGAGACGAGTCATGCTATGAGAGACGGGTCGTTTTGCTAACATAGTTTAGAGCAAACGACTCGTACTACTTGGGATGATTCGTGCCTGTACATTGAATGCAACAACCCTCTTGATCAATATTTCAAACTTGTAGTTTTGAAATATTGGATAATTCAAACCGAATTGCGATTGATGGTTGATGTTAAGTCTCATTCATGTGGTTAGTGGTGAATTCTCTACCCTAGGATTTTTTCCCAAAAATTAATATCTCAAACCCTAGATTTTAATTGTCAATATAATTCTTCAATTTTATTTAATTACTGTTTAGGTATAGAATCAATCTTATCTTTTTAATCAAAATTAATTTAGGAATTTTGCGATTGAATTAATTTAATTTCACAATAGTCCCTGTGGATCGATACCTGGACTTGCCATTATTCTGATTGAATTTGGTATAGTTTAGTATTTAATTTTGGTGTGTTCAACGACCCATCAAAATTTGGGGCCGGTGCCGGGGATACATGGCGTGCTCGTCATATACCTCCAAAATTTTGAACAACCCCGCGTTTTTCCCTTCAATATTTATACCCCTTCGAGTTCACAATCGCACGAGAATGCATTTCTTCTATGTTACCGGGCTATATGTCCCACCTTTTGTAATCATCTTCCAAAAAATTTCGATCTCTTTGCTCGGTGACAGTGTTTCTTTTTTCAATATTTTGCATTATTTCGACTGCATGCCTAGCCGAACTAATTAGCTTGGCCTTACCTGATCCTGCCAACCTTCTTTGGTCGAGATACGTATCTCAGCTGAAGAATCCAAAAAACTTACTGGTCAAACCTGCCAACTTGCTTTGGCCGAGGTAACTATCATCCCGGTCAAAGAGTGCCAAAAATTTGTTGGTCAAACCTGCTAACCTGCTTTGGCTGAGGTAACTATCATCCCGGTCAAAGAGTGCCAAAAATTTGTTGGTCAAACCTGCCAACTTTCTTGAGCCTACATCCTGATCTCGGCTGAAAAATGAAAAGTGTTGGTCAAACCTGCTAACCTTCTTCAGCCTTGATCCTTATCTCGGCTGAAGAACAGGATATGTTTGGCCCAACCTGGCAAACTTCTGTCAGCCTAGATCCTTATCTCGGCTGATGGACTAGATGTTGGTCAAACCTGCTAACCTTCTTCAGCCTTGATCCTTATCTCGGCTAAAGAACAAGATATGTTTGGCCCAACCTGCCAAACTTTCGTCAGCTTAGATCCTTATCTCGGCTGATGGACTAGATGTTGGTCAAACTTATCAACCTTCTGAAGCCTAGATCCTTATCTCGGCTAAAGAATGAAAATGTGTTGGTCAAACCAGCCAAACTTTTTATTGCCCCCCAGTCGGGCAAAGACTTGTTAGAAAGAGTTGGTCAAAACTGCCAACTCACTTTGCCCTCAGTTGGGCAAAGATTTTTTACTTAGTTGGTCCTTCTTGTCGACCGTACTAACTTTTGTTGAATGTGTTCTGTCTGACATCGCTGTTTGTATCAAACTCTGCCTTGGTGCGCATCACATCTTCCTCTACCAAGATATGTTGGTGCACTCTCTCCATCAGGGCTTCCATGGTAAGAGGCGGCGTCATTGTCATTGAATCCCTCAACTTATGACCCACTGGCATACCTCACTTATACTGTGCAATAGCTAGGTTTGCGGGGCAATTTCCAATCTGATTAAAAGTCTCACAATATCGATTGTTGTAAGATTTTAGTGTTTCTTTCTCGCCCATATCGATGGAGAGCAGCTGGTCTATCTCCACAGGTGTCTTGGTGTTTGTTTTAAACCTGGTAACAAATGCCTTCGCTAGTTGTGCCTATGAAGCTATGCTACCTTTTGGCAACTTTTCAAACAACGTTAAACCCAGGTTGCCAAGGCTAGAAGGAAACATGATACACATTAGAGCCTCGTTTCGCCGATATACAACCATAACCTGACGAAAGTGGCTCAAGTGCATGCAAGGGTTTGACTCCCCCTCATATGTATTGAATTTGGGCTAGTGGAAGCCTGAGGGTAATTGTGCATTGTCTATTGCTGGAATGAATGACGAGCTCTGTAATCTTGCTAACACTTTGTCTGTTGGTTCGTAGGCAAAGTGTGGTACCGGTATTCCAACCTCGACACTCCTATGTATCCTAGGAGCCAACTGTTGTAGTGCAAAAACTCTACGAGGGTCGCGAGCCTGAGTGTCTTCTCTCCTTTGGCTTTTTCCTCTAGTATCGTCCACAAGTCTGCCGACCTAGACAACTCTGTATGCCTAGATGTAGTTTGGTGCGAATGCGAGGGCCGATAACTGCTTTCCACCATATCAGACCTTTCAGTCCTCGTTCTCTCAGACCTGGAGTAACAAGGCTTGGAAGTTCTCGATTGTGTATCGCTTGTCCGGAGGCTTCTACTTTCAGTTTGTGACGATGTGACTTGCCTGTCACCATCTTCTGAGTCGTAAGATCGTGTGTTGCCTTTGTACCCCTCTTCTGTTTCTATCTCTTCGCCTTTTATCTGGCGCCTCATAGTCTTCATGTCAATCGCCATTCTTCTTATTACTTCGTCTTGCTCTCTTACGCGATCTTCCAGAACTTGAGGATCCATCCTCCGCCTTTGTCTATCAGGGCTTTAAGAGCGGTGTAGACTTGAGCCCCGTCTTTCTCACGCCTCTCTTCATGGATTTCGTCGCTGGGGATCTAATTCCGCCATGGGTGGTACATAAGGCAACCCTTCGCGCCTTGCGCTTCCTCCCGGGGTCTGCCCATCAATAGCAGAATGTGGTAAGTCTTTGTTATGAACCATTGATTTCAACTAAAGAGGAAAACTTGATCAAAAGGTTTTGTTCTTTGTGTTTTCCCACAGACGGCGCCAATTGTATGAGCACAGAAATAATCTCCTCGTATAATCTTGTTGATCAAGTTTGCACTCCTCCAAACAACGTTGCTTTGCCACCTGAAAACACAAATGTGAGCTAACCGGCGAGTGTATGCAAAACCCCTCTAATGCGTAAGTCAGCAACTAGACAATAGACAATAAGCTCTGTGTATTCTAGAGTAAGAATTGGGATACCTGTACATAGATCTGTCATGAGCTTTTATAGATTCTTCCTGGCACAATCCTAGTAGGATTCCAACTCTCTTTGTAAGAGTCCTCATAGGAATCACACACCCTACTCACTACCAACCAAGTGAGATGGTTTGCACAATTCTAATAGGACTCTACTCTCCTCAGCAGAGTCCTCCTAGGAGTCTCAAGCCTAAGGATAATGCTTATCCTTAAAACACTCTCATCACTGCTAGCCACGTGAGATGGCTGAACCCTTACCTCGGTTGACACTGCGGTCAACCATGCTCACACAGCTCGGTGATACTTTAAGCACCACTGTCAGTCTTAACTTTGAGATGACGCCCTACAAAGCTATCCTTTAGCTCGGTCCTCCATCCAGTGATACCTCGGTCCAGGATAGCTAGGTCAGGCCACTGGTAGCCCATCTCTGACCGACCCGATGTTTAGATGATCAAGGACCGTGCTACATAAATAATTACCTCGGCCCATAGTTCGGCCCAAACCCGAAATATGAGATGTTTTCTTGGCCGTAGACCGAGCTACACCAGCCCTTATCTCGGCCCATTACGCGACCCAACTCCCAAAGAAAACTCTTTCTAGCTAGGCTTAATTTGTTTACAAATTACCCTCTCAGGACCTATGTACAGGTGTCACAATTCTTACTCTAGAATACACAGAGCTTATTGTCTATTGTCTAGTTGCTGACTTAGGTATCGGAGGGGTTTCCGGCACACACCCGCCGATTAGCTCATGTTTGTGTTTTCAGATAGCAAAGCGACGACGTTTGGAGGAGTGCAAACTTGATCAACAGGATTATACGAGAAAATTATTTCGTGCTCGTATAAGTTGGTATATCAATTAGTGTACTAACGTATGATGTGATATAATTTTAGAGGTTTTGAATTTTTATAATTTGTATAATGGGTGGAGTCATAATTTAGAAATCAGCTCCGCTACATAGCTCGAAAGCATGAGGCTCGAATGGCCCGAATTTGACTTTCTATCTGCTTTGGGCGTGTGCTGAACTCAACTCCCACACCCCACACATTTCATTTGAAAAAAAAAAAGGAAAGAAAACATAACACCTAACTCTCCATGACCCATCTCCAATGGTCCTTCAATCACTGTCTCACATAGGTGTTCTTGTGGGTGTTTTTGTGAGCAGTGATCGACTCAGTGATTGTGGCTGAGGCATGGCTCAGAACCCATGTGTTAGCCTACTACCCAGCCACCAAAATCACCACAATTATTGTCGGACACACCGTTCTCTGCAACACAAATCAACAGCACCACATGGGTTTGATTCTCCCATCTGTGAAGAACATTTATCACTCTCTAACTAGGTGGGGTTTGGGGAGAGAAATCAATGTCTCACCCTCTTTCTCTTCCAATTGTTTGAACCTATCCTATGCTACCTACAGAGACGATTTGGCTGAAAATTTTATCAAGGTAGCACAGTTTCAGGCTTTCACCAGCAACGTACAACAATACCAAGCAAGATTTTTGTAGAGTGCACCATAAAAAGTTTGTCCACGAATTAGGCAATAATAACTCTGCTACTCCTCTTTCCTAACTTGCTTCGCACTTCGATACTTGCCTTCAGCCCCCCCAACTCTATCTCTCTCTCACACACACATATATATATACATACATATAGAGAACAATAGAGCTTCAATCAACTTTGCTACTCATCAAAATGTTGAAGATGGTATGGCTCTCTCTCCTCCTCTTCCTCTCTTCTTTGCATTGTCTTACCGGTAATCAAACCTCAACCCAAATCTCTTTTCTACTTTCACTTTCTTTTCTTTTCAACATAGAGAGGAGAGAGAGAAAATATGACAAAAATATATTTGATTGAGTTTTCGAGCCAATCGGGCCGAAAAGTTTCGAGCTACGAAGCTTTTCTCATTTAGAAATAATAATGTCATAATATATGTTAGTATACTAAGGGGTGTTTTGGGAAGATGGTTAAAAACTGTTTTTAATTTTTTTTAATTTTTTTGTGAGAGAGGAAAGTGGGTTAAAAGTTGAAAAGTAGCTTTTAATTCACTTCCCAAAATAGCCCTAATTAATATACCAATTGGTGCATGTAACACCACCGTATTATTATTGACACATGATAGTGGATGAGACCATTATAAAAGAATATAATTGTACTATATATAAGAATCTTGTGACATACAAACACATACTCCCTCTGTCCCAAAATAATGGTTCTTTTTGGGAAATTCAATTTTTTTTGATAGTACAATTATTGCATTTGAAAAAAGTTAATTTTTCAAAATTATCCTTTTGATAATACATTTTTTGAGAATATCAATGTCATAATTGTACTTTTTATAATTTTTATTAATTTAAAAGAAGGGAAAAATAGAAAATTTATATTATTTTTGTACTTGATTTTTGAAGAGGGGCTAATATTTTAGGACAATAAAAAATAAAAAATAAAAAAATAAACTAATATTTTGAAACGAAAAAAATAAATGAATTGAGATTCATGCCATTATAAAAATAAAATTATTTTTTCAATATCCTACTAAAATTCAATTTCCACTACTAATAACGTCGCAGGGCGAAACCTCGGTTTTAATTGGGCTAGGTAATATTTATTTAACTTGAAGAAAAAAATAAAAAATACAAATGCGCGAGCCAGTCACGATCAGTGGGTGGGACGCTTACATTACACTGGACATAGCGATAAGTTTGTCTTACCAAACAGCAGTAATAAAATGTAGTTCAAAAATAATAATAATAATAATAATAATAATAATAATAATAGTAAATTATAAATGGAGGAGCATCTCTTCCAATGTGAGGGCACTATTTAGGCTTGTGTGGGTCTTGATGATTCAAATTATTTTTTTATTGAGTATTTTGTATATTTTATTTGCACAAAAAATTAGGTTAATCAGTGTACTTATTCAATTTATAACATTTTTAATCAAAAAATTGTATAATTTATTTTTAAAAAATATGATAAATTGAATAAGTTACAATTATTAAATCAAAATTGTGTAGATAAAATACACAAAGTATTCAATAATATAAACGATTCGAATTATAGAAACGAGACCCGTAGTAAGCCTCACAACCCAAACAATGCACTCCAGAATCCTCCTTCATTATAAATACACAAAGATTTACTAAAATATAAATTATTTTTTAGAATTTTAAAATTATATTTTATCCTTTTAAATTTTTTATGCCTTTTTTATTAATAAAAAATTAAATTAATTAATATTTTTTAAAGATTTCAAAAATTTATTTTAATTTATAATTTTATTATTATATAGATAGTTAAAAAAATTATTTTCCTGTTAATTCTATTAAATAAAAAATTTAATAAAATTATATTTATAAGTTTCAAAACTACAAAAACAATACATGTCTTAAACAAAACTCATAATCTGTTTATAATTTATCCAAATAATAAAAAAAACTTGAAAATGAGGACAAAGGATATTATTTTTGTATTGCAATAAACAAAAAAATAAAATAAAAAAAATGAGGCAAAGACCCAGATCTGATCTGTTTGCAAGTATACTCTACTCATCACTTCTGTCATCATCTCGCATGAGGTCGGTTGCAACCCAAGAAGAAAGAAGTGCCTTTTCTTTCCTTCTTCTTCAAAATTCAAATCTCACAGATCTGAACACAAAGGTTAAAAAAAAGCAATGAAGAACCACAATCCGGGTAAATTACATATTTATTTAAATTATAAATTACTTCTCGTGATTTTAAAAATTATATTATGTCTCTTAAAATTTCTAATTTAATAACAAATTTTTAATTTTATAGCAAATAAGTCTTTTTTATTAATAAATCATCAAGTTAATTAACAGTTTTTAAAAATGTTAAAATTTTATTTTAATTAATAATTTAGATAATTTTATTATTATATAGGTGAATAGTTAAAAATTTAATTTTTTTAATTAATTCTGTTAAATAAAAAATTCTGACAGAGAGATATTTGTAATTTTAAACCATAAAATATAATTTATATTTTAAGTAAACCTCAAGAGCAGGTGTATTTGTAATTTACCCTCCAAAACCTTTTTAATCTCTCTCTCTCACTAGTTTCTCTCTCTACAACCTCCCCATTGCTATTTGCCCTCCAATCTTCTCTCCAACAACACCATGAATGGTTCTCTGTAATTAGAGTCTCTCCAGATCAAAGGTGAGTCAAACCCCCCTAACCTCTCACCAATATCTCTCTCTCTCTGAACCCCATTTTCTTATTATTAGTTTTCAAGTTATGGAAGTTTAATAACTGTTTGAGGTCTTCAAGAATAGAATTTTCCTATGACAAACAGGTCTCCAAGAAATTGTTTTTTATATAAGCAAGTTAGGATAATTGAACGAGCTGATCTTAAACTAAATAAATTCAACTTGATGTAACTCGTTCAAGCTCAGCAAAATTATATATTTGAGATTTGAGATTTGAGTCAATCTCGAATCCAAATTTAAGCTTCTTAATTAAATGAATCAATCTAATTAATTCAGCTTGTTAACGTTGTGTTTGGTTGGAAAAATATTTGGGAAAATATTTATTAGTATATTATTCTATGTTAGTGTATATCAGCTGTTAGTAGGGTATATTTCTTTTCCTTTTATTTTATTTTATTAGTGCCACTTTCAGCTCCTCTCCTATATAGAGGAGTTCAACTGAACCTTTGTAATATATCAATCAACAACATACATCAATCATAATACACAATTTATTCTCTCTTATTCTATCAATTTATCTTACATGGTATCAGAGCCAGGTTGAGGATATAGTATTTTCGCTTCACTGGCGGGCGGCAGCCTCGCCTTGGCCGCCCGCCGGACCTCTCATCACCCTCAGTATTTCACTCCAATCCAGCATCAATTTCTCAAAGCTCCGAACTCACCAGAGCTTAATCTTGCTTCCACAGCTGCCGAAGACCACCACTCTGCACTATTGACCTTCAACGCGCCTTTGTTCGTTGGTTACATTTGCTCCGGACACGCCAGCACCGCGACCCGAGCTGTTGCTGGCTCGTGCCGTCGCCCATACAGCTTGCCAACTTCACCGTTTTGCTCTCTATATATATATATATATATATTCAACTTGGACTTGTCTTCTTCATCATAGAACTACAATCAGAAGATCTGAAAAACATGGAGGTTGAGATCAATTCCAGGGAGACCATCAAACCATCTTCTCTAACACCTCCTCACTTGAGAACTTACAAGCTCCCCATGAATCGGAAAATCCGAAAAACGTTTTGCTCTCTCCAACGCTGCTTCTTGACGATTTCGAACTGGTGGAAAGGTGACTTCAATGCTTTAACTAGAAACATGGATCTCACTGATAAAGCAGCTCAATTTCCAACAGTACCGAAAGTGGGAATTGGGTATCTTCCCTGACGCGAATATCTTTACCAAATGTGAGCAATCTGCACTCTCTTTATTTTCATTATTATAAAGCACTATCCCAATTTTATATAAACTTTTTTATTCTAAACTTTTCTCCACCCAACACCATCATCACATTTTCCACTGCCTAACTTTTTATCTTTTATTCTAAAAATAAATAAATAAATAAATAAATACATACATAAATAAATAAATACATAAAATAAAATAAAATAAAAAAAAAAATATTATTCTAGTTTCAAAGAGGCAGATGCTCCACTTTTTCTACCCAGACACCACTCTTCTTTTCTTTTTTTTTTCTTTTTTTTCTTTATTTATTATTATTCTTTTTTTTTTAATCTTCTTTTTTGAAATCATCATCATCTCTTCCACCCAAACATTTTTCACATACATATCCATCACAGTTTTTTTTTTTAATATTTCCACCGGATGCTTCTCTTCTTTTCATTCTTTTCTTTTCTTTTTATTTCTATATATTCGACTGCCAAAACAACAACACAAAAAAAACAAAAAAAAAACAAAAAACAAAAAAAAAAAAAAAACAAACAAACAAACAAAACACAATTCAAATTATTCAAATGCTGAGGAATGCAGCTTGGATTTAGCTTTCATCTTTTGCCAAAAACTAATGCCAAACAACCATTTCTTGCTACATTTTTAATACAATTTTAGATCTACATTTTAGATTTTAATTAAAAAGAATGTATTAAAAATAATTTTTAATGGTAAATATGAATAAAGATAGAATAAAGAAGTAAACTGTGATAATCCCATCACGTATTATACTTATATCTATTTTATTCTGAATGTTAATTATGTGTTTGATGTGTATTTGTATGCATATCTATTCATTGATGAATTATTTGTTGTGCTTTTTGCTTTGAGTTTGAAATTTAAGGTTTTAATGTTTTCAAAAGCTGAAATTGACAAGTTTAATTAGAATGACATAATTATTAAAACCTATATGGAAGTTTGATTAAAATTTGATTCACTTCAGAAAAATTAAGTCTGGACTAATTAAGTTGCAATTAGTTTACCCTTAATTAAGACCCTAAGCTAATCAACTTATATATATATATATATATATGTATATGTATTAAGTTAGAAGAAGTTAAGCACTTTGAACTCATCTTCATATCAAAAATCTGCTGGAGGAGAGCCTTTAGAGAGAGAGAGAGTGAGGTCATTTTAGAGAGAGAGGAGCTAGAACTTGGAAGATTTGGCCTTGGTTAAATAGCCGAGGCAGCCACGCGTATCGCGCGCCACTTGACGCCAGACGACAAACGGGCACGCCAGCCAAGGCACTCACGTGCCTCGCCATCATATCTGGCACGCCTTTTGATGCATCGGGCACGCCTTTTGATGGCACGCCTTTTGACAGATTGGGCACACCTTTTGAGGGCACGACTTTTGAGGGCTCGATATCTATATCCCTGTATATCTTTTGGGCAGCCTATATACACACTCATACAGTGTCTTCTACACCGGTCAGCTTTATCAATCCCTTTGTTTCAACCTCAAATAGGTTTCTATCTTCACACCTATTTGAGTTTGAGGGGGGGTTATACACAGTATCATGTATACGTCGCTCATGGCGCACTCCCTAAGTCACCCCCTTGGTGCACCACCACAACTTGCTACAACGGTCCGACATGACCCCATAAACTGTCCCGACATTGATTCCGGTCAGCTTCTACAACGGTCCAACATGACCCCGTAAACTGTCTTCTACAACGGTCCGACATGACCCCATAACTGTCCCGACATTAATTCCGGTCAGCTTCTACAACGGTCCGACAGGACCCCATAAACTGTCTTCTACAACGGTCCGACATGACCCCGTAATCTGTCTGCTACAACGGTCCGACATGACCCCGTAATCTGTCTGCTACAACGGTCCGACATGACCCCGTAAACTGTCCTGCTACATCGGTCCGACATGACCCCGTAAACTGTCTTCTACAACGGTCCGACATGACCCCGTAAACTGTCCTGCTACAACGGTCCGACATGACCCCATAAAGTGTCTCCTACAACGGTTTGACACCACCATACAGTGTCTCCTATCCACTTTTATTTGTCAGTTTATTTTTTCCTGTTTTGTTACTCTCTTCAAACTCAAGTTGGTTAGTACCTATCCTCCTTGAGTTTGAGGGGGGCTGTTAGTATATTATTCTATGTTAGTGTATATCAGCTGTTAGTAGGGTATATTTCTTTTCCTTTTATTTTATTTTATTAGTGCCACTTTCGGCTCCTCTCCTATATAGAGGAGTTCAACTGAACCTTTGTAATATATCAATCAACAACATACATCAATCATAATACACAATTTATTCTCTCTTATTCTATCAATTTATCTTACAAGAAAGAGAAATGAAAAATGTATGTGAAATTTGAATAAAATATATTTACATTTCACCTAATTTTACACATCTTTTCCATTTCCATTTTTTTTTTTTTTGGGTACAGCAGAAAAAAAACAAGGCTAGGCTCTTTCTCTAGATAACCCTATCATATTAGCTACCATGTAGCTTTTAATCTCGGTTGGTGGTTCGTTAACCACTAGGATTTCTTCAAGTTGCGCAGTTCCAAGTTTAGACAAAGCATCGGCGCACAGATTCCCTTCCTTGAAAACATGTTGTATGGTGCATTCACATCCCCTAAAGATAATCTTGGCATTTTCCAACAACCCTTTGAATGGAAATTTATCAGCTGAATCTTCTTCCATCAATTGCACCACTTGCTGGGCATCAGTTTCAATGATCACCCCATGCATCTATTTTTGAAGTGCCACCGTTAGTCCCTTGTAAAAAGCCCATAACTCTGCCTCCAAACTTCTGCCACTTTTAATCTTACCATAGTAACCACATACCCACTTGTCTCTTTCATCTCATAAGATTTTTTCAAAGCCTCCTCCACCTTCCAACCTTCTGTTGCCATCAACATTTAGTTTGATTTTTCTTACAGATGGTAAAACCCAGTTTATCAATCTAAGTGCAGGCCTTGGATTAATAATAGAAATTTTAAAAGCCAAGTCAATATCTCTAGAATAATCAAGAATGAATTTGATATTGTCATGACAGTTAGATGATAAGTTATCAAAAATAAATGAGTTCTTGTTTTTCTAAAGTTTCCATAAAGTCACAATAAACACAAAAGACCATGTGATATGATCATGAAAGTGATTCTTATTTTTTGAGTTTGAAAATAGCTATTCTTGCCAAGTCTTCCTGTTCATATCCATATACCATTGTTTGCCACATAAAGCCAACCACACATCTTTAGCTTTGAGGCAGTCCTTAAACAGATATTGCATATCCTCCGCTCTATAGCAACTAGGACAATTTGGATCAGGGATAAACCCCTTTTCATCATCGTTTGGTTTGTTAACAACTTACCATGTAAAACCAACCACATGAAACTTTTAGTTTCTGTGGCAGTCTCAATTTCCAAATCCAACCCCAATTTGTCTCACACCTTTGATTACCAATGATTAAACCATAGGCAGAGGCCATAGAGAACTCTCCACATTGAGTTCCTTTCCAATTAGGACTATCCAGTAAAGTGTTAATAGGAGGTTGATTGTTCAGGACAACAGTGGCAAAGTTAGGAGGTAACATCAAAGAGATTTTTTCCACATCTTACACTCCTTGATCATTCAAAAACTCAGCCACTAAACCAAAACCTTCTGTAGATGTATGGTTGGATTGGTGTGTGTTAGGCATTGCATCCTTAAAGGATTTGTCCTCAAACCACCAATCCTTCCAAATATCTACCAGGGCATCATTGCCAATTTTCCACTTCACCCATTTTCTAAGGATATGCTTGCTTTGAAGGATGCTTCTCTACACAAATGAAGCATTCTTCCTTTTAGGCCAGTTATAAAAAGGAGTGTTATTCAAGTACTTGCTTTTAAGAATATTACACCACAAGTCATCCTCTTTTTTCAAGAGTTTCCAACCAAGTTTAGCTAGTAGTGCTAGATTTTGGTCTCTCACTTTCTTTATACCAAGCCAAGCCCACCATGACTTGCAAACCATGTCCTAATTAACCAGGTGACTTTCTTTCTTTTTGGGATATCACCCCACAAAAAGTTACTGTTAAGTCTATCAATCTCATCACACATTTTCTTCAGGACAACATTAGTTTTTCATAGTGTATGCAGAGATGGCAGAACTCACAACTTGAATAAGAGTAGTCCTACCAGCCATAGAAAGCATTAATTTTCTATTTCTTTTTTCAAATTCCTTCCCAAATCTTCTAATTAAACACAACATAAAGCTCTCACTTTGATTGTGATGATATATATAAATAAATAAATCATGTGTGTGTAATAATGTGATTTTCTATTTAAATACAAGTTTAGAGAGTGAGTGGAATTGGAGGGTGGTGCGTGGTGTGGTTTGAAGATAAAATTAAAATGAAATTGTAGATAATGGACTGACAAATTTACTATTCATAATCAAATTACGGTTTGAACGGTTTCAACCAATTAGTTGATTGAAGAATAACTTTAAAGAGAAATTCTAATATACACTCCTTTCACTACAAGAAAAAGGGTTTAGGCGGCGTTTTTTTAACGACGCATTTTTAAACGTCACTTTTTTATATATTTAACGACGTTTTATAAAACGTCGCCTATTTATTTAACAAAACGATGCTGTTTTATAATATAAGGCGTTTAAAATGCCTCCAAATGTGTTGTGCCTCACGCGCTTGGTGTCCCCCTCTTTTCAAACCCTAATTTTGAATCTGAGACTCACCTAAGACCCAAATCTCAAGCGCGCTCTTTCTCTCCCTCTCTAATAAATCTCAGAGCGATTTTGACGCTCAACCGCTTGTTCATTCTCAAAGCGAGGTAGAGAGCACCACGAAGGTGAGCTCCACTGTCTCTCTTTCTCTCTATCTCTCTCAACCCTCTCTAAACCCTTATCAGAGCGATTCAGAGATTCATCTCAGTGATTTCATGATTCAGAGTGATTTCATCTCAGTGATTTCATCGCAGAGATTCAGAGATTCAGATTGGTCTCCAACATCTGCACCATCGTCTACTAAGGTGAGCTCCACTGTCTCTCTCTCTCTCTCTCTCTCTCTCTGTCCGAAGCTCTTCCTTCCTGTCTCTCTCTCTCTCTCTCTCTCAGTGATTGATGAGTTGTATGTGCTCTGTTTCAGTAATTGTTTTTCACTGATGAGTTGTATATGCTCTATTTCATTACCTTATCTTTGTTTGGTTGCTGAGAAAACTGGGAAAAAAATATTAAAGAATATAAATCTGGATTTTTTTTTTCATGCGCTTGATTTTGCTGTAATTTCAGTTCTAGCATTCATTCATTTGAGATTTCAAGTTATTCTGAAATCACATAATTACTGTCCTGTCTTCCAACATTTGGCAGAAGGAACCTAGGAGATCTTCAGAGCTATTGGTCATGTTAGTACTTGCAACTATTCTGAAAAAGAAATTGATAAATGTGATATTTTAGAGTTATCATCCATTGAATTTGGTTAGTATATGACACATTTTCTTAGCCAAAACTAGTGGTCTTTATTACATGTATAATATGCCGATCCACTTGAAAGGGCTTTCCTTGATTAACATTTTTAGTAGAGTTTTGATTATTATTATTCCATTTTCTTTATAGTTGCCATTGAAAAAATTAGCAGAAATATCATTGAAATGAAAATGAGAATATTACAAAATTGGAATGTGAAACAGAAGGAAATATTTCAAAAAATAGAACATTATTTGAGAGAATCAAAACTTCTTTGTGGGTTATATATTGTTAATTGATTTAGAAAATGCTTAATGATCTCATACTTCAGCAAAAGTGTACTAAAGAAGCCTAAGGACATGTAAAAAGGAGAAAAATAGTGAATTGATAGCTCCAGTTGGTCATTCATCTTTTTCTGCTGCCCGTAGAAGGGGAAGATGAAGGATACATTGTTTGAGGAATTAGAGGGTGAAGGATGAGTTAGATAATTGAATTTATGTGGTGAATTTCTGGTAGATTGATTCCTTGCATCGTCTTGATGCTTTCTCAATAAAGTTCGCTTATTTATAAAAAAAAAAAAAAAAAAATTCTGTTACATTGAACATAAGAACTTTAAACTGCTACGAGGCTAACATGCTTTTATGGCATCAAATTATAGTTTATAAGATAATCAAGAAAGGAAAATTCCATTTGACAGTGAAATGTCTGATGTGTTATTGGCTAGACAAAATAGAGTAGAATGAAAACCAGGGATTACAGTTTTGAACAAGGCTATAGATCAATGGCTAAGATGATTTGATAAATTACTCAAAGAAATAAGGTTCGCGTGAGGAGTACTTTGGTTGAAATCTACTGGATTAAAAGGATAGACTGAGGTTGTGGAAGAATGTGATCTGTAATTTAGCATGATCTTTTTTTTTCTTTTTTTCCTTACCGGCCATCATTTGTGCTACTTATGTATCATAGCTATTTGTAGCTTCAAAAGTTCTTTTCTTTTGTTGTGTGTAAAACCTTTCACTTCATCCTGACCTTTTCCAATCAAACCCCTTTCACTGGCATCATAAATCGACAATGCTAGAGACTCACATTTTGCACCCACAAATGCATCCACAATGATGTGGCAAAGGTAGTGGGTTACATATAATTGAGTGTATAACCATAAAAAACTAACACTTGACAAATCATATCATTGTGGAGTTTTTTAAGAGTCTCAAACATTTTCCTAAAAAATAGTAGATTCTATCATATACATTAGCATTATCTTAAAATAGGAACAATGACAGTTTCAATCAAGAAGAAACTGTGAGAGCTTGATATATTTGTTCCTGGTATAAGCTTGTGGAACAATTGATTGTCTAATATGGTATCAGAACTGTGATTATGAATGGGTCCACAAGTAGTAGACTCCACATGCACCTTTCACCTTGTTTCCCTCTTCCAATCTTGCACTCATAATAGTGGTTGATCCCTATCACTTGCATTGAAAACTTTCCTTTTGCATTGCTATCCTTGTTCTATCTAGTTTTCCATAGTCCATAGTCCATTCCATCTCTTAGTCTTTTCAGATGTGAAAGGAGGTTGAACTTGAGGGAGGGTGTGAGGGCTTGATGCAACATCGTGTAGCCTATACTGTAATAGCTTAAGCTTTTGGGGCAAGTAGTTATCTAACCTTATTGATGACATGGTATTTTACTAGGAAGGTTTTGTGTTTGAAGTTTGAACCTTACTTATATTCTTTTAGCAGTCTCACATACAATCATGCAGCATAGTTTGAGTGGTGACGTGAAGGACCTTATAGGCATGCACAAGATAGGAGCCAATCCCATTTATTTATCTCATTTGAGTGTTTTTGCTCTGAATGCAAACACAAATTGATTATAAGGTCATAAACATGGACCAATGGATGGGTTTCTATTGGTTTTGCAATGAGGTAATCCAACGATTAGTTGCTAATTGTTATTTTAGAATTTATAGATATCTTTTTTTTTAGTTGATCCTCTAGTGTAAGTTGACTGGTTGATGTGTGTGATACATCTGTCTTTACATCTGTCTCTACCTATTCTACAACTCAGTTGGATTG
Organism: Camellia sinensis; assembly: GCF_004153795.1. Classification (NCBI taxonomy): domain Eukaryota; kingdom Viridiplantae; phylum Streptophyta; class Magnoliopsida; order Ericales; family Theaceae; genus Camellia; species Camellia sinensis. The sequence goes on along the minus strand of NW_021026407.1, from coordinate 321,086 downwards.
AGTTGCAACTAGTGGATCAAATTTAAATGGTTTATTGTGAATAAAATGAGTAGATCCTAAGGTTATTGGGGGAGGAAAAAAAAAAAAAGAAACTGAACTTATTGAAACTGCAACAAATAACACTTTTGAATGAACACAAGGATCTGAATCATATATGAACAAGCATAGATTTGTACAACATAGGTGTGTACTTGGCTTATTGTTAACTAATTTTTATATTGTGTCTGACTCATTGCATCTGTTGCTGCAAGGTCTGGAACATGATCAAACTTCTATCTACTCCTACTACTACTCCTGCTTTGTTCGGAGGCAGTTTATTAGGTTATGTATTGTATGATGTCACCCATTACTATTTGCACCATGGACAACCAACAGGTCAAGTAACTCGACATCTTAAGGTAAGAGTTGTACTTGTTTACATTTTCGAGCGGTATTAAATAATCAAGTACACAACTCATTTTCTTTCTAGTGAATCAAACGAACCAGTCAATCTTTAACAAATGATTGGTTGCACTTTTGCAGAAATATCACTTGAATCACCATTTCCGTATCCAGGACAAAGGCTTCGGTATTACTTCCTCGATATGGGACAAGGTGTTTGGAACACTACCTCAATCAAAAGCAGCGGGAAAGGGTAGATAATTTAATTAGCATTTGCTCATTGCAGTGTTTTAGTGGTTTGAACATATGTTTTTTCTTCCTTATCATTCTTTTACCGTTGTGGTGCTACTTATCGATTCTATGGCATATTTTTGATAGTATTTGTTTTTGAAGTTTAGCATGTCTGGATGGTGTTGACTTGCCCTTTCTTCTAACCAAAAAAAAAATGTATAAAATGAATTTATTGTCTTGGATGCAGTATTTATTTATGAATTCGCTCTTCCATTAGTCTTTTTGTTTAGCATTTTATTGTTCAATGTAACAGAATTTTTCGCAATGAGGTAATCCAACGGTTAGTTGCTAATTGTTATTTTAGAATTTATAGATATCTTTTTTTTTAGTTGATCCTCTAGTGTAAGTTGATTGGTTGATGTGTGTGACACATTTAAAAATCCATAAAGATGTTGTATATTTGATATAACCGTTTTCTTTTTAAGTCATGCAGACACATGCACATTATTTAGTATACTTCATTACGTTACTTTGTTTCGCACCACGTGAAGTTTTATCTGTAGGTATATTTCCCATGTAACTTGGCAGTAACTGTTTTTTACCCCTTTCCCTTTTGGGGGGTCAACTGGTTCAAATTGCCTAGAGCCTGGCTACTATACAAATTCAGGCTCAAAGGTTTTTTTTTTTTTGGGTTGTTTGGTCAATCTTATATTCAACATATTTAACTAGTTTATTCTTTTACACTTAACAGTTCTTTTGTGTGTGTGTGTGTTGATGTTGTCCGCAGTTTAGTCTTGCTTAGAGGACATGACCAGATATGTATTCAACATGTTGTAGTGGATGTCCATGTACTTTTTCTAGAAATGGAAGTCTCTAGAGGGCAGACTGGGCTGTCCATGTAATTTTTATAGATGGAACTGTGGATTTGTAATTCACGGATTTTCATTAGACTTTTACATTCTTGTGTGCAAATTTTATTAGATTTATGATCAAAAAAATTCAATCCACTTCAATGACAGAATTGGCATCTTTAACATTTAGTGGGATACATGAGTTTGCATTATGGTTAAAAAATTCAGTATAAACATATGATATGCATATGGCTGTACCTCCAACTGATCCCATCATACCACCACTGCATTTGTTGCTTGGAACCAGGTCAAACTCTATGATTTCCCGCAAAGCCCTGAAGATCTTGAGAGGCTTTACTGTGAAATTCATTTGCTCAAGGCATTGAAACACCACAACATTATGAAGTTTAACACTTCTTGGGTTGATACTGCAAATAGGAACATCAATTTTGTCACTGAAATGTTCACTTCTGGGACTCTAAAACGGTAAGTACCATAAAACTTTTCACGATTATTTACGAGATCATGTCCACTCAAAACACACGTGTTTGTGCTTATGACTAAGTTTGGTTAGGATGAAAATGGTCAAAAGGGAGGAAATTTGAAAAAAAAAAAAAAAGGTTTGTTTAGCATGAAAATAGTGGTAGTTGCAAGAAAATTAATTTTCTTATACAACTCATTATAGCATGTAAATAAGATTTCAATTTCTTGTAAAACACACAAGAAAATTTAAATTTGTTATAAAAATAGTTACTTATAATTAGAATTCTTATTTTGTTGTGAAATGTTCATTCTAATCAAAAAAATATTTTTTCTTTTCTTTTCCTTTTACGTTATTTTGTATAATTTTTACTTTCTATAATTTATTTCTTTTTAATCAAAGTATAGGAATTTAGTTGGATTTGCATCTTTTATTGAATTGGGCTTGTACACTTGTTTAAATGGGTATTTCAAGCTTCAATGATCTTGTATTCTCTTTCCTGTTTTTTTATGGGTTTTGTAGCCTCTTGCCTGGATTCGAGTTCATGAATACCCTTTCTTGTGTGAAATTGATCATACGTTGAAGAAATTGTTGGCAATTTTTGTAATTTTTTTTAGAAAGAATGGTGTTTGCCGAATTGGAAAGCATCAGATGGTGCCATCAATTATTTTTTTTATTGTCAATTATAGGTCTAGATTTGTTCATCATAGACCTGTTCAACATTGGCCCAGATTTTTGGTTAGATTCAAATTTGAATTTGTATGTGATGGCAAATCTCAATTTGATAAGGTTATACACATTCTAAAAGAAAAAATATGTTAAAGACCCTTCAGAAGTCTTGCCTAATTTGATGAGTGGGAGTTAGATCAAATGGCCTCTAAATCTTCTTGTTAGTGCTTCTTCAAGTTTTCAGTACTGTTTATAAGTATTGGGTACAAATTCTTCAATTTGTGTTTATTTTGGTGAATCTGATTGCAGTTTATGTTCTGATGCAAACATGTAGACCAGTGAAGACTACAACTTTAATGCTAAGACATGATTTTTGAATATATGTTAGTTTGTGATTAATATTAAGACATGATTTTTTGATATATGTTAGTTTGTGGTTACTGTTAAAACATGATTTTTGGATTTTGGATATGTTAATTTTGTGGGTAATGGTGATTGGATATTAATTGAATGAGAAAATGAATTAATGCTTTTGAATGGGAGTTATTATTTTATATTAGTGCTATTACAGGTATTTTTTTAGTTCAATCAAATAAAATTAGCACAATTTCAAAAAAAAAAAGAAAAAAAGAGATATGACGGCGTTTCTACAAACGCCTCTTAAACCTTACTTACTAACGGTCATATTTTTAAAAAAAGATATGATGGGGTTTTTCCAAAACATCACTAAAAATTGGCAGTGACGTCAGCGAGTGTTTTGTAGGACATTTGGTGGCGTTTATACTAATATCACGACGTTTTTAAAATGCCATAAAACTATAGCGACGGCCGCGTCCTCGGCGTTTGGTACAAAGCGTCGCAAAAGGAATTGGCGAAGTTTTTAGCACTTATAGCGGCGTTTTTTAAACGCCACTAAAAGTCTGTTTTCCAGCCGTGCTTTTGACACTTTTTCTTATTTTAGTTATGATTCAAAAAATTAAAATTATATCATTTTTCTTTTTAGTTATAAAATGCATATGCTACATACTCTTTGAAGGGAGTGTAATATAGTGTCCCCCAACTTTAAACAATTATCAAACGCATTTATAATATATAACATTAATTTACATAATAGTTATATATATAATACTAACTGATTTTACATAATAATTTTTTACATATATAACATTAATTTGTATGAAATGTCACATCTCACATATCTCCTATATTAATTTTTACTTTTGACATTTTGTTAGAAATAAAAAAAATATATTTTTTAACTATAATGGGACAACAATTTCGAATATAGATTATAAATTTTAAATCGTGAATCAAACTATTCCACAGGTAATGGTAAATCATTATTTGGTTTGGATTTTCAGGATTTACTTTTCATAAAATTAAAATTTTTTGTTTTCCATATTTTTTTTGATTTTCACTGAATTTTTTTAATATTTTAAGAAATTTTTTTAATCTTTAGATACATTTAGCATAAATACACTTAAAAAATATAATATTTGTGAAAAAAATCTTTAAAAAATTCATTAAATCCAAAAAATATAAAAAAAAATGCGAGAATTCAATATAATTTTCATATTTTTGTGTATTTATTAATTTTTTAGAATATTTTTTATAAATATTTTATTTTTTAGATACATCTAAATAAGGTGTATCTAAAAATTAAAAAAATTATTTAAAATTTTAAAAATATTCTCTAAAAAAAATGATAATAAAAAATTTAATTTTTAAAAAATTAAATCCAAACTCAAAACACAGAACTAAACCACTGTGTTTGGTTATGATTTTTTAAACATAGTTTTTTGAAAATTTTTGGATACTTTTTTGGTTATTCCAAAAAGTGAGTTCATTTTTCAAAATACATATTTTGATGATTTTGTTCTTCACACATCACATGAAGAGACATAGGCATAATGTCACGACCCCAAACCGCCCCTAGTAGTTTGGTGCCGTGATGGCCAGTAATCTGAGGTTACCGAAGGCCAACTTTCAAAATTTACACGCAATCAGAGTATAGATATAGGGGGCTCATAAGCGCGGAAACAATAATCTAAAATACAAGTGGTCCATAAGAGCAGTGCATAAGTCAAATGGAATGGCATACATTTTTACATAGCTTTAAAACTTGAATACATATGAAATGAGGTACAAAAATACATATTACATCTTGGTAAAAGGCTTCTCGAGCCGACATGTTCAAAATACATAAACTTCAAGATTGCCGACATAAACAAAAACACTTGAGTTACAAATCATGAAGCACAATCTGCAGGATTGCCGACATCCTTACAGCCGACATAACATGCATACAAAACACACATCTTGGCGTAGCCGACTTCTTGCTTGTTACCTACATATATACATAGGGAGGGTGAGCTTGGATACTCAGTGAATGGTATAAGTAATAAATGGGTTAAATGAATGATTCCCGAGGTCTTTCAAAACAACACATAATATATCTTTGTCAAAATCGTACATTATCATAGCTTGCACAAAACATGAGATAAATCTTGTTCATCAAACTTGATCTTACAAAACTTACTTACTTAACATACGCCAACTTAAAACATGACCTCGGCATAACCTTGGTCCTTCAAAACTTACTTATTTACTTAACATACGTCAAATCTCAAAACATGGGGTGATGACATTCCGGACAAAACAAACAAAGGTGCCACAAAAGCTTAGAGTCCCCTGGCACGTACGGACTTCACATGTGTGCTACTAATGCTTATAGTCCCTTAGCACGTACGGACTTCGCATGTGTGCTACTAATGCTTATAGTCCCTTAGCACGTACGGACTTGTGCCACAAATGCTTAAAGTCCCCTGGCACGTACGGAATTTCAAAGATTGACATCAAAACAAAGCTTACTTGATACATTGCCATCCAAAACAGAGTTTATACTTGATACATAAAATAGGGATATCATTCATGCTTAACAAATACTTTTATCAAAACAAGGCAAAGCTTTATCAAAACGTTATAACATAACTTTATTAAAAATACCACTCACATTGGTTCTTGGGACGTCGAGATCAAGACAAGGTCCAAATCCTACAAACACATGGCAAATACACTGAACGTACTTCTCAAAACAGGTCTCACATGCATGCAATGATCTCAGAAAAACATGCTGGAAGTCAAAACACTGTTTTACATGTCAGGAAGACATGCTGGGTATCAATCAGGTCTTTGCCGAGGTCCCACACCTCCTGACCGAGGTGTGGCTACCTAGGCTTCGGCAAGCGGCTGCATGCCGAGGTGCGCACAAGACAAACTAAAGGTGTAAGTGATCATGCAAGGTAGGCCAAGGTGAGATACGATGCTTGGCCTAAGTGTGAGGTCTAGGTAAGAGTGATCTCGGCGACTACACCTCAGGAAGTGAGGTCTGGAGATCTGGGTTTCCACCCGTGAAAAACAGGAAGAACATGAACATGAAGATCATGAAGAACATGAATGCTAAAATCATGACTTCTTTACTACAAAAATCTGAGATTTCATGCTATGAGTTCGAAAACATGGACCTGGGTACCCATACTTGAAAATCATGTGAAAACAAACACAAAACATGGATCTTGGCATGTGTCACGACCCAAACCCGGCCCTATGGGTTTAGCACCGTAACCGGCCAGTAATCCGAGATTACCGAAGGCCTGCTTAACAGTAATACAGTAAAACAGAGTACAGGGCCTAGCGGAAGCCAATACAGTAATTAAACAATGCCCAAAGAGCTGTGACAGTCTGTATGCCAAAAAGATTTCTCATGCACTCATACATACACAAACAGTACAGAACAGTATGTACAATATTTACATCCATTCAAACTAGGGACTCAACCCTACATAACAGCACAGAAAACATTCCGTCTGTACAAAACAGTACGGTCTATACAAAATTTACAGTCACACGGTACAGGGACCTAAGCCCTTTATAACAGTACAGTAGTCCAAACAGTATGGAGACAGACGGGGGAAAACAAACAAAACACCCCAAAGCCATAGCATGGCAACTCGGAACCTCGCAGTGAGGCACATAGGCTGGCTTGACAAAACTGGAGTCTAACCCGCGCTCCTAGCTCCAGTCTGGTGCCTGTACACCTACATATATATATATATATATGAGCAGTGAGCTAAAGCCCAGTGAATAACATAAAGCGTAAAGGGGTTTAGAATGAATGTCCTTACAGTAATGAAAACAGTTCAATTCAATCAGTATTTCAGTCGTTCAGTACAGTAAACAGTCATATGTGGTACATCCATTAGCATAACAGTAGGTCTTAAAAGACCGAACAGTAATGATGGCCAACAGTCAGTAAACAGTAGTGGCTCCACAGGGGAACCGACAGAGATCTCTGTAACAGTAACAATACAGTAAACCGTAGGTACTAAGGATGCCACAGTACAGTTCAGAAATAAAGGACATACATTCATTCAGTAAAATCCAGTTCAGTAAACAGTTCAGTTCAGTATTCAAAAGATAATCAGTTGAACATATCTTTACACAATTGTTACTCACAGAGTTCTGGGCTACAGTATGCTAGAGCGTGTCTCCCCGAATAAAGCTTTAATCGCAATTTC
>NW_021026407.1:179932-311915 GCF_004153795.1 Camellia sinensis | reverse complement strand
ACAGTCAAACAGATAGAATACAAATTAACACACATACTCAGTCAATTCGATTCCCAATTTCAGTCAGTCGGTTCAGTACTTTAATCAGTTCAGTTATCAGTCATAATCAGTTCAGTTATCAGTAATCAATGTTCATCGGTAAGCAGTGGTGAGGGTTATTACAGTCTCCCCTCCTTATAAAGAGTTTAGTCCTCTAAACTCGAGTTACCTTCGTTCTGGAAGAAAACAGGATTCAATGGAAATAGTTCAGGATATCTTTTAGCCATGTCATCTTCCCTTTCCCAAGTGGCATACACACCACCATGGTTCTGCCAGTCAACTTTTACCAGGGGGATTTCTTTGTTTCTCAGTTTCTTGATCCGCCTGTTTACAATCTGTATAGGCCGTTCCTCGTAAGTGTAGTCATCACTCAGCACTATACGAGTAGGCTCCATTACATGGAAAGGATCCCGGAGGTAGTCTCTCAACATAGAAATGTGGAAGACGTTATGCATATGCTCCATTTCAGGAGGAAGCGCAACTTGATACGCCACCGGATTGATTTTCTCAATTATCTCATATGGTCCGACGTATCTCGGTGCTAACTTGCCTTTGACTCCAAAACGAGTCTGGCCTTTCATTGGTGTCACTTTCACAAATATGTGATCACCCACATCATACTCTCTGTCTCGTCTTCTGACATCAGCATAACTCTTCTGTCTGCTCTGCGCAGTTTTCAGTCTCTGTTGTATCAGTTTCACTTTCTCAATCGTTTCATAAACAATCTTGGGCCCAAGCAAAGGCCCGTCTCCAACTTCTGCCCAGCAAATCATAGATCTACATTTTCTGCCATACAATGCCTCGAAAGGCACCATGCCAATACTCGAGTGATAGCTGTTGTTGTAGGCGAATTCAGCTAAGGGCAAATGACTTTCCCAGTTTTCTTGAAAATCAAGGACACACATTCTCAGTAAATCCTCCAGAGTCTGGATGGTCCTTTCTGACTGGCCATCTGCCTGAGGATGATAGGCACTACTCAGTCTCAGTTCAGTACCCAGTGCAGTCTGTAGGCTTTACCAAAATCTCGATGTAAACTTTGAATCTCTGTCAGAAACAATGGACACAGGCACTCCATGCAGTCTAACAATTTCATCAATATAGAGTATAGCCAATTTGTCCGCATTATAAATTGTCTTAACAGGTAAGAAGTGAGCAGATTTAGTCAGTCTATCAACAATAACCCAAATCGAGTCCATACATTTACTGGAGCGAGGCAATCCCACTATAAAATCCATGGTGATATGCTCCCATTTCCACTCCTGTATCGGTAAGGGCTGCAATAAGCCTGCGGGTCGTTGATGTTCGTCTTTAACTTGTTGGCAATGAAGACATTTCGATACAAATTCTGCGATTTCTTTCTTCATTCCCGGCCACCAGAAATTCAATTTCAGGTCTTAGTACATCTTCGTGTTCCCTGGATGGATAGACAGTTTTGAATTGTGGCCCTCTTGCAGAACTCTTCTTCTTAATTCAGTATCATTTGGTACACACAGTCTTTCTTGAAATTTCAGTACATCATTCTCAACCTTGAAACCCGGTCTAGGTTTAGTTTCCCTTTCTTCGATGATCTTCTTCAAGAAGTCATCCAGTTGCTGTTTCTCTTTAATTTCTTCGATCAGTGCCGGTCGAGCAGAAATAGCAGCTAAGGTTCCACCTTGTTCTCGTAAAACAATTTCAATTTCAGATTTTTCGAGGTCACAAAGCAGCTCTTTTTGTCCAGTGAGTAAACAGGTTAAGTTTCCAATTGATTTCTGACTCAGTGCATCGGCAACGGTGTTAGCTTTCCCCAGATGATACAAAATCTGTAGATCATAATCTTTTATCAGTTCTAACCACCTCCGCTGAAATTTCAGTACATTATTCTCAAATTTGAATCCCGGTCTCGGTTTGGATTCTATTTCTTCGATGACCTTTTTCAAGAAGTCATCCAGTTTCTGTTTCTCTTTAATCTCTTCAATCAGTACCGGCTGAACAGAAATAGCAGCTAAGGTTCCACCTTATTCTCTCAAAATAATTTCAATTTCAGATTTTTCAAGGTCATAAAGCAATTCTTTCTGTCCAGTAAGCAAACATGCTAAGTTTCCAATCGATTTTCGGCTCAATGCATCGGCAACGGTATTGGCTTTTCCCAGATGGGGCATTGAGCAGGTACAAGATCCTCAGCTAGTCACCTGAAAAGACACAAACACTCCGGTCGGGGGTGCCGGAATTAGCACTCCGACGGACAAGTCAGTTCCTGTACTCAAAATAGCTTGTCTTCTAAGTTAAGCAAAAAGTGATTGTTACATACCTTTCTAAATCTGACTGCAGCAAGTTCCAGATCGTGGGTCGGGTAGTTCTTTTCATGTGGTCTCAACTGTCGGGAAGCATAAGCAATAACTCTCCCAAAAAGCTTCGGACTTCAGTCACATTTGTTGGTCTAGGCCAGTTCACTACAGCTTCAATTTTCTGCGGATCAACAGAAATCCCATTTTTGCTAACAACATGTCCCCAAAACATAACATGGTCAAGCCAAAATTCACATTTAGACAGTTTAGCATACAGTTTCTGTTCTCTTAAGGCTTGTAGGGCAAGTCTCAGGTGATGTTCATGCTCTTCTATACTCTTGGAGTAAATCAATATGTCATTAATAAATACAACAATAAAATTGTCAAGGTATGGTTTAAAAATTCTGTTCATAAGGTCCATAAAAGTAGCAGGGGCATTCGTGACTCCGAATGGCATAACTAAAAATTCGTAATGTCCATACCTCGTTCTAAAAGCAGTTTTATCAATGTCCTCTGATTTAACTTTCAGTTGATGATACCCCGATCTGAGATCGATTTTGGAAAATACTTGTGCACCCTGTAGCTGATCAAATAAATCATCAATGCGCGGTAATGGGTATTTATTCTTTACAGTTACCTTGTTCAGCTCACGGTAGTCTATACACAGTCTCAGTGAGCCATCTTTCTTCTCAATGCGTGGTAATGGGTACTTATTCTTTACAGTTACCTTATTCAGTTCACGGTAGTCAATGCACAGTCTCAGTGAGCCATCTTTCTTCTTGACGAACAAAACAGGTGCACCCCATGGTGAAGTGCTAGGTCTGATAAACTTCTTGTCTAACAGTTCTTGCAGTTGTACTTTCAGTTCTTTCAATTCCGTTGGAGCCATTCGGTAAGGAGCTTTCGAAACCGGCTGTGTCCCGGGAGTCACATCAACGGTAAATTCAATCTCCCTATCAGTCAAATCTCCTGGAAGATTATCTGGAAAAACATCTGGAAATTCTCTGACTATAGGAATACAATTCACATCAGTTTTAATACTATCATCAGTCGACACAGTCAGTACAGAATACAGATATCCTTTACACCCCTTTCTAATTAATTTAACAGCTTTCACTGACGAAATCAAATACGGAGTAGATACTACTCCACTCCCATTAAACACAAATTCAGGCAGACCAGGTGGACGGAAAACAACTTGCTTGGTCACACAGTCAATAGTGGCATGATATTTTGTTAACCAGTCCATTCCCAATATGACATCAAAATGATCAATGTTCAATGGCAGTAAATCAATAAACAGATGCATATCCCCAACAATAATTTCACATGCGGGGTACATATAAGCACATGTCATAGATCCCCCTACGGGTGATGATACGGCTAACAGATAGTTCATGGGTTCTAAGGGCCTATTCAATTTCCGTGAAAAGGCATGCGACACATATGAATGCGTAGACCCCGAATCAATCAGTACATATGCATTTTGCGTACAGATAGAAAGGATACCTGACACAACGGTCTCAGTATTCTGCATATCTCCCGGTACTAGTGCGAACACTCGGCCTTGCCTCACAGGCTCTTTTCCGGTAGCTTTAGGGTTAGGCTTTGGTGGAGCATTTGATGCTGCGCCGCTGGCTGTAGCTTTGCTATTGCCTTGAGGAGCAGAAGGGCAATCTTTAACCATGTGGCCCACCTTGCCACACCTGTAACAGGCTCCAGATAATTTGTGACAAACCCCTTTGTGCCTGTTGCCACATACAGAGCAGGGCAGAGTGAACCCACTCCCTTGGCTGGGGCTAGTTGTCGACCCCGTATTCTGTTTCTTGTTGGCTGGGTTGTGCTTGCCTTTCTTGAATTTGAAACCCTGCCTTTTTCCATGCCATTCAGTTGTTGGTGTTTCAGATTGTTTCACTGCTGCAATGTTCGACTCGGCCATCAATGCCCGGTCGAGAACACCCACAAAAGTCGGTAGTTTCAAAACATTTATTCGGTCAAGAATTGCAACATTAAGGCCACCTTCAAATTTTCTGGCCTTCTTATATTCAGTATCCACCATATGCAGTGCATATCTAGCGAGCTCGGTGAATTTCGTCTCATATTCCGCAACAGTCATTGTGTCCTGCTTCAGCTGTTCAAATTCAGTCACTTTTCTATCCCTGACACACTGAGGGAAATACTTTTCAAAGAAGGACTCCTTGAACTGAGCCTATGTTATAACAGTACTTGTATCGCGGATCATCTAATTTAATCATACCTAATCAGTCTTCAGGTAAATACACCATAAAATTACATCAATCATGAGGATCATAAAACACTAATCGGTTTCTAATTCGGCCGCCGATAAGGCCTTCAATTAGCAGTTTAAACATATAAACATGAACATATAATCATACAGTCAACAGATAAAATGCAAGGCCTTCAATTAGCAGTTTAAACATATAAACATGAACATATAATCAGACAATCAAACAGATACAATGCAATTAACTAACATATACTCAGTCAATTCAGTTTCAATTTTTAGTCAGTCAATTCAGTATTTCGTTCAGTTCGATTATCAATCAGTTATCAGTTCCGTTTAGCAGTAATCGGTGATTATCGGTAATCAATCAGTCCTTAATCAGTAAACAGTATGAGGGTTGTTACAACATGGACTTTCGGATCAAAACATAACTTTTCTTGAAGGACACATGAATGCTATTTTCTCTTTCTAAAACCGAACTTCAAAACAATGCATGGCGTACAAATCACATTCAATCATGCAATGCAATAACATAAACATAAAGAACAACAAGAGCGGATCAAGAATCTACCCTTAGAACACGGATCTAACGGTTCGATCTCTAGGGATCAAGCTTGGAAATCTATCCTTCCTTAAGAACTCTTTTTTCTCTCTTAGAGCTTCTCTCTCCTCTTCAAAACAAGGATACAACAAATGATAGGTTTCTCTCTCTGCTGGCTGACTTAACTCTCAGCTCGGACACGTGGCAGCGGTTGATTGGTTCTCCTCAAAAAGGTGATAGGTTGACAGGACAAGACTATGACAAAGCGTATCTAACAAACTACTCGGTAAGGCACTCCGGCAAGTGATGACATCGGCTAAGGACAAAGCTTCGGCAACTAAGATGACAATGATCTCGGCTAGGAAGGACAACACTTGACTAAATTGCGCCACACCTCGGCCTAGATGCGCCGCACCTCGGTCTAGGTCATACCACTCCAGGACAAAGTCACTCGGGTGCAAAGGTAACATCTCGGCCTAGATGATACACATCTCGGCCTTGGTGATTCATACCTCGGCCTAGATAATGACATCTCGGCCAATATGCTAGGGCGAAGGTGGAGGTCAAACAAAGGGGTTCCAAGATACTTTCAGACTGAAGATGACCTCGGCTTTGAATGATCTAGGCGTAACATAACCTAGGCTTGGCATGACTTCGGCTAAACATAACTTAGGCTTGGGGTACCAAGGAAGGAACAAAGCAAGCACACAACACTTAGACAAATCACATAGACATCAGAACAAGGCATGGATCTTACTTAGGCAAAACAAGTCATAAACGTACAAATGCAAGCTCAACGAGTCATAATCATACAAATGCTCATGAACGTGACTAAGACATAAATATGGGTTGTTACACATAAGTACAGCCTATTATATACTCCTCATAGCCTCTTAGTTTGATATGTATATATATATACATGCTAAAGAGTGAGACACCCACTGGGGATGACCCCCACCACCCCCACTGAATGATGATTGGTCCATTTTATTTTATTTTATTCTATTTTATTTTTGGTTGGTCCACCTCTCACTACCCCCCACGTGTATGTGGGGGTGCTAGGGTCACCCCCAAGTGGGGGTCTAGATCACTGCCGATATTCATCATAGCCTCTTCGTTTGATATATATATACATGTTATATATTCCTCATAGCCTCTTAGTTTGATATATATATATATACACACATGTTATATATGTATAAAAATATAATTTGGTATGTTGTAATTTATGGGTACATATCATATTTTAAATGTGTGACTTTATTATAAAATTTACACTCATTTTAATCACAGAAAATGTAAATTTTTTTTTTGCCAAATTTGCATTAAAAAATTTCTTTCGTAGAATTAATTTTTTTATTAATGTTATGAAGCAAATTGTGTAAATTGTAAATTTAAACATAAATTTACGATTTAAAAAAAATAAATTTAAATATAAATTTACGATTTTGTAAATATGTAAATAAATTTAACCATATATTCATAATTTTTTTTAATGCAACTTTTCACAAATTGGGCATTTTTCACAAAATTTTGTCTTCCGAATTTTTGTATATAAATTCACGTTTTTGAAAATTTGTAAATATGTACGTTTTTCACAAATTTTTGTATATAAATTCACATTTTTTGAAGTTTTTAATGCCAATTTAGAAAAACAATTTACATTTTCTATTGTTGAAATGCGTAGAAATTTTACGATAAAGTGACATAGTTATGGTAGGATATGTACACATACTAAATTATATTTTACTAATACATATATAGCATGGACATATATATACACAATAAAAATGAGAATATTTTTTGATGTTAAAATTGCTTCTCTCCTCAAATTGAAGGGAAATTTAAAATTATAATGATGTATTTTTTTAAAAATCAAACAATAATTTTTTTTTTAAAATAAAATTTTTAAATCACTTTTTAAAAAAATTTCCAAAAAAATGGAACGAAACATGGTGACTGTATTTTGGACAGCAATCCAAAACCCAGCTATGACCACTTTGGGAATTGCATCATTGATGAGGCTATCCCGGGGGACCCCCCAACAAACCAACCAACCAATGACAGCCATACAATCCAATCCCGCCAAAAGGTTAAAAATGCCCCCATCATCATCACGCCTCCCTTCCCCCAACATGAATTAAAATTTCGGTGGTGCTGGATAGGATTACTTGGGTTACTCTAAACCCACCACACAAATGAAGTAAAAAGATATATAAAATTAAATAAATAAATAAAGATAATATATATTATGATAATAGGTGAGACTCATTATTACATTATTAATGATAACTCTAATTAAAATTTTCACTTATTTTTTTTAAAATATTTGATAATTCAATTCATTTTACACTGTCCCGCCAAGAATGTTAAAAATGACCCATCATCATCACGCCTCCCCTCCCTAACATAAATTAAAATGTTTGACCGCTTAAATTTATATTGTTCGAATAGATTAGATATATTAAAATAATATTATTTTGAGACATTTAAATCATTCAAAATATAAAAATTAGTTACAAATCATTATTGTCATTATTTTTACAAATTTGTCGGTTAATTTCAATCCACAAAGCCAATTCACTCACCTCGTCACCTCTCTCTCTCTCTCTTTCTCTCTCTCCACTCTTACATTTATAGTTTTGATCTTGGAACACAATAATCAAAACATTGATCTATATTCTAAAAAACAAGCTGCCATTCCTCGTTTTCTTCATTTCCACTCACAACAATCCCAACAAGAGTACCCAGAATCCAACTTGACAAACCCATGTTGAATCAACGACTACCCAATTCATCTCTCTCCTCAATCCACAAGAACAAAGCGGAATTCAGGCTTTTTACAGCTACGTCTTCTTCTTCGACTTTTTCAACCGAATTGGCCAACCCACCTGAAGAAGAAGTTGAAATTGACAGGCAAGGAGAGAAGTTCGACTGGTATGCGCAATGGTATCCGGTTGTGCCGGTCTGTGATCTTGACAAGAGGGTCCCTCACGCAAAGAAAGTGATGGGTCTTGATGTAGTGGTGTGGTGGGATAGGAATGAGAGTGCATGGAAGGTGTTTGATGATATGTGCCCTCATAGGTTGGCTCCATTATCTGAAGGAAGGATTGATCAGTGGGGAAGATTGCAATGTGTGTATCATGGTTGGTGTTTCAACGGCTCTGGTGATTGCAAATTCATTCCGGAGGCACCCCCGGATGGTCCTCCTGTATAATCACTCACTCTCTATTAATTATTAGAAAAAATTACAAATACACTCCCCAGAGGTTGGTTTAAAGTACAGATTGGTCCTTATGTTTGAAAAATTACAAATAATCTCTTATTAGAATTTTTTATTTAACAGAATTAATTAAAAAAATAAAATTCATAATTATTCTCCTACCCAATAACAAAATTACCTAAATTATTAATTGAAACATATTTTTAAAATCATTAAAAATTATTAATTAACTTTATGGTTTATTAATAAAGGAATGATTTATTATAAAATTAGAAACCTCCGGGGATTGAATGTAATTTCCATAACTACAAGGGGCGATTCGGATTTTTATCAAATTTCAGGTGCATTTGTAATTTATCCTAATTATTATTACCACTATATATGCTTGGCTTATATTCAATTTCATTGTTTGGATTATATTGAATTATTTCCTTAGTGAACTTTTGCTATGCATGTGTTGAATCTGACTGACCTTCTTCCCTCCTATCTGGCAAATTTTAGGAAATTTATTTGAAAGAAAAGATGAGATATAAGGATTTAGGGATCTATGTAACAGTTCAAGGGAGTCAATTGAAAACCCTTTTTCAATTAGACGTAAAAGTTTGAATTTCAAAAAAATTGAGAGAGGGCACGTACCCTCTGATCTCAATGTGGCTCCGCCTCTGTGCCTTCCGATCTCTTATACTGTGTTTGGTTGGGGGATTTGGAGAGGGATTTGGAAAGGAAAAGGGAAAAGGTGTGTGAAACTATGTGAAATGTAAGTATATTTTTTTCACATTTTACCTACCTTTTCCCTTTCCTTTCCAAATCCCTCCTCAAATCCCTCAATCAAACACTGCATTAATGTCATTCAACTCTGCCTGTGTCATGTTTACTATACTATCTCCGGCCAAAGGGACACTGGTCCATTTGACTTTTGAATTTAGGGTTTAGTTTGGTCCATTTGGCAAGAAAACTGAACCTAGTAGAATATGAATATCCTTAGCTCATTTTTTAACTTGTGAGCCTCGGAGGATAAGTTTAATTCGATGCACATTAAATTATACAGTTCTATATATAGACACACACCTAACTATCCTAATGTACATATGAGATGTTTGGGAATCCATGATGGGAAATGCTAATGACTGCCTAGTGGTTGTCATTAGTCTCGATGTATGCGTAAAAAAGTACATAAAATATGTGAAAAGTATGGGAATATTTCATAATGTATAAAAAGTGCACTGAAATTTTAAATATTTTGGATTACACCAAGGATTACTAGAAGGTTACACCAAGTGCATGATATCACTGTAGGGTTACACTAGGAATTTACCTTAAATCTTTATCTTTTTGCTTTAGTTATGGATGAGTTAATGAGAAATATTTAGAATGACGTGCCATGGTGTATACTTTTTGCAGACGATATCGTGCTTGTGGATGAGGGTAGAGAAAGAGTTAACACAAAGTTAGAGATTTTGAGACAAGCTCTTAAATCTAAAGGATTTCGGATAAGCAGAACTAAGACAGAATACATGGAGTGTAAATTTAATAACAGTAACAATGAAAACAGATGAGAAGTGAAGATTGAGAACCAAAATCTGTCTAAGAGTGAATATTTTCGTTATTTAGGGTCGATTATCATAATAGTGGGGAGATTGATGCGGATGTGGCCCATAGGATTAAGGCGGGATGGTGTAAGCAGAGAAGTGCGACTGGGGTACTGTGCTATAAACGAATACCCACTAAACTAAAAGGTAAGTTCTATAGAACGGCTATTAGACCAGTGATATTGTATGTGACGGAGTGTTGGGCAATCAAGAAACAACATGTAGATAAGATGAGTGTGCCTGAGATGAGGATACTAAGGTTGATGTATGACAAGACTAGACAAGACATAATTAAGAATGAGTGTATTCGGGAATGGGTAGGAGTAGTACCAATAGAAGATAAGTTAAGAGAGAATTGATTGAGATGGTTTGGTCATATTCAACGGAGACCAACAGAGGCAGTAATGAAGAAATGCGATACTCTAACGATAGATAGAAGTGCTAGGAAATGGGGTAGGCCTAGATTAACGTTGGCTAGCGTTGTAAATAAAGATATGGATCTACTTAATTTGACTAATGAAATGGCCATTAATAGGACTGCTTGGAGAAGAAGGATACATGTAGCCGACCCCATTTGATTGGACTTAAGGCTTGGTTTGGTTTGGTTTGGTATTTTCTTCCCCTTGTCGTTAGCCTGACCCCAATAATTTATTCTATTTCTGCTGATGAATCTTTATCACAGTAGGTTCTTTTTTGTTCAATATAAGGGGTTATAGAGCTGTTTTACTTTGGTGACAGGAAATAATGTGGCTGTGGGATGCAATATGCTGATCTCATAACTTTCATGCAGTTTGGAACAATATCTGCTAAATTGGAAACAATCTTCCAACCTAGGTTCCTGTTTTGTCAATTTTCCAAAACGACTGTCAATTGTTGTGGCTTTTTTAAAAACTTGGATTTGACATTATTCAAGTCTAAACTGAATATCTTCCCTGGTTTATCATCTTACTTCACCAAATTTAAATTATGTTTCACATATTAATGTAGTTTCTTACATATGTATTCTAATCTTCTGACAAAATGTGCAGGTTCACGCATTCAAGAAAGCATGTGTAGCTGCTTATCCAAGTACAGTTCAAAATGACATTGTTTGGTTTTGGCCAAACTCTGATCCTTAATACAAAGATATCCTCACAAAGAACAAACCCCCATATATACCAGAATTGGATGACCCATCATATACTAAGTTGATGGGAAATAGAGAGATACCATATGGGTATGCAGAGATAAAGTCAACCACATTTCTTATATTTTTTGTTTTCAAACAGAACCTATGTACTGCTAGTGATTCCAGTCTCATGTTCGTAATGCGGTTTCTGGTACATAAGGGGGCAAAGAAACTATAGAAATAAGTAGTGGAGATGATGAAATATTTCTTTATATAGTGTTATTCTGAACAGATAATGATTATGAAGAAAAAGTATCCCAAAAAGAAAGAGTAAAGGAAAATAAGAACTTAGCACTAATCATAGACCTATTTCTCTTCTTCTTCTTCTTCTCCTTCTAAATATTAAGACTATTAGTATTTAAGTTTTCACTAAAATATTCAATGCCAATTTCTGCTGAGTTCTTCAAAATCTTATGCACCCTACTCATGTTCAGGTATGAGGTTTTGATTGAAAATCTCATGGACCCAGCTCATGTTCCATATGCACATTATGGAATAATGCGAACTCCACAACGAAAGAACAGATAAGAACTCTACATTGAAGTTTTAAGTTATAATGTATAATTTTCTCTTTAATTCATAAAGTACACTTGGCTGAGACTATGTTTCTTTCACTGCTAAGGCTGATAGAGAAGGAGGGTGACCACTGGAAATAAGTGTAAAGAACCTAGACATCAATGGTTTCTTTGCAAGACAGGAATGGGGTCATAGCAAATTTGTTGCACCTTGTATTTTTAGTGCATTTACCCCTCTTGTGGCTGATCAAACTAATGGATCCGTGTCATCAGCTGGAACGAAAGAGGTAATTAGATTTATCTGCCATTAAATCAAGTTGATCAATGATATTTTCTCTTCATTTTTTTCTTTCTATTAATAATTCAAAACTTGTGTTTTCACTTCTTCATTTTTCTTTTCCTTCCTTTCTTTCTTTACTTTATTTTTTTTTACCTGTTTTGTTACTTAACGTTTGTACCTATGTTCAGGAGCCATCGTCAAATGTGCCAGAACAAAGATTTCTTCTAATTTTTATCTGCATTCCAGTTAGTCCGGGTAATAGCAGATTGATATGGACCTTTCCTAGAAATGTTGGAGTTTGGATTGATTGAGTTGTTCCACGATGGATGTTCCATGTGGGTCAAAACTTAATTCTGGATTCGGATTTATATCTGCTTCATTTGGAGGTGGGTTTTCTCTCTTTGTATATTTAAAAGATTATTTTCCATCAACATAACTTGTTAATTTTATTTGTTTCTTTTCTTTGTCAGAATTATAGATTTGAAATGTATAAGCCTGTGATGATTAGGATGACTACTACATTGCGGGGCCAAATTAGATAATCTAAATTAGCAGAGTTACTGCTGATAACGCAAAACTGGTTATGTTTATATTTTTTATGGGAGAAGTACAACTGATGAACTCAAATCAGGTGAACAAAGCCTTGATTCCAATCGTTTGTTTTGTGACACTAAACCCCCCTTGAGGTGGCTACCTAATTGCAAAAATCAACGGCTGTGACAGAAAATATAAAAAAACAATAACCCGGAAATGTTTTCCATTCCCTTCTTCTCCAATTATCACAATCACCCGCCACATACCTCTTTTCCCTCTTTTTTCTTCTATGCTTTTCTTTCTCTTTGTATCTTTCTTTGTCACCTGAGAGGAATACTTCCCCATTTTTTCCTGTTTCTTTCAAATCACCACTTGAATGTTGGTATTAAGTGCCCTAGTTCTTCTATGCTGTAAAACCTAGCATTTGAATGCTGCAAGACCCAGCTGCTCTTTTCTTTTTCTCTCTAAAACCCATGGCCATAGCCTCCACCAGTAAGAGAGAGAGAGACAAACAATTGTGTTTTACTCATTTGGCCATAGCCTCCACCAGTAAGAGAGGGTATGCTTCACGGATGAGAAAGAGATGGCAAATGTGCTGTATGGATTCAGAGAAAATAGTTTCAGGGGAGAGAGAGACAGAGGTGGGACAAATGTAGAGAGAGAAGAAAAAGGAAAGAAAATAAATATTTTTTTTTAGTATCTTTTACTGTTGTTCTGTATGTGTGACCCTCGCGAGCTGTTAGTTTGGATGAAAAATTTAACAGTTAGACTACACACACCACCATAAGGTGGTTTAGTGTCACAAAAAGGTAGGCTCTGAATTGATTACAGTTTCTTTAGGCTCAAATTTGTCATGCCGAATGCTGATGGAACTTAAATCGAATTTTGTATATGCTAACTGATTCCATTTTTGGTACTGAAGTTATCTCTCAGATAAATTTGCTTTCATACCAACTGGAGTACCGTACGGGCAGAGAGAATTTTCGGTGGAGCGTTGAAATGCGTCGAGATCAGAAAGAACAACAGCGAAAGCACTCTGCTGGGCCGACACTAACATTGACACTGAGAGATGAAAGTTAGGGGAGCGAATGAGGTTAGATACCTTAGTAGTCCTAGCCGTAAACGATGGATACTAGGCGCTGTGCGTATCGACCTGTGCAGTGTTGTAGCTAACGCGTTAAGTATCCCGCCTGGGGAGTACGTTTGCGAGAATAAAACTCAAAGGAATTGAAGGGGGGGCTTGCAATACAACTATCAGCAGTGCTGAATTGTCAATCAAATACTGTAGAAATAATTTCATGAGATAAGGCAGAATTTGTTCACTCCACATTCCATAAAAATTGTCTGATCATATCCTTGTGTAAATCAAATATAGCGTCAGCAACAATTTATTGCATTTAGCGGGCACTTTCTGACTTCTTTTTTTGTTTTTGTTTTTGGTTTGTCATAGGAACGAAAGATAATGGACATTGGCCCTTCCAATTGGCAAAAGGCTTGTTTTGTTCCAACAAAGTCAGATGCCCTAGTTGTTAGTTTTAGAAGGTGGTTAAACAAGTATGCAGGTGGTCAAGTTGATTGGGGAACCAAGTTCAGCGGAGCCCTTCCTCCTACTCCTCCTAGAGAACAGCTATTGGACAGGTAACGTAACATTGTACAGCACAATATTTTTGTAAAATTGAGAAAGTAATATTGGAATGTTACCAACTTTCATGGAAGCCGTGGGAACATTTGATTCAAGATCAGTGCTCTGTTTAATTGTTAATTGCTGAGATGTAAGAAAGGAAAATTTTGGATCATATCAATCCCAAGTAACAAATTGGTACATGATTTTAACTTCATAGTTTGAGAATTTTCTTTTCAGGTATTGGTCCCACGTGGTGAATTGCCGCAGTTGCAATGTCGCATATAAAGGTCTCAACGTGCTCGAGGTTGTGCTGCAAGCAAGGTTCTGAAAAGCGGTTGCGGTCGCCGTAACGGTGGCGGTGACACGGTTGCGGTTGCGGGGTGTAAAGGCTGTAGTGTAACGGTTGCGGTAACCGGAACCGTGAATTTTTTTATTTTTTGCACAATTTGAAAAAAACTTACCGATATGCATATTTTTTTTCCATGATCATATTTATTGGATTAAAAATAAATATTGATCAATTTTTGTAAATTTTAAATATGATGCAATATATTTCATATATTTAAATAACTATAAATTGAGTTTTTTACATTTTATTTTAATAATTAATGACTTTATATTATATAAAAAATCAATCACTAACTATTATATATAAGATAAACAATGATAAAAGTAAAAGAATAAATAAGAGCTTAAATATATACATATATATATATTTTAACCAAGTCAAATAGATAATGACCACACTTATTATTATTATTATTTTCAAACAATATATAGATAGACACACACAAATAAAATGGTTTAGTGATAGCAGCTTAATAGAATAGCATAGGTCTTACAGTTTTAACAAATCAATAACATGTTCTTCATCTTCCCTCTTCTCTCTCTATCTCTTGCTCCTCCATTTTCTCTCTTTATCTTCCCTCTTCTCTCTATTTTTTTTTTTTTTTTTTTTTTGTGTTTTTTTTGAAAGAAACAGTTTGAAACCGTTACGTAACGGTGCGTAACAGGCCGTTACGGCTGTTACGGCATTGTTACAACTGCTACGGCAGCCGCTACGGCCGACACACCTGTGAATCTCAATCACACTGCAAAAGTGGCCGTAACGGGTGGCGGTAACTGCCAAAACCATTACGTAACGGCGTTACGTAACGGTTGCGGCCGCTTTTTAAAACCTTGGCTGCAAGTCATGTCCATTGCTTCTATTGGGATTGTTGCTGCTAAGCAGAATATGCTATCAGCAGCTGCAAGGAATACTCTCATCTCCTTTGCAGTGCTAAGCTTTGTGGCTTCGAGGTGGTTGGCTCACTTTGTCTACAAAAATTTCCGTTACCACAACTACAACCATGCCCAAGGTGGTTGGCTCACTTTGTCTACAAGAATTTCCGTTACCACGACTACACCAATGGCCTACCCTGAGTCTTATATTTCAGTCACATAGTTGAACTCTTTTAACTTGAATCTTTTCGCTTCTGTATGAATGATAGAAGTTCTCCGTCTGTCTTGTTAAGTTAATTTATCAGCTTCTTGCTCTTTAGAGTTGTTCTTCTCATGGCCCCTTCTGAACTTAGAAGCTTAAGCCTTAATTGATTATTTGATTTTGGCATTTTCCTCAATATATATATATATATATCTATATAACATGGAAGCTCTTTACTCCTGATGGGACTTTTGTACCTTTGTCAATACATGAACCATTAGATTGAGTTCAATCCAATGGCTTACAACGTCTAATTTTGAACACACACAATACAGATCCCCTTTGTCAATACATATCCTCTCTCTCTCTCTCTCTCTCTCTCAACACAGTCCTCTTTCAAATTTTGAACACACACGCTCAGAATCTCTCTCTCTCTCTCTCTCTCTCTCTCTCTCTCTCTCTCTCCCTCTCCCTCCCTTTGAACCGCCACAACAAACCCATCTCAATCCCTCTGAACCGCCCCAAAATTCTTTAACTTCGCTGGTGGCTGAATCCGAGCTCTACAACTAGCGTGGCTCTGGCACAGAGGTAAGGAATTTCTCTCAATCATCTAAAAACCAGAGTCAGATCTGTGAACCCTCCTCCAAATCCACAGAGGTAAAGGATTTTATTTGTTGTTTAATCATTTATAAATTTATTGATTTTCTTAGTTGTTTTCTCTCATATTAATCAACAAATCGGACATTTTTTAGGATTAATCTAGACAGTTTTTTGTATCAAAATCGGACAGTTTTTTGGGGATTAATCTAGACAATTTTTTGTTTTGGTAGGGAAGGTTTGTTTTTTTTTTTTTTTTTTTTTTTTTTTTCTGTTCTGGGTTAGACAGTTTTTAAACCCTTAATTTGTTCATCTTATTTTTTGTTTATCTTTTTCATCTTATAAAATGACCCAATAAGTCATGTATTGCAAGTGTTTGATAGAATGACCCAATAAGTTTTCTTTATATAAGCACGCAACTAGAACCCATTTCCTTAACACATGTGTTCAGAAAATAAACGAATCATGTTTTTTGTTTTGTTTTCTTTTTCTTTTGTGTGAGTTTGTTGGGCTCGAATCAATTACGATCATTACACATGTGCTTGATAGAATGACTCAATAAGTCATATTAAATTTATATACACCCCAAAAGCTTTTTAACATATGCATCCAAAGTTTTAATCACAGTAGTTCATAATCTTAAAAAAATATCATAAAATCCTCCTAACTAAGGCCACTTGAATTTATAATTAAACATCACAAAATTTCATAACCAAAACCACCATGGGTTATAACCATAAACACTACAAAAAGTCTAATAACCAAGTTATCATAAATTTGACCACCACAAAATCTTATAACTAAATGCCACAAATCATTAGAATTATGGTTGGGAAGGTTTGTTTTGGGTTGCCTATTTTGTCTTTTTTTTTTTAATTTCTGTTTTACTATATTAATCTAGACAGCTCTGCTTTTTTTTTTTTTTTCTGTTCTGAGTTAGACAGTTTTTAAACCCATAATTTGTTGTCATATTTTTTTTTTGTCTTATTTTTTGTTCATCTTTTTTATCTTATAGAATGACTCGATAAGTCGTGTATTGCAAGTGTTTGATAGAATGACCCAATAAGTTTTCTTTATATAGGCGCACAACTAGAACCCATTTCCTAAACACATGTTCAGGAAATAAATCAATCATGTTTTTTTTGTTTTGTTTTTTTATTTTTTGGTGTGAGTTTATTGGACTCAAATCAATTGTGATCATTACACATGTATTTGATAGAATGATCAACAAATCGGACATTTTTGGGGATTAATCTAGACAGTTTTTTGGGGATTAATCTATACAGTTTTTTGTTGTGGTAGGGAAGATTTGTTTTGGGTTGCCTATTTTTTCATTCTTTTTTTTTTTAATTTCTTTTTTACCATATTAATGTAGACAGCTCTGTTTTTTTTTTTTTTTTCTGTTCTGGGTTAGACAGTTTTTAAACCCTTAATTTGTTGTCATTTTTTTTTCATCTTATTTTTTTGTTCATCTTTTTCATCTTATAGAATGACCCAATAAGTTTTATTTATATAGGCACACAACTAGAATCCATTTCCTGAACACATTCAGGAAATAAACCAATCATGTTTTTTTGTTTTGTTTTTTTATTTTTTGGTGTGAGTTTACTGGACTCAAATCAATTATGATCATTGCACGCGTTTGATAGAATGACCCAATAAGTCATGTATTGCAAATGTCTGATAGAATGACCCAATAAGTCATATTAAATTTATATAAACCTCAAAAGCTTTTTAACGATATGCATCCAAAGTTTTAATCATAGTAGTTCATAATCTTAAAAAAATATCATAAATCTTCATACCTAAGGCCACTTAAATTTATAATTAAACATCACAAAATTTCATAACCAAAACCACCATGGGTTATAACCATAAACACTACAAAAAGTCTAATAACCAAGTTCATTATAAACACCATGTGTATCAAAGAATTTTTCAACGTTTATTTTAATTAACTCTTAAAAATTATTTGTGATATAGTAAGTTTTTAGCTTGGAAAACAGAGTCTTTTGATAGGGCATTCAACATTAAACTTATAGTTCTGAATGTAAGTTTAATATTTCTTTTGTTCCTTTTCTATTTTTGTTGGTAATCAAGTTATCGATAAATCAAGGTGAACTTGCTTTGCACCTCATGAAGAATTATTCATTGCTCATATAGTAAATGTTTTCTTTATTTTGATCTTATTTTGCTCTCATGTTTATTTTTCCTTTTGATCTTATTTTGCTCTCATGTTTTATATATTCACTATTGTATTTTTATCTTCATTTCATTTTTATTTTAGCCACTTGATTTTTTATTTAAAAAAATTCCCCCTTTCCATTTGCATAAAAGAGAATATGAGCAATGAAGCAAAATAGGACTGGTATGTAGTGGAAAAATTGGGAGTGGATGGAACTTTGGAGCAGTGGCCAATAATGTAGCTCTTGATAAAAAATAGTACTGCTAGAACGTTTTATTTTTATTTTTTATGGTTTGCTTCAACCATCAGGTCACTTTTTTCCATAAGTTTCGCATTCTTTTATTGGTTTTCTTTATCTTTTTTGTCCAAAGTGTGTTGTGGAAGTCTCAGTAGCTTCACTGTGAGTGGTTTTGGTGGATGTTAGAGTAGTGGATATTTAAATAGAATGAATGTCTCAGCATCATTTAGTGAAGTGGATATTCGATGATCACATAGTTTTTTTTTTCTCCTAAAATACTTTTTTCTCTATTTATTTGTTCTCCTAAAATACCTTTTTCAAACCTTAGAATCATATCCTTTTATTTATTTTTGTTGTGAGTTGGGTGTTGCCTTTCTTGAATTAATCATGACGTGTTTGAAGCTTTTATTTCAACAATGTGATTATGGCAGTGGAGTTTTGGTTTCTTTTGTGAAACACCCACATCTTATTAGCATTTTTGGAGGAGTTTGATTATTTAACGCTCCATTTTTTAATTTTGAAGGGACATTTGTCTATATCATTTTCGATGGTGATGATTTTAGCTTAGATAGTTTTGACAAGACATTTGATTCAGTTTACAATTCAATTTAATAACGAAACTGTACTATTCAAAGTTACAAGCTCATCCCATTTGAAATCCATTTCAGTGGCTCTGCAGCATCATCTCTTCCCGTTTCTCTCTCGCTCTCTCTTCAACAGACCACCATCAAGGTGATGCCACTTCTCTCTTGCTCTCTCTTTAAACCTCACCTATTTCAGCATCTTTTGTTTCAATAATCTTTACTCTAATTTGTGAATATCTTTTGTTTCAATAATCTTTAATTCCAGCAGGTTTGTTACTCAATAATATTGACAACAGGTTGTCCAATTTAATTGCTTTATTGATGTTTACAGTTTGTGATTGAAACATTGTGTCTGAAGCATTGTGGACTTCCTCAAGACCTTTCATATCGAAACATTGTGGTAAGAATTTGATTTGTGTTCTTACTTAAACATTGTCTCTATATATATTTTTTGTTTGCTTTTCTATCTATTTGTCCACTTTATGTGTAGAAGTATATATTGGTTGACTTTACTACTACATATATTTCTACTCATTTGCACCCTTTGCTAGGTTAGAGTAATGTGGCATATCTAAAAATTTTAGGATTAATTAATTTGTAAGAAAAATGGTAAGATTCATTAATATTTTCTTTTTATGTTGTTTGGAGTTAGATTGTGTTACCAATACCTGAAAATGTCCTCATATTAGACTAATTCATTATTTTTATTTAATGTTTGGAGTCAAATTATTATTTTAAAACTGTGTAGATGTGCAAATCTTTTGTTATATGTTAATTTTAATATATTTTATTCATGGAAAATGATTGGTAGGTTATTAGTTTGGCATCTGCATATCTATGTGATTTTTTATTAATTCATTGAATGAGATATTTTATTCATGGAAAATGATTGGTAGGTTATTAGTTTGGCATCTGCATATCTATGTGATTTTTTATTAATTCATTGAATGAGATATTTTATTCATGGAAAATGATTGGTAGGTTATTAGTTTGTAGTTCCATTTAAACCTCTTTTAGTTCAATAAAATTTAAGAAAGCTTAAGTCATCAATATGTTTGATTTCTAGCAATAATGTAGGAGCCATCGATATGTTGATAGTAATAAACAGAATTGACATTTTTTTTGTGGTGTTTCTTTTGATAAATGTGTATGAATGCGCACCAAATCTGAGCATGTTAATGAACAGATTTAAGCATCCATTTTATGAAGTTTTAATACATATCAGAATGTATTATGAAATATGTAAAACAATTACATGTATTTGTTTACATGTGGTATAATCATAATAAGTTGCAAGTCTTCCCATTTAATAACTTTTGTTGTGGGCAACAAATTTATGGCCTTAATTGGTTCCATATTAGTGTATCAATTTTATGTTTTTCGGCCAAAACTTGAAAATTGAACTGCAAGTCCACATGACATTTGGTTACATATAATTAGGGACAATGCAAATATTGAGAATGCAAATATCCCAAATATTGAATCAACTCTTTTATATATAAACACGATTATGGTTACTTGATCTAAAATGGGTTTTGAAGATGGTTTTGAAATGGGTTTTGAGATGGTTTTAATTTGTAAAAGAGTAAGGATTGAAGATGGTTTTCTTTTATTAAAAATGGTTAAAGCTGATTTTAAGATAAGTTTGGAATTTTTCAAAAAGATTTGTTGAAAAAAAAGAAGAGAAAAATAGTAAGGATTGGAGTACTCCTATCAAATTAAGTTTTTAACCAAGATTTCAATTGAATTTGATGAAAAAAGAAGAGCAAGGATTCAAAATATCATTTAGTTGTTGATGGATGGCAGATATTATTCTGAAGGGGAAGAAGAGAGTTGCAGATGTTATGCCAATTGTTACAGGTCATGAGCGTGAAGGCATTGAGGCCGAACTCGAGGTATCCTATTGTTTATTCAGTTCAATTCATGTGTCTGATACGTATGTGTAATACCATATACATTTGATAGTTTGAGAGAGAATTGAATCTGAATTTGATCCAATTCTTTCATTTAGGGAAGGAATGTTCTGGAGATGAATTATCCAGTTGGACCTTTTGGCACCAAGGTTTGAATTATTGGACCTTTTCTGTGTCCTGTGATTTCTACTTTACTTTGATTGTGCTCTCATTTGTATCCATTGAGTTTTGCTTTATTTATATGCATTTTGATCCCAACCTAATATGTTTGATCCCAATCTAATATATATATATATATATATGCATTGAGTTCTGCATTTATAAAATTAATTTGAAATGTTTGATTTCTCACATGGTTTTGATTTATGAAATGGGTTTGATTCTTTAATGGGAAATGGGTGTTGATTTTCTATGGTTTTGAAAAGCTTTTGATTTATAAAAAGATTTTCTATGGAACGAAGACTGAAGTGGGTCTTTCTGAGAAAAAAATTCTAATTTTACATAACGAAACAGAGGGTGTTTGGTGTTTTTTAAAAAAAAAAAAAAAAAATTGGAAATTGAAAGAAGAAAAGAAACATACATTTTTTGTGGGTTGAGAAAAGAATGGTTGGTTTTTCGTATTAATTTTTGACTTTTTAGCTAATGTTTCAAATTTAACCAATATAGATAGGATTTAAATTAATCTTTTATTTTTATTTTTATATATGATTATGGATGTATATATATATCTATACATATGATTCCAATATGTATATATATATATATATATATGGATGTATATATATCTCTATATATGATTCCAAACCCCAAACCCCCTATTTATGTATGATTCCAGTATGTATATATATATTGAGAAGCCATGTCTAAAAAGCCATGTCTAACAAAACTTGTGCCAATCTATATAACAAAACAAGGTTGTTGATGGGACATTTGTCCTGGATGGCATACAAATTAAAGGCTGAGATAACACTTCTTCACATATATTTCAAGGGCTGAGATCACACTTTCCTTTTATTATTATTTTTTTTCTCTCAGGCTCTGCCTTTTCAGATTTCAAATTTCAAACAATTCAGGTTTGATGACGTTATATCTCTCTCTCTCTCTCTCTCTCTCTCTCACTCTCTCACAGTCAAACACACTCTGTCTCTTTTCTCGCTCTCCCCCTATTAGGGTCCATCCTATGCGAGATACCCAACCCCAACCCCCTATTCATTCTTGGTTTTGCCCATTGCAACCCTGACCACTCCATTAAATTGTTCAAAGTCGAGCGAGTGTCATCGATCAAATGGTGGGCTTTGCGAGTCGTCTTCGACCAAGTCAACCTATTACAACAGATGAGACTGATTTCAATAGGTCAGATTTTCAGATTTTCTTCAATTTCAGATTTTCTTCGTTTTCAGATTTTCAGATTTCAACCTATTACAACAGTCAATTTCAGATTTTCTTAAATTTCAGATTTCAACAGGTCAGATTATCTTCTAGCAAAACACTCCCTTTCTTACCTCAGTTAGATATGAGGGTCAACTATTCCTCTTTTGGACTCAACCTACTGTAGAACCCACTACGCTATGGAGGTAACGATCTAATTTATTGAGTTCCATTTAATTGAAATTTTGTGTTTTGGTTATGAGTTGTGGTTCCACATAATGCGTTTGCCCTGTGCATTTCTAATTTATTTATTTATTTATTTATTTTTACATTTATTATCAGCATTGTGTATATATATTGTTTTAGATCTATTGTGAAACTAACTTACAGTTTGGGATTTTGGAGATTGTTGTAGAGCTGTTGATGTATCCTTGAGTTTATAATAATTATTTTTTGTATTGTTGATAACTTGCTTGGTTATTGTGTTTTCTGTTGTGTTTATTTTAATTATTGCCTAATAAAAAGAGTAACCATTGTAAGGAAAGAAACCATCTCAATTGTCTTCTCTCTCCATGCCTTTATATCTCCGCTATATGTGTCAAGGTATGTCTCTATATCTACTTTCTCGATTAGCTTTTATTTTTTGTTGTATTGTGTGTCTATTATTTGTTACTTTAAGATGCATCACTGTAAATAGCAGTAGTATGGTCAGTTTCTTTCAATCTGTTATAGATTCATTGTTGCTGGTATAATTCATTTTCTTCTATTTTATTTTGATGACTAATTTTGAGTTTTTTGGTTATTGTTTAGTGAAGGGATTTTAATTTTTTCTTATGACGTATATTGTTGATGCTATTTGAGTTTTTTTCTTCTCTTTTTTTTTTTTCCAGAGCTATTGTATCTATTGATGGTGTTAAATCTGATTTTTAATTATAAATCTATGTTGGGGGCGTTTGGTGTCAAATGCATGCTCAAGAACCATTAAAAATAAAAAAAGCCACAAAATGGCATAATAGGACAGAAACATAACACATGCAAATTCGATTTTTTTCTTCTGCATAACAGGGCACAAATCAAGGGTGTTGATTGTCATGCTTTTCTTCCTCCAAAACGAGTACTATTGGATTTTTGTAAAAAATTAATGTTCCTTTCTTTTCTTATTAGGTTTTGGATGATGTGTAATTATTGTGTGCTTTATAATTAGGTAGTGAATGCAAAAAATAATGATAATGGCAAATGCTACATACATAAATCCAAATAAATTTCACTACTCTTTGAAAAAAAGGGCAATTTGTTTGGTCTTCCCCCACCCCTCTCTCTTATTCTTTCTTCTTGGGTTTCATAGGTTCAAATTGATTTTTTATTCTATATTTTTTGGATACTTTTGTATTTGATTCAAAAAGGAAAAGTGTTCCTAGTCTTCAATGAAAGATAGATGCATTGGTTATTGCTTGCGTGAAAGTTTCACAATCTGTTATCAATTTAAGATGAGTAGTTATCCTTTGTCCACATGGTTTAGTAATTTTATGTTTATTGCCCAAGTTAATTGATTAGTTCTCCATTGAAGTCTTTGCTAATTCAATAAATCTATATAACAAAACAAGGGTGTTGATGGGGCATTTGATAAATTTGATATTATGTATATTTATTCAGATTCAAATTAGTTTAACTGGATAATTGATTAGTTTAATTGGATATTTTTATGTATTCAGATTCAAAGTATTATTTACTAAATTTGATATTTTAAATTGAAGTAGGACACAATTTATAGATTTTATTGTGAGAGACAATCAATTTGACAAAAATGGGTTAGAGAGAGATGAAAATTGATGAACCATTATGAGATACGGAGAGGTTAGCTTCTAATTGCTAAACCATTTGGCGAAAATTGATGAAAATTGTTGAACTTGAACCATTTGACGAGACCTTTTTTTTATATATAAAGAAATAGAGTTTTAATTTCTATATTGTTTAATTTGTACATAAATATTCACTCAGTTTGTTATTCTACCATACAACATAACATGCCGTGTATAGGACACAACACAATATAATATTCACTCAGTTTGTTATCCTTTCTATTGAGTTGATTTTTGGATTCTATGATTTTGTCAAAGATCATTTACTCCACTTAGTAACCCAATAGATGCCAAGTGGGTAGATCAAGCACTACTAGGAGCACATCCTCCTTATTGTTCCTTTGCTAGGAGGGAATGTAGCATCACTCGTAAACTGAGACAACTCTTCCTAAAAGCTGGTTAATGTTTTAAACTTGATCCCTAAACATAATGATAGTCTCTTTGTTCTTGGTGCTGTTTATTCTAATTTTATATTTCTATTATGGTTTCAATATATTAGTCTTCACAGGACATAGCATTAAAACAATATTTTCTAATTTTATATTTCTATTATTGTTTCAATATTATGGTTTCAGGACATAGCATTAGAACAATCAAGCCTAGCCTCATAATTAAATTAGATTGCCAATGGGTTTAGTGGCAAAACCAATATTTTGGCTTGGGGGCAACATTAAGAAAAAAACCTAAGTTTATATTGCCAATGGGTATAATGGCAGAAATAATATTTTGGCTTGGGGGTAACATTAAGCAAAAACCTAAGTTTATAATGCCAATGGGTATAGTGGCAGAAATAATATTTTGGATTGACAAAGTTTTGCCCAGTTTGACAGGCCTATTACACACTCAGTTGTGTAGTTATGAATTATAATTAAAGAGCATGCATTTGTCTATTCTCTCTCTTAATTAACTGGTTTATTGAGGGAACTGCATACGTATCAATTTGCTTACTAATTGATAGTTGTAAAGAGCATGTATTTCTCTATTCTCTCTCTCAAATTGGCCCCTCTATAAAACATCTATTGGTACCATTTCGTCAACAAAAATAATTTTTGCTTATGTATGTAAGGTTGTGTTTGAATCATAATAACTTTATATTTCTCTCATCTTTTCTTTTTCCTTTTTAAATTCGTATCTAAATTTAAAATGATATTCTCGGAGGGGAATACAGTGAGGGTGGTGGTTGTGCAATACGATTTATGTCTAGATCAATTTAGTTTGCAGTTGACATTCAATTTCTATGGTCACTAGCATAAGGCACGAAGAAACCTCATATTCAAGTTATTTTTTTCTTTCAAAATGTAGCTTCTCTATTTTATACTCAGTCTATAATTGGAGCAATTGTTATGTTTTATCATATAAATACATTTTTTACATCTTGAGTACTATTTTATTTGATAAATTGTTTATAGTTTACTCTTTCATGATAACGAAACTACATTGAGCTTTTATCTTGCGCGCATTATTTTGGATAATATAAACATCTTAAAATCAGATTGAGCATGACTATGAAAAAACTTCAATCCAAATTTAAACACCTTAAGTGTCAATTCAAAGAGCTACTTTTGTTTGAAGTATATTAGTTGGTCTACTTTTGAAAATGCATTTTCATGGCATTGGTATGTCATAGGTGAGGGCTCATTTGGGAACAGGCTAATTTAGTAACTTTTTGGCTATTTGGCTAAAATATGAGCTAAAAAAAACTAGTATGTTTGGGATGACTTTTTGACTTTTTACGAAAAGATGTGCAAAAAGTAGAAAGAAAAGAGAATCTTTGACTTTTTGGTATGGGTTGTTAGCTTTTTGGCTAATTTAGTAACTTTTTGGCTTTTTGGCTAAAAGGGAGGGTTTCCAAACGAGGGAGAGAGAACTTAAGCAAAAAGCAGAAAGAGGGTGTGTGGTTGCGCAATGAGGTTGTGGGATGACGGGAAATGGAAGTATAGGGAGAAAAAAAGTGCAAACAAATTAATAGAACAGTGAGGGAAAGATATGGAGGATACGTAGCAGGAAATGGTTTGCAATTGAATTAATGGATTTGATTTAGTTTAAAACAGGAGATATAAGTTAAAATGATTACAAATGTACGTTAGCAAAAATATCAGTATGAACTGGATAGTTAATATTTGTGCTACATGCTAAATTTTATGTTCATAAATTTTTGTATTGGCTGGAAATTAATTATATTTGTTGAATCAATTTTTCTAAATGTTCTATTAAGTGTTTAGAGAGGCTAAAAGTTGAACTTCTGAAATCATGTTTAAGAGTTAAGATTTAATGTGGTTAGAACTTGAAATTGAACTTTTTATTTGAGTTTAATGACTTTAGTTTTTGCAATTGTTATAAATAGTTGTATATTTATACATACATATACAAACCCCTTTCACTCTCTCACATCTGCATACTCTTTCTCTCCCCAGTAGCTCTTGATCCAAAGCCCTTTAGGATGGCTTCTTTGTTGATGCAATAAAGGTTGTTATTGCGTACGAATACTTTTGATCGTTGATTTCAAAGTGGGTTAAATATTTTAACAGGCCACAAAACAAAAATGAAAATCCACTTATTTATATAACAAACCACAAGGGTTTTTGAAAATTGCGTAGGAATACTTTTGATGGTTGATTTCAAAGTAAGTTAAATATTTCGATAGGCCACAAAACAAAAATGAAAATTCACTTATTTATATAACAAACCACGAGGGTTTTTGAAAATGTCTTACAATTGTTTTTAATGGTTGAGATCAATCCTAATCAACATCTGACTGTTAAAAGTATAAGTTGAACAAAATGTGTGTTGATGCTAGACCTCTGGTTCTCGCCTACCAGTACCTCTGTCTATCACAAACATCTCTCTCCCCCGTAAAAAGTTAGTTTGAATTCCTAGACTTGAACGAGGAGAAGAGCTCTATTGGTTTTGATGTAAGTGGGATTATCTTAAAAGTTAGTTTCTTTACAACATAATTTGAAGAACGAAAAGAGCTCTACTTAGTTTACTATCTCTGTCTCTCTCTCTGTGTGTCTCTCTCTCTCTCACACACACACACGTACACACAACCTCTTTGCAAGTGACGATAATGGAAATTTTTTGTGAATTTCGTTGAGGGTTTCTGTCTTTGGGATTGTGCTTTGTACATAATTTAGTTGTATTTTAATTGTCCTTTTCTTTATGGTTATGTATAGCTCCTTTGCTGCTTCAAGTCTCAATTTAGGTGTACAGTCAGAAGATTGAATATCTTTATTAACTGGTTTTAGCTATGTTGTCGTTCACTTTCCCACATTTTATCTTGGTAATTTTTTTATTCTCTGGATGCGTTTGGAGATGGCCTGAACCACATAAAGCACTTGAAAACTCTAAATGTTTAGGGAGGCAATTCGTTTTGTAGAAGACAAAATACAATAAATTAAAAAAAATGGGAGAATGATTTGATACAGTTGTACTGAGTAATATCCATACACTAAATAAAGATTTGATGCACTAATTTAGTCATCCATGAGATTCTTTTTTATGATAGCTATCACTTAAATATTGTTTTCAAGTCTTTATGAGTAAAAAGGCAATTTCTCATGTCTCATTCAAACTTAGATGGAATCTTCATTTTGTTTCTATGTGCAACATTTGATTTTATTTGTGAAGTGATGATTGGTCCTTTATATCAAAGTAAAAAACTAATTTTTTTCTTACGGGATTATTGTTCATATTCATTTTTTCCTTTCAAATTAGTTTTAGTGTTTGTTGTGGCCAATACAAGCTATGTGTTTCATATCATCTCTGTTTTTTTTTTTTTTTTTTTTTTTTTTTTCCTTCAATTTATTTGTCATGTGTTGCTTCATGCATTGTTGGGAATATAAAATTGTGGCCTCATCATGTCTTTCAAAGATTAAAGATTTTGTGTTTTGGACTGATATAGTAGTAGTGATGACACAAATTTTTTATTTTTTCGTGAATTTTGCAATGAATAGTTTGTGTTTTTTTAGGGCTTTTTAATTTTATTTTTTATTATTTGATCTATTTACAGAGCTTAGATAATTGGAAAAATGGCGAGTTTATCAATGCATGTTCTATGTTTGCTTCACTGTAGTAATTCATTATCTAGATCAAAGTGTTTGGAGAGGTTTGCCTAATTCATATTTTAGCTACTGTTGAAATTTGTTCCCCAGTTAAACTAGGAAGACTTATATACAAGAGTTATCATTTTATTGTTAGGTTTCACTATGTAAAACCTGTGTAAACTTCTCTCTTACATTCATGTTTAGAATCTTTGCTCAATGCTATTCTTCATACGTGTTTCAGCCAATGATGGGGTGTAGACGTCCTCGAACGTCCCAGGACGAAAATCCCGTTTTGTTCATTTGCGCTCACTACAGTTCAGGACTCAAATGTCACGATCCTATATCTAGTCTCGCAGATTGCAATGCAAGACTGATGAATCATCAAAGAGTCCAAATCCGGCAAATCGTTTTTGAAAACAGATTTTTAGAAAGAAGTGCCAAACATAGACTGCTTTGCCAGATACAGAGTCGCCACCTAAATACTTTATTTTGGGGAATTTAGGAAACCTGACTCGTTTGCCTAAGGCCACGTGTCCGTCATCACCAAAGTTGCCTCGGCTCGGGAACTTGGGTACGATTGGGGAAAGTCACTTCGTGAGCACCCCCGCTTGCCCGATCAAAGATCGGCCTCTACTAACCATGATATCGAGTTTTGGAAAATATTATGCATTCTTATTCCGGTTATTAGCCTGGATTTACTACGTGATGCACACAGCATACAAGTATAGACTGGATCGCCTGAATTGGAACAACACATCTCATGTTTGTTTATTTTGAAAATGGTTTGATGGTGCTACCCGCAAGTAGGCTAAGACGTGGATTTATCACCCTCGGGTGGGCTTAGAAAACGTAATGGTTTGCCACTCTCAAGTAGGCTTAAAACTCAAAGTCAATGCATTTTTCCAATTCAGATAATCCAACCTTCACCCATAAGCATTTAGACAGGTATATCACATAAGCACATAGCCTTATGGTAAGCATGCTATCATGGCAGTCACTCACACACATGTAAGGATGCTAAAGCATAAACACTTACCGAGTACTCCAAGCAAAAACAGAAACTATGTTAGAAATCCATGCATGATACTAAATATGTTGAAATGCCTAATGCAACACATGCAAAAAAGCAACTAAGATAAGCTCGGATATTCTAAACATGGCATATGAAATGCTACAGATAACATGTATTCAACTTACATCACACAGCTCACACTTTGATGATGAACACACAGCCCACTATTTGACAGCGAACACACAGTCCACTATTTTTTGAAATCTGAACACACAGCCCAAACTTGTTGATTATGAACACGCAGCCCACTGTTTTTGAAGTCTGAACACATAGCTCAAACACTTTATATTGAACACACAGCTCATAAGCTGGTAAATAAAAGAGAGAAAGACGTGGGGTTGGAAGACATACATCACACACACACACACTTATTACAACAATTGGCCCTCTCTCGGAGGGTCTGAAAGAATATTACACAACCAAAATAAATAACGAATTATTACACAATACTAATTACTTAACAAATGAATTAGGTAAGCAAAGTAAACTAGCATGCTATGCTACGTGCAATGGACTGCCTCAGCTCTGTTCCGAATGATGAAGGATGCATGCATACTCGGGTCGCCTTATCGGGAAATTCCATCGCGATGCCTCGCCTCACCCTTGTTTGCAATTGATCTCAGAAACTTGCACAAAGCGTCAGAAGGCTGAAACTCCACCTTGGGAAGGCCATCGACCAGTTATTAGCATGGGAGACCACCTGCCGACCACCCTTTGTGGTGGAGACCAAAGAGGGTGGTCGACCTGCCAGAAAATCTGGTCGGCCGACCAGTTTCCACCTCTGGTTTCTGGTTTTTCTGCAACAAAGGCAAGAGGGAAAAAAGGCAATGTATTTTCAACAAGTGTGTGCATGACCACTCCCCCGTCCTTGCACAAGCTCAAGGGAGTGTAGTCCTCGATCCTCGTACCACTAATCACGCATCTCGATGCATGATGGCCGAGAATTCGAATTGCACGACTCAATGGGACGTGAATGCACATATAAGCAACTAAAGCCAATGACTCTATCATGGATAGTCAAGAGTGTCGGCGACCGAGAATCGAGGCACGTTTCGTCACTTGGAGTACGAAACGTCCCTCGTTTCCCGTGTTCAGACTAAACCCTACTCCATACACAAAGCAATGAGATGGCATACACAATGCGACTAACATGCAACCTAGTATACGCAATGCTATGGGCTAAAATGGCATACACAATGCACGTGACATAACATGGCATGCACAATGCACTTACGAAGACTATCATGCGCACATGAACTAAATGGCATATACAAATACAAGATGGACTTACACCAATATGAGTGGACCTCAGCAACACTCACATCAGTGGCCATGGTGGAAATGAGACAACCGAAATACATGCAAACATGCACGGATGCAAAGGATCGACCCTAAGGCACGACATGTAACTCTAACAAAGCATGGAAAGGGATGACATATGGCATATAATGACACAAATTCCAGCTCTGAAATGGCATATAAGATGATCCCGAAACATGCAAACGACTCACACAATGCATTCTAGATGGCCCGAATACCGAAACTAGTGAAGTGCGTTACACTAGAGGTACACAAAGCAATGCACAAATGGAAAAACCACCCCCAAACAAACCCTAGGCAAGTCTGAAACAGTGGAAAAATGGCCCAAAATGATGGTTCAAAGTGCATGGAAATGAAACTCATTCAATGGTCCGAAAACAAGGCATCATGCACAACTCTCAAGCACACTTAAAGAGAAGAAAACATGAGGATATGGCATTCACATAGGCTCTGAAATATGATGCAAAATGACCCCAAAGCATGAAAACACCTCAGTATATGCATGTAATAGACCTCAAATCTCAAAGCTAGGCAAGTGTATTAAACTACAAGCATGCAAAACAAGCATCATTCGACCATGAGACGCAAAAATAGAGCTAGGGAAGTCCAAAATATGCACAAAATTAGTTTAAGGC
This sequence comes from Camellia sinensis, assembly GCF_004153795.1. Taxonomy (NCBI): domain Eukaryota; kingdom Viridiplantae; phylum Streptophyta; class Magnoliopsida; order Ericales; family Theaceae; genus Camellia; species Camellia sinensis. The sequence goes on along the minus strand of NW_021026407.1, from coordinate 280,653 downwards.
AATGCCAAAAAGTACTAAAATTAAGAGTTAACAAAGCATGCAAAATAAGCTAGTGAACCATGATTTGTACTACAACTATATGAAGCACATGAGAGCTCACCAAACCAACCAAAAGCAGAAGTATGCCATGCCAAATAATGCCCAAAAATTCACTGAAACTCAGTCAATACATGCAAGAATGATGTGTCCCTTTGAAAGGCCAATAAGCCCATTTGAAAGGCCAATAAGAGGGTTGTTCTACACATGCAAGATAGGCATACAAAATGGCAAAACCACCTCTGGACAGAGGTTATGATGGCCCTAAAACTCACTGAAAAAGGCCTGAAATTAGTCTAGGAAGCATGCAAGTGAAGGCCCCTTTGAAAGGCCTTGAAAAAGATTACTCTACACATGCATAGTGGACACTTAATATGGCAAAACCACCTCTGGACAGAGGTCATGCAGGTCACAAAACTCATAAAAAATGGCCTGGAGCATGGCTTTGAAACATGCAAATAGGGGCTCCTTTGTAAGGCCAACAAAGCTAGTAAAGAGAATAAGGGGTGAGAGGGTCACCCCTCTCTGATTTTTGAAGTTCAAAGACATATGTTAGCTACTGAAAATCCACTGGATTTCAGTGGCTAAAAGGCCAAACCAAGGCCAACACCAATGCTCTAATGCATAGCTCAAAACATGAGGAAATGAAGCATGCAAGGGGGTAGATGACTCCCAACAGAAAAAAGACCTTAAACAAACATGTTTAGAAGCTCAAAACAAGACTTTTTTCAGTTTATGACAAAGCCTAAATATGCTTGCAAACTAGGCAAAAATATGAAGCAAAATAGTGCTACAAAGAGAGAAATAGAGAGTTACCCTCGTAGAGCAGACCTCCAGCAACTTCTGGACCAATGTAGCAAGCTTTCAACCTCTGAAAAATAGCTCCAAGGTGCTTAGAGTGATGGTGGAGGTGTTATGCTTGGAGGTGTAGTGCAAATGGCCAAGAGCTATGGAGTTTTAAAGCTTGAAATAGAGAGATATGGAGGGAAGTGTATGTATGCCTTCACCAAAATTCTGAACCCTAGCAATGGAAGAGGGCCCTTCCCTTTATAGAGGAGAAGGTCTAAAGCTTCTCAAATAAGCTTAAAAGCTAGCTTAAACATCCTCCATACACGTGTATGGAGGATGCATTCTGAGGCTTCCAGCTGGCACAACTGCCTTCAACTCATTGAGACAAAAAAGCAGAAGACTGGCCGACCAGTTCAGGTGGTCGGCCGACCACTCCCCCTGGTCGGCCGACCAGGGGTCAAAAGGTTCAAGCTGAAAAGGTGGTCGGCCTACCCATATTGGTGGTCTCCCAGGTGAATGCAGCTCAGTGGTGGTATGAGAGACCAGAAATTGTGGCTCAAAAGTGAGGGAGACCAAGGGGCCAAAAGGGTCAAGGAAAAAAAGGTGGTCGGCCTACCAAGATTGGTGGTCTCCCAGATGAATGCAACTCAGTGGTGGTATGGGAGACCAGAAATTGTGGCCCAAAAGTAAGAGAGACCAGCTCTCTAACAAGAAAATCAGGCGGCGAAGAGAAAGGTGATCTCCAAGAAGAAAAGGTGGTCTCCCACCATAGTACCACCTTCCTAACAAAGAAACTAGGGTCCATGCCAAAAATGAACCCACACCGATGCAAAACAAAGGTTCGGGGGCCAAAACGCACAGCCGAGTACCCTAAAAACAGGCTGTTAGGCACCGGAGGTGGCGTGCGACCACAAAGGTGGTCTCTCGGGCCACAGTGTCCCTCTAAGGAGAGGAAACAAGGTATGTGCCAAAAACCGGAGCAAACAGAGGTAGATAAACGGTCCCGAACTGAGGCACACGGCCGACGGCTCCGAAAATCGAAAACTGGTCTCCAAACGGGAACAACGGCCTACAACCACGAAACGTAGCCTACGGCCACTGAGAGATGGTCTACGAGACCTCTCCCTCCCTTCGGGAAGAGAAAACAGAACCTGATTCACAAACTGAGGCAAAGCACAAAAGCGTCCCGAGGTCTGGGGGTAAGACTCTCAACCAAAACTCCAAAATCTCGGAACGAGCACAACATGCGCAATCACCGAGCGGTCAATCGATGACATCTGAGTCTTAAGGTCGGTCAAAAATGGGGTGTCTACATGGGGTAAGAATTATGCTTACCACTGGTATATTCAGAGCTATCAGAGAAGTACATGAATTTTGTGCCGAAAGAAGGGGATTAATTGCAAAACAAATTGAAAGAAGATTATTTATTGCTATGACAATGTCCAAACCAAGCCGAACCAAATAAAACCAAGCCTTTAGTTCCATTGCAAAAAATTATGAAACATGCAATTATCACTCTTAAACTTGGTTTTGCTGCATTTTTTTGGTATTGTTCAAATTGAAACCATGAAATCATTTGATTCAATAATATTATATTAAGCTATTCATGCATTTTTTATTGTTCTTAATCATTTTTATTATTTTGAAGAATCATTTGAGTTCATTTTGTTGTCAAATTAGAGTTGCTTTTGAAGAATCATTTTGTTGATTTCTCATTTTGTTGATTCCTCATAGCTATTGGGTTTTTAAAGCAAATTTAAGCAAGTGCTTTTGTTGCAAGTCGCTGATCCGTATTAGAAACCCTGGATGATTAATTATTATTTTTTAGTTAGATAGGATGATTACGCTAAATGTTTTTGCCAGTTTATTGTGTAGAAGCAATTTCAACTTCTTATTTGTGAAGTATTAAACTGGAGTGATATATCATTTTAAATTGATTTATTAATTGAATTCCGTAACACGTGTGGTACTGAAAAAATTATTGACCGTGCCTTCAGGCACGGGTTATCCCTAGTATATATATATTGGGGATAAGTATCCTCAAAGTTTATTAGAAGTGTTGTTTCAATAATTTCATATTTTGAAGGGCAAAAGTTTTTATGAGATTAGAATGACACCATTAAGAGCATCACTAACACGTTGTGCATCTCATTCCTTAAAAAATAAAAAATAAAAAGAAAATAAATAAAGCCTAGATTGAAGTAATTTCTTACAAAATTGACTTTTATTTTGAGAAATAGAACGGTTTAATATTTTTAAATTTTTGTAAAGGATTTTACATTATGCATAAAAGGAACTGCAATAAAAAAATGTATAATATTTTTAAAAACTTGCTTAATATTACGTTCAGAAGACTTTTATGATATTTATATACATTCCGTTTATTGAGAGACATATTAAAGATAAGTATTTTAAATTAGGGTTTATTAACCTGGGTTTATGAGATGAGTAAAACTTTTAGTATAATGATGGTATTATATTATTATTGACATTGGTATCATTATCTAATGAGTGGGTGAGACCGGCACAAAATAATTGTACTATATATGAGAATCTTCTAGAATATGTTTGTTTTGAGATATTATTCTATGGGATTAGACTATTAGTTTGAGTCTATTTGGACTAATAGTCTATTGTTTAGTTCAATTTTTTTGTTTCGGATTAATAGTACCTCCGGACTATTAGTCTCTCATATGAGGGATTATTGTATCCAAGGAAGGTGGGCGGGATTATTTCTATGGGATTGGTATCGCATGGGATTAATGTGTGAAATATCTATTTTACTCTCATGCTATTACTTAATAAACAACTGGAAAATAGTAAAATAGTCTTTTAAATATTGATAAATTATTTTTTTAGTGTTGTTAATTAAAAATTATATATTAAATAAAAAATATAAATTATAAATTTAATTTAATTAAAAATAATAAATTAAAAATTATGGCCTTATAATTTTTTTAGTGTTGTTAAAAAATTAAATTTATATATTAAATAAAATTATTTTTTTAGTGTTGTTAATTTAAAATTATATATTAAATAAAAATTATAAATTACAAGGGTAAAATAGTCTTTTAAACATTTATCATTATCCAGTCCGTCTAACCAAATATTGGATTCAATAAAAATAGTTCAATTGGGACATTTAATCGCATGACTAAACAAACATAAGATACAAATCCAGTCCAACCAAATAGTCTGGAGACAATGTATCTAAGGACTAACGGTTCGGAATACAATGACTTGCACCAAACATATGAATAAATGAGACTTGCACCATTATAAAAATATAATTATTTTTTCAATATTCTACTAAAGTGCAATTTCCACTAGTAAGGGGTTGTTTGATTAGAATTTTTTAGTCAAAAAAACACAAACAAAAAAAATAGGCTAAATAAGTCAATAAGATAAAATGTTACATTTAAATTATAATTATTTTATTTTTCTTTTCACAAAAATTTTAAAAAATCAAATTAAATAAATTTTAATTTCAAATTAAAATAGTCACTAGTAAGGGGTTGTTTGATTAGAATTTTTTAGCCAAAAAAACACAAACAAAAAAAATAGGCTAAATAAGTCAATAAGATAAAATGTTACATTTAAATTATAATTATTTTATTTTTCTTTTCACAAAAATTTTAAAAAATCAAATTAAATAAATTTTAGGCCTCGTTTGGGGACTGATTATTTTAGCCAAAAAGTCAAAAAGCCAACTAAAACTAGTCACATCACTTCTCTACTTTTCTGCACATCTTTTTGTAAAAAGTCAAAAAATTACTAAAATAGTCTGTTCCCAAACGAGGCCTTAATTTCAAATTAAAATAGTCAAAATATTGAAAAATCAACTAAAAAATAAAATAAGGTCGCAGGGCAAAACCTCTGTTTTAATTGGGCCACGCTAGATAACATTTATTCATTTATTTAACTTCAAGAAGAAAAAAAAATACATTTGCGCGAGCCAGTCACGATCAGCGGGTGGGACGCTTACATTACACTGGACACAGTGATAAGTTTGCCTTACCAAACAATAATAATGCGGACCATCGGCAGTGGTGGCCAGTGGTGAAAACATTGACTTTTGTTGATATTTCGCGCGGTATTTTAATTGAAACGTGGCTTTATTGGGATGATTAACGAGGTTCATTAGTGTTTTGGTCGTGAATTTTTTTTTTTTTTATAGATTGAGCCTCTGTTTGGGAAGTGGGTTGGTTTTTTGACTTTTTGATTTTTTTGGTTATTTTAGCCTGGGCTAAAAAGTTTGGTTTGGGAAGGACTTTTTGACTTTTTGGCTTTTTTGATTTTTTTTGTGAGAGAAGAATGTAATGATTATGGGTTGGATGTGATGTTTTGTTTGTTGTGGCTAAAATAGCCTGTTTTGTCTTTTGTGGCTATTTTAACCCCAACCCAACTTGCCAAACACCACCTCAGAGCTAAATTATGTTAGTAACTGGTTATTTAGGGCCTAGGGTCTCACGATCGATCAATGCTATTGGTACCTTGATAATAGATCCCTTCTTATGTGTTAGATTAAATCAAGTCATCAACCGATTACTCTGGAGCTTGAATCTACAAATGCTATAATGACACTTCATAACATTCTTTTTGTTGCTAAAAAAAAACAATAATAATGTAGTTCAAAATAATAATAGTAATAAATTATAAATACACTCAAGTGTGATCTTTTTTTATTAATAAATAATTAAATTAATTAATAATTTATATTTTAAATTGTAATTTTAATAATTTTATTATTATATAAGAGTTAGAAATTTAATTGTTTTATTAATTTTATTAAATAAAAAAAATTAATAAAATTATATTTATAATTTTCAAAACTATAAAAACAATTCATATATTAAACAAAACTTCTCATATGTTTATAATTAAAAAAAAAAAAACTTGAAAATGAGGACAAAGAATATTATTTTTGTATTGCAACAAACAAAATATAAAATAAAAAAATGAGGCAGAGACCCAGATCTGCTTGCAAGTATACTCTACTCATCACTTCTGTCATCATCTCGCATGAGGTTGGTTGCAACCCAAGAAGAAAGAAGTGGCTTTTCTTTCCTTCTTCTTCAAAATTCAAATCTCCCAGATCTAAACACGCAATAGGTTAAAAAAAGCAACCAAGATCCAAAACCCTTTTAATCTCTCTCTCTCTCTCTCCCTCTTTCTCACTAGTTTCTCTCTCTACAGCCTCCCCATTACTATTTACCCTCCAATCTCTCTCCAACAACACCATGAATGGTTCTCTGTAATTGGAGTCTCTCCAGATCAAAGGTGAGTCAAACCCCCCTAACCTCTCACCAATACCTCTCTCTCTCTCTCTCTCTGAACCCCATTTTCGTATTATTACTTGCTTCAAGACGCTATTTTTCATTTGATTACCAAATTGCGCTTTAATTCTTGTTTTGAGTAAATTCTAAGGTTTTGTATCGATGAAAGAATTGAATTCCACAACGGACCCAATTGGGCAAAACCTAATAAAACTCATAAGCAATGTTTGTTTCTCAGTCTTTGTATTCGCAGTACTCATCTTTACTGTAATTGCCATCACTTACCAACCTCCCGATCCATGGGAATCCTCTAGAACCCTCACTAGGGTTTTCACCCAAGTTGAAAATGCCACCTTCCAAACCGACTCTTCTGTTCTCAAAACCGGCGAAGATGTCGCTACCTCCCCTGTTGCGGCACCACCCAATGCCTCGGTGGTCCCGATTACCGAATCAGTCATTGAGAAATCAGAAGACAAAATGTCAAATCTCAGTTTGAAATCCGGGGGTTGTGAGGACATGACTGCGGTGAATTGTTCTGACCCGCGAGTTTTGATTGCCATTGAAAGGTTTAATTTGAAGTTCTTTAAGTCAATTGTGTTTCTGGAGTATCGATCTCCGGTTAATGGGTCGAGACCAGACGAATGTGATGTGGCGTGGAGGTTTAGAAACAAAAAGGAGAAGTCTTGGAGGAGGTATAGGGATTTTAGGAGGTTTAGGATTGGTTATGGTGAAAACTGTACTTATAAGGTGCTTAATGCAAGAGGTTGGCATTCAGGTATTAATGCCCGCAGGCCAAGGAATAGAGTCAATGTGACTAAGAGTGGTGGGGTTGCTAAACTTGCTCCTCCATTTCGTGATGATGAGATTAATGACACTATCCCAGTTTTGGGTTCGGATGCCTCTTTTAGGAAGGGGAAGTACTTGTACTATTCACGCGGAGGGGATTATTGTAAAGGAATGAATCATTACCTTTGGAGCTTCTTGTGTGCTCTTGGGGAGGCTCAATATTTGAATAGAACATTTGTGATGGATTTGAGTATTTGCTTGGCGGCTACTTACTCTGGTAAGAATAAGGATGAGGAAGGAAAGGATTTCAGGTTCTATTTTGATTTTGAGCATTTGAAAGAGGTGGCATCGATTGTGGAGGAAGGCGAATTCCTAAGAGATTGGAAGAAATGGGACAAGACTCATAAAAAGAAAATCCCAGTCAGAAAGGTTGCAACCCATAAGGTTACCCCATTGCAACTTAAGAAAGATAAAAGCACGATTATACGGAGGCAATTTGATGCTCCTGAGCCGGAAAATTATTGGTATAGAGTTTGTGAAGGAGAAGCTGCAAAATATATTCAGAGACCTTGGCATACTCTGTGGAAATCGAAGAGACTGATGAATATAGTTTCTGAGATAAGTGGCCGTATGGACTGGGATTTTGATGCAGTTCACGTGGTTCGAGGAGAGAAAGCACAAAATAAGGAGATGTGGCCCCATTTGGATGCTGATACATCCCCAGATTCCCTCGTTGCAAAGCTTCAAGGGATGATTCAACCTTGGAGGAATCTGTACGTTGCCACCAATGAGCCATTCTATAATTACTTTGATAAATTGAGGTCTCATTACAAGGTTCATTTGCTTGATGATTACAAGGAATTGTGGGGAAATACGAGTGAGTGGTACAATGAGACAAGGCTTTTGAATGGTGGCCGCCCTGTTGATTTTGATGGATATATGCGAGTTGAAGTCGACACTGAGGTCCTTTACAGGGCAAAGACACGTGTGGAGACATTCCATAACTTGACCAGTGATTGCAAGGATGGGATCAATACATGCTGACAAGGTTGGAGACACCCGTTTATTGCTTTTCCGTTAATTGTTATACATCTCTTTGTCCATTTGTTATTCAGTTGGAGAATGATAATACTGGGTTCATGTCATTGCCTTTTGTGCTATTGGTGATTCAGTTATTTTAGTGATTATGTTGATTGAACATTCGTGTTGGTCATGTCAAGTCTTTACATACGCAATAGATTTACCTTTTACAGTTGTTGCTTGTTCAGTTCTCTTTTTTCTGTTATTAATCACCACAACATCAGACAACATCTGTTGTCTCCTTTTTATATTTTTCTGTGCAGTGTCGACTATGGTTTATTATTGCACTCTATACCAATTCAAAGCATCAAACAAGGTGGGCAATTGATGGAAAAACATTCAAATAAACCTTTTTGGCTTCTTGAAACCTAAAGAATTGGAATGTGCAACTCATGAAGTTTCCTTCAAATCCTTTGCATAAGTCTCATAAAAAATTTCCTGTGAAGCATGCTGCCTTCTCAAATTGGATGATTTTTTTTCCTTTGTTATTGTTTTTTTTACTGATCTTGGCTTTACAAAAGGCTTCGTAGATTTGGGTAAGGATTTTTGTAGGGCAAAGAGAAGGGGAGGAAAATGTCAGATGAAAAGGGAAAAAAGAGAGAGAGGAAACTGTGTTGATGATCTCTCTCTTGCTTGATCATATCATACCACTAATTTCTTTCATGCATCCCCATTTTCAAATCCAATAGACTCAAGTAATTCATTCCATGTATGTTCCTTTGTGTGAATGCGCATCAGTTCACTAGTGAAATGCCTCCTTGGCTGTTCTTTTTAAATAAAATAAAAATTAAAAAAAAAACTATTTTTCTTGGAAATTGAAATAGAAGCAGTAGCTAGCAATCTGTGACTGTTATTCGTGGCTGTTTTATGTATAACATACTCATATCCAGCAATCCAAGCCAGTGTCGGGATATTTATTGGCACTACATGGGTATGATGTGTTACCGTTGTTATTGGCTATCTATATAGAAATGCATTGTGGTTCACTAGATCTATGGTATTTATTTGCAACTCCTTGTCGTCAAATTGGTCAACGAAAAGTTGAAAGCAATGTTTTATGCAGTGCATAGAGCTTTCTTTATCTGCAGGAATTAGGAGAGGTAGTAAATAGGCCAACTTTGAGTTTGAAGGTAAAGAGATTGAATGGATTTGATGATTACAAAATGCCCCCAATTGAGAAAATTGTTTCATAGTTCATACTGAAGCTACTGGTCTTGTAATGTCTCTGTCATTTCAAATTCTATCGGTGGGAGTAATTTTCAGAATTTGCATAAACCTACCTAATGGCATGTCACAATGATCACACACATCTTCTCATCTTCTTCCCTCAAACTTCCAATCAACAGGTGTTTATTAATTTGTGGTTTTGTATTATTTCACAATTTACCTTACCAATTAGTTTCAATGGTGGCAATTTGCCACAAAATTTCCATGCAATTAATAGTTGAAGAAATTTTCAAACAAGGAAAAGAATGTGTCACGGATGAATTTCACTTTTTTTTTCTTTATTTATTTATTTTTATTATTGGTTTCTAGGGATTGGCATGCACATTTTGGTAAGAACCACTAAGATTTTTGAATTCTGGGTTTTTTGGCAAAATACTTTCATTCAACTCTAGAATGGTAGGTCACAGCTATCCCCCCCTCATCCTCTGCATCTCAGTATGTTATTAGCCTTTTGAGTATGATTATTGTGGGTTAAGATTATCCTGGTTTCCACTATCTGCTAACACAGTTGACATGGTCTTTCGAAAAGATTATATAATTTACTTCCTAATTCTGCCGTGAGAAGTGGACCAAAGTAACTAACTAACAAGAATTACTAAATGACAGAAATGCCCTTCAGCTGATGGGCATAAGGATGGGAATGGAAAAGGAAAAAGAAAGGTTGGTGGACTTGGTTTGGTTTGGTTTGGTTTGGTTTGTCTAACCATTTCTGACCCTACCCTACCCTACCCTACTGCTTAGAACGTTTGGTTGGCTCTATCTGGCTATTAACTTTCTCCATTTTCATCTCCAGAATATGAGAGAGAGAGAGAGAGAGAATCTACCAGTCAATCCAAACTAACTATGCAACAGTTAGTTTTGAACCCTCATCCAACACACGACCTCCACGTGTCTTTAATTCTCACAAAAAAAATGATTCCTATGCAGTAATTATGAAATATGACGAATTGGTTAATTTTGACTTATTTTTATTAAGTAGTTAAAAGATAAGAAATGACTTATTTAATATGTTTTGCAGTTGTTTATTAGTTTAGAGCACTATATAAACAATGTCACATTCACAATCATATGAGTGATTAATTTTTTGAAAATAATTATTAAAAAATTAATAAATTTATAATATCTTGCTATAAAACCGAGTGATATAAAACAACTAAAACAGAAACGTATAGAGGAGGAGGAGTCTTCTCACAACGGCTTTGAAGCCGTGTGGGTGTGGGGTATAAAATATGTCTGAACCTTCTCATATACAAGAACTCTGCTTCTCTCTGCTCATGCTTTCGGTGACATTTTTAAACCCTTTTTTTCCCCCTCAACTCTTTATGTAATTTGCTTAAGTGAGATTGTTGTGACCCCATTCTATCATTGTATTGTATCATCATCATCATCATCATCATCATCTTATAACAATGTAATCAGCAAAAGAGACCAAGCAATCATTTTACGCTTTTCTTCCAAGCACAACTTTTTCAGCTTCAGGTTTCTGGGTAAGTTATACTCTTCTTCTTTCTTCTTCGCCTTCTCTTTTTGCTTCAAACATATATACATATATTTAGATGCCTGTTCATGCATAATTAAGTACTTGTTTTTGGTAATTGTGAATCAAGTTTAGTGGTTGAAGTTGATGAGTGTGACATAATTAAACATAGCAGAATGGTTGGTTATATAGTACTTGTTAAATGTGTTCCTCTGTTTTTCAAATATGAGTGCTTCATGTTTACAAAGCCAAACATGAACGTAACCGATTCGTCTCAAGTTTCTCAACTTCTATTACAATGTTACTTGTAACTTCTACATAACCATTTTTTTCGTTTGTTCATTCCTAAGAAGTTAACCATTTGAGAGGATTACGAGGGTGTTCAAGTTTTTACAAGGAAATGCATGCCCTGTTTTCTCTGTTTGTGTTTTAGGTGAAAACATAATATCGTTGCACAGTTGAACCGCCTATGAGATTGCACCCATCTCTCTGTTTGTGTTTTAGGTGAGTAAATAATTATGTTACAATGATCATAATATCTTATCATATTTTATTTGGCATATATAAAATATAATAATATACCCTACCAATTAAGTCTCTTAACATTGCAGTAGTGATGTTTTAAAATTTGTTCAAAATTCATCATGATTTGTTGAAAACTCGCTACATTCTAGCACTTGGTGTAAAAGGGTAGTTTTAGAAAAGACAATTACAGGTTTTTTTTTTTTTTGTTAAATTCAAACTTCACGTAATAATTATCCGGACCAAAATAGATGGGATCGATTTCATACATCCCCTGTATGTTCAAAATATTATGTAAGCATACTAAAGTAGTGATACCAGGTGTTCTACAAAATTAAGTAATTTTAATGTAGTGCCAAGATTGAATATTGGGGTGACTCCACTAATATGCAATGTGTATGTTAATGTAAAATGTAAATTGTAAAATGTAAACTACCACCCACCTACCACCTCCACTACCACTCACTCCACCTACCACCTCCACTACCACCTACACCTACTACCATCTTCTTCTCTATATATAGGAATTGTAATATACAACAAATATATCAATCAATCATCAATACATAATTCATTCTCTCTCTTTCTCTATCAATTTATCTAACAGTGTACAACCTTCTTGTGCATTTGTCAATATATATATATATATATATAAAGCAGAGAAAATTACCCAAGCGCGCTCGGTAAAACATTGAAATGGAAAGTTTGAAAGACTAGATTAAATTGTAAACCTATGAATTCTTTTAATCATCCCTCATAACTATGACCTTAATCAGCGAAAAGATAAAAACACACAAAATAAATTTAAAAAACAAATACAAAATTAAAAAAAATAGATAAAAGTGATTTGAACTTTAGAGATACATATATATCATAAGTAATTTTTGTCTATGGTGATACTCTACCGTGGGTTGACAAGACTTTGCATACACAAGATGAATGGCATAGAAAGCAAAAACAAAGTTGATTAGTAGTTTTGACGCCCAAAACCAACTTGATACAGTTAGTTTAGACCGTTAGATTTTTCCAAAGTTCCTTGTGAAGTCAAAATAAAAATACAAAAGAAAAAAAAAAATTCAAAGAGCACAAACTTTTCAAAGAAGTGAATAAACAGGCACGTCTCACATGGAAAGGACAAAGAAAGCACAAACCAAACTACGTCTCACGTAGAAAGGATGTAAGAAAATGCAGACCTAACTACGCCTTGCGTAGGAAGGGTGAAGGGCGACGTAACCGTGACTATTTTAGTAAATTATTTTGAATTTCAACAATACTATACTTGAAAAAATTATTCAAAAAAATGAATTAATACATTACATTTATTATAAACGTAACCCGAATCTCATTAATTTTAAATTTATACTATATATTTATTTTTGAAATGAAATTCAAAGTAAATTTTCATAGGGCACAATATTTTTGAATTTTGTATGCTACTAGTAACCTTAGTTGTAAAAAATGAATTTTTTATACATTCAATTTTTTATTAAAAGCATGTGTTATAAATATTATTGAATGTTTTCAAATTGATAAAAGGAATGAGAACGTCAAACAAAAAGTTGGAAGATGTATGACCTCTTGCTATTTTTCGATGGGGTGCGTCCACAACAAGTCAACCATCCACCAATCAATCACCACTCGAACTAAAACAGAGACTGATAGGTGGCTACGTTTGGGTTGGAAGGTCAGATCAGATACGGTACGAGTGTCGTACGAATCAATAAACTCTTCATATTTACTTAAAATATAAATTATTTTTTAGAATTTAAAAAATTATAAATTTTTTTTTATTAAAATTATTTATTTAATAAAATTAATTAAAAAATAAAATTTATAATTTTTCTCTTATACAATAATAAAATTACTTAAATTATTAATTGAAACATATTTCTAATATTATTAAAAATTGTTAATTGACTTGATAATTTATTAATAAAATTGGTTATTTGTTATGAAATTAGAAATCTCAAAAAATAAAATGGAATTTCAAAACTACACAGGATAATTCACATTTTAATCAAACTCCAAAGTGTATTTATAATTTACCCATGAATATAAAATGGATAAATTATACTTTTATTTCTTTTCAAATTTCAATAAAATATATTTAATCTTATACTTTTGACATAATTATATTATTTTTATTCTAATATGAAATGAAGGTGACTACAAAGAAGTGAGTCATTTTTTGAGGTTTGGACGTCCAAGGTTAGACGATTAAGTATACGGCTCCACACCCCTTAAAAATTTTAGTATCCAAGGAAAAATTATATATGTTTGGTTTTGAATTTTTTAAAAACAATTTTTAGTTATTAATTCATATTTTTTTATTTTTAATATTTTGGTTAATTGTTTTTATTTTTTAAATGCATCTAATCTAGACATACTTAAAATAAAAATATTTGTGAAGAAAACTTCAAAATAATTCAATAAATACAAAAATATAATGAAAATATATTATTTTTCATATTTTTTAGTGTTTAGTGATTTTTTTTTAAAAAAAATTTATAAATGTTATACTTTTTAAGTGTATTTAGATTAAATGAATATAAAAGTTAAAAAATATTTTAAAATTTTACTAAAAATAAATAAAAAATACAAATTAAAATCTTAAAAACTATTTTTAAAAATCCCAAAATCAAACAAAGTAGTCATTCTGGCCTATATCTTATGTGGTGCATTTTGCAACTGTATAGAGTTATTTATTTATTTATTTTTTTTTTATTTTTTGATTCAAAAGAAAGATAACAAGAACAACAACAACAGTCTAAAGCATAGGGCTAAACAAGCTTAAGCCCTTTCACAAGATGATCCAAGTATATCTGCAACAAGCAGACTAGCAATTTCAGTAGGGGGTTTCTCTAACACTAACAGATTTTCTCCATGAGACACTCTCATATTTGCAAACCCATCAGCACATTTGTTCCCTTCACGGAGGATGTGGCTAACCTCACAGTTGCATCTGTGCATGAGGAATTTGATATCCTCTAGTAGTGCTCTATAAGGGTAGTTACTGGGTGTAGTATTATTGATGTTGACTACCACTTGTTCTATATCAGTTTCAATTAAAACATCACTCATGCTTTTCTCCAAAATGATGGTAAAACCTCTATAGATGCCCCAAAGTTCAGCTTCCTTGCTTGTAGCTAACTCTAATTTCCCATGAAATCCAAAAATCCCAGCTTCTCGAGCATCTTTGCACAAACCACCATATCCAGCAGGGCCAGGGTTTTCTTTGGAGCATCCATCCGTGTTGAGCTTGATTTTTCTTGCACAAGGAGGGCACCAATTAGTTTTAAAATGTAAGTAGTCACCTGTGAAGTGGTCTGTGTAAAAGGCATAGTGTATTTCTACTGCTTCATGTTGAATCTGTCTCACTATTTCCTAGGTATGAAAGTCCTCATGTTTGAACACTACATTGTTTCTAGCCTTCCATAACATCCACAAGGCCACTACAAAGACAATGCCCCAAGGGATATTAAAACACTCTCTGTTCGTGCTTGTTAAGTTATGCTGGAGCCATGTGTCCAAGGAGGTGTGAAGATTGGGAGCTCTCCAGCTATCATGAGTTAGGATGTCCTAGACTTCCATAGTTTTTTTGCACTCTCTTAACAAATGGTTCAGGTCCTCGCAATAGATCTGACATCGTGGGCAGGTGTCATCGGTGGTGAGGCCTCTGATCTTCCTTTGGTGGTTAGTGAGCACCTTGTTAAGTATCAGCAGCCAAATAAAGCCTTTCAATTTTTGAAGGATCTTCAATTTCCAGGTCCAGTGCCAGTTCTAGGCCAGTTGCCTAAGTAGCAGCTTGATTAGCAATCAAATTATAGGCAACCTAACAGTAAAACCACCAGTTGATGAGTCAATCCAGTAAGGGTTATCGCCTAGCTCAATAAATTATGGAAGATGAATCTGGTGGATCTGATGTTTCATAAATTATGGTAGGATATTGGCAACCCCCTCCATATCCCATTCTCATTCCTCATTAATTATATCAGCAACTTTGACATCCTCTTTGATATGTGGTCTTGGAAAAATAAAGGCAAGAGGCCCATTTCCACACCACCAATCTTTCCAAAACGAAATGGTTTTGCCGTTGCCAACTGTCCATTTGGTTCCCTTTGCCAGAATGTCTCTAGTCTTCATGATGCTCCTCTAAGTTTGTGATGCATTCTTGTTAGGAGGCCAGTTAGAAAAAGTGTTCTTGTGTAAGTATCTGCCCCTGAGAATTTTGGACCAAGCAACATCTTTATCATCAAAGTTGATCTTTCATCCCAATTTAGCTAAGAGTGCTACATTCTGATCTTCAGCCTTTCTAAGACCCAGTCCTCCTTCTTGCTTAGCTTTACAGACTTATTTCTAATTTACCGAATGGACTTTCTTTCTTCCTTCTTGATCACCCCATAGGAAGTTTCTATTCAACTTGTCGATGTGTTTGCAAATGCTTTGGGGAAGTTTAGAGGTTTGCATAATGTAGGCAAGTATAGAAGATGATACAGCCTGAATCACAGTAGTTCTTCCGGCTAAAGAGAGAGCTTTGGCTTTCCATAAGGACAACTTTCTCTGGAATTTTTCAATGACTCCATTATATATGTGTGTCTGCTAACCCTGCTGTGGATAAGAGGAACGCCAAGATATCTACCAAGGTCTTATGTCAAACTGATATCACAAATTGAGCTGAGCTCCTTGGCTAAGTTCCTGTAGATATTTGGGAAAATGTACATTATAGATTTTTGCAGGTTGATTCTTTGCCTTGAAATGCAACAAAACTCATTCATGGTTTCCATGATTGTCTCACAGTTAATTTGATCAGCTTTAGCAAAGAGGAGAAGGTCATCTACAAAAAATAAATAACAGACGGGTGGGCTGTTTTTGGAAGCTTTCAGCCCCATCCGTTTACCTGTATCCACCTGCACTCTGATCATATTAGACAGTCTTTCCATGCAAAGTACGAACAAATACGGTGAAAGAGGGTCACCTTGTCTAAGACCATGGCCAGGGTTAAAATTTTCCATGGTTTCACCATTCCATAAGATAGAAACATTTACAGAGGAAACACAGGACATTATGAGATCAATCCAATGTTGATTAAGGTTGAATTCTTCAAGGGTTGCTTTCAAGAAGGGCCAAGATATTCTATCATAAGCCTTTTCAAGATCGATCTTAATAATAATTCCATCATGCTTACCTTTTTTATGACATAAAGTATGGATCAACTCTTGTGTGATGATGATATTGTCATGAGTGGATCTACGGGGGATAAAGTTACTTTGGTTAGGGCTGACAAGATCATTGAGGAGAGGTCGAATGCAATTGACTAAAATTTTTGACAAAATTTTATATGAAACATTACAAAGGCTAATAGGGTGAAACTGTTTGATATTCTCTGGAATTTCAGTTTTGGGGATAAGGGCAATAAGAGTTTGTTCACTACAGGAGGTATAGTTTTAGAATGGAAACAGTTCTTGATGAAATCACAGACATTACCTCCAATCAAATTCCAAAATTTCTAGTAGAAAATAGCTTAAAACCGTCTTTTCCAAGAGCCTTGAAAGTACTAATGTTCTTGACAACCATCCAAATTTCCACATTAGTAATGCTTCTCAACAAAAGTTTATTCTCGTCATGCGAAAATTTATGAGTAGAAATATTACACCAATGATCTAAGACAGTCACGGGATCATTATTGAATAAAGACATGAAGTAATTCTGTATGTGACTACGGACTAAGAGTGGGTTATCAATCCACACACCTTGGTCATTTTTCAAAGAGTCAATCCTTAATTTCTTCCTTGGAGTGGGTTATTAATCCACACACCTTGGTCATTTTTCAGAGAGTCAATCATTAATTTCTTCCTTCTAGTAATGGCAGATATATGGAAAAGTTTAGTGTTCCTCTCTCCTTGAGTGATCTAATTGGCTCTAGATTTTTGAAACCTAAGAATTTCTTCTTGAAAAAGAGTTCTATTATACTGATTAATAAGTTCTTTTTTCAAAAGAAGGGGGCTATGAGGAGGAAAAGAAGCGGAATATAGAGCTTTTTGGATTCCCTCAATTCAAGAAAAAAAGCCACATTTTCCTTTTAAATATGTTACCAAAAACATCTTTGTTCCAATTGAGTGAATTAGTAGCAACAAAAAACAGGTTGTCATGAATGGAAGATGCATGATTCCAAGAAGACTTAACAATATCTTTATGAGTAGAATGCGATAACCAATCGGCTTCAAAACGAAAAGGACGATTAACAGGGTTGAGTTTGGTTATACCTTATGTGTAGACCATAAGGGGTAAATTATTCGAATATGTCCGAGGTAAATTTATGACTGCTCCTTCGGGGAATGTGGTTCTCCATTCCGTATTGCAAAGAGCACGATCTAATCTTTCCATATTGTTAGTCATTCCCTGCCTGTTGTTAGACCAAGTGAATTTCGACCCTGTGCAGCCAAGGTCTATAAGTCCACATCAGTTAATGTTATTAAGAAACTTCCTACATATGTAGTTCTGGTTGTTTTGGGAGAAGCTGCTTCGTTCATTTTGACCTATGATATCATTGAAATGTCTTGCAACAAGCCAAGGGCTAACCATGGTGTTTACAGAATTTTCCAACTCATTCCAGAGGTTTTGACGTATGCCAATATTTGGGCTAGCATAAACTGCAGTTATGACCAAATCGTCATGATTCTCTCTTTTCATAGTGGCTTGAATAACTTGGAAATTGGTAATATGGGCTCTAACAGAGACTTGTGTAGGATCCTAAATTAGTCATATACCTCCAACTCACCCAACAGGATCAACAATGGTAGAGGCAGTAAACCCCAGGTCATTGAAGAAGAGGCCCATGGAACTAAAAAGAACTTTTGTTTCAAACAGAGCCACAACATTAGGGTGATGAAGTCTAACAAGTTCTAAAAAATTTCTCCTGAAGATTTTATTGTCGGCTCCCTGACAGTTCCATGTCATAACATTCATGGATGAACGATTAGGAAAGTTGAGTAGCAGGTCTCTGCTAGCCAGACCAAGATATTTGCGCACGATCTTCGTGAATATCTCTGATGGCTTTAGAGCTGCCATCTGTGTGGCCTGCAGAGGTCTTCCGCCCACGCTCATCTACCTGGGCTCAATATTCAGCCTTATCTCTTCTATCCACCATTCGATGTTTACTAGGTAAATGGCTACGCTCTCTGGTTCGAGGTATAATCCCACCGAGCTGTTCTGCATCCTGGTAATTTGAGCTACTAGTGCCTCCAGGTCCTCGCTGGTGCTGGAGTGGCTGGAGGTGCTCATTATTTCTGCTTTAAATCAAAGGTAGCAGTGGAGGTGTTAGGGCTTTCGGTGGAAGGTGAGAGAGAAGTATTTGTACTGGAGTGGGATCAAAGAGAATGATGATGGGTTAGAGGGAGTGGTTAAAGTAACCATCAAACTAGGTTCTTTACAAGTAACGTACACCAGGCTCGGTATGAAGTTAATAGCAGGAATCGCTGGTATATCTTGTCCTTTACCAGTTGTGGTCTTATCTTTGATAAGTTGTCTCCCATCCTGTTGTCTATCAGTATATGTTCTTTGCATTGCCGTGGGATTGCCTGCCTCAATAGTTGGTGCATTGTTGTGTGCTCCTTCCATATCTAGGCCCATTGGGCTTTTTTGCTTTGCTCTATCTTTTATTCCTCTCATGCTTCCAGTCGTAGCAAGAGGCCCAAACCTATTAGCAGATCTTTTATAATTAGTAGTATTGGGTCCAGGTTGTCTCACCATGGGATTGGATCTATTGTTTCTCCTATTCACTAACATCCAAGGCCCAAATTCTTCTAACTGTTCTTAGCTAGCAGTAGGCTGTTTCCCTGATGAGCTATCCGTTGTGATTGGATTTGACCCAACTTCTTGATCGTTAGGTGTAACTTCTGGAGTTGCCTTCACTGGCTCCGGTGCCGACTTGCTGCTATAGTACTCTTTCTGGTGCCCAACTTTCCCACGATGAAAGCAAAAGTAGTGTAAATGCTCATATTCCACTGTATATGTATATTTGCCTATAGTAAATCTTGAAATTAATGATTCTGTGAGATCTACTTCTACACGACACGTGTATATCTTCCTCTAGCTGACTTGGCAGTGTTCAAGTCTATTTTAAGTGGTTTTCCAATAGCGTTTGCGATGTGGAATAGAACTTTCTCATTGTAATATTCTATTGAAAGTTGCGGAAACCTTACCCATAATGCGGTGGCTACTTCGCCAACCTCTGATGGTTTGAAATCAGGCTCTCATCATCGTACAGTTAGGTAGTGATCCATTATGATCCAAGGGCCTTCTGTATACACTTTGCTACAATCAACTTGCATTTCGAATTTGACTAAGAAAAAACCCAGACCCAAATCAGTAGCTTCAAAATCCCCTTGCAATCCCCAAATCCTTCTGAGTTTGGAGACGAGGAGTTTGTATCCTAGAGTTTTCCCAAGTAATCTGGCAATCAAGCAATCGTTCCATGGCCTATGAATGGACTGAATGAGTCGGGACAAAAGTTTGATTTTGGGGATGAATGGCCCTAAACCATCATTCTAAGATTGATCTACTTCCTCCATGCCCTCGTTATCTTCCTCATTAGTAAGGAATTCTTCATCTGAAAGTCTAGCCGGGTCATTATCAAAGGCCTTCTCATTGGCCTTTGTTGAGATAAGTGCTTGTTTGAAAGATCGTTTAGTTTGTTCCTCTGTGATAGCTTGAATCGAGTCAATCATAGCTTGATCTTCAGTGCTCTCTGTCGTGTTTTTGATCTTTTTGGTACTTCGCACCAGATGATCTTCTTCTTCCAGAGATCGGTCAGTATGCTTGTCATCTAGTATTCCGATAGCTCTAGGTTAAACGTTGTCCTCCATAAGTTCATAAAGATATGATGGTCTGTATAGAGTTATGTAATCATTATTTTTTAATTTTTCTTGTGTATTAATATCTCTTATTATAAAGTTAGACACATAGAAACAAGTGATAGATCCCACCTATCAAATAACTAGTCATAGACAAAGCCCATAAAAAGTTTTAAAATATATATGGATAGTCATCATAAAGCCCAAGAGCGAATGAAGAGACAAATAACATAAGAGGCCCGTATGAGCAGGCATCACTGCACAGTTCGTTTTCATTTTCCACAATCGCCACTAGCTTGAATGACACGAGACATTGTGGTGTGGAGATTTTAAAAAAAAATATATTGGTCGAATCTATTCCATCAAATTGTACAGTTTGGTTTTGATTTTGAGGGAATAGTTCAATTTTAGTTGCAATAAATTAAGAACAGTTGAATATGGTTCGATTCATAGATTAAAACTCAACCTCATTCCAATGTTAATGAAGTAATATTCATGCTATTCACAAAATATTCTCTATATAGGAAGAAAAAAAAATGTGTTTATGTATTATTTTTCATTATTCAAATTATTAAAAATTGCATTATTGTAATAATTACTATATAATCTAAAGAATTTGTCGTATCTTTATGCTTTTTATAAAAACTAGTTTGGAGAATATATCAAAACTTTTAAATATGCTTGTGAAATTTTTGAAAGGTTTCTGAAGGTGGAATGATTTTTTATTAGAATAAATAGTTTAAATATAGTGATGACTTCTTTTTTTTCATATCTTAGAATCGTGGATAATATAGTGATTGTCATTTATTTACTCATTTCCAGCTCCGGAAAATACAGATTGTAAAATTTGAACGTATGTGACATCTTTATGTGAATTTACACAGCTTTTGGTTTTCCAGATTGTGAATTTTGAACGTAAAAACACAAGTGACAGAAATCATATATGACCTAGAAAACTTCCACCTCCTTTTATCTTGATGAATTTGCCGGTATGAAGAAGAAGAAGCAGCAACGGACAGCTCCTACACATGGCATCAAAATCAAACCCAAAGATACAATGCTGATTAATGAAAGTTCTATAAGATGCACATATGCAGCCAATTAATACTATATGGACAAGAAAATTTGTACATAAAATCAACACAAAATGCGACAACAAATTTTGATTTTATCACTTTAAAGCAAACAGTCAATTAAAGAGGTTTATATCATAAAAAATGTCACTATCAAATTATCCTGATTGTTAAATGTAGCCTAGAGAGTGATGCATCATTTACATTATTTTACGTCTAATCCTTTCTTCATCTCTTTTGTTAGTTTCCTTAGCAAAATTGTATGGACACCAATTAATGAAGAAAGTTCCAAGGGAAGAGGAAACTGAAGATAAGGTAATTTACAAACAAGAAAACTTCAATTCATATCAGCTTATGCAAATAAATCACACTTACACAGCATACCACCAGATTGATATCTGTTTTGTTTACATTACAAACAACATAGTATAACCACAAACAACAAAGAAAGTTGAAGAGCAACATAAATAACATTAAAATTGACGTACATAAAATAATAGTGGAAAGCAAACCCTGGCCAAAAAGTCTCAATGAACTATGAACTATGTAAATGCAGGATATTCATTTTTCAGAATTGCTTTTCTACATGATCATGAACCCTCTTGGGCTCAATTTGATTAGAAGCAGACATGATTGGAGCATCCCATCCGGCACCAAAGGCCAAACTCTGAGGAGGATAGATCAAAGGATCAGATGAACCAGCAGCAGCAGCAGGTGCAATTGCAATCCCATTAAACTGTTGTTGCACTTGGTGGTGTTGACTGTTGAACACATCTTCCTTGATCAGTGAATTCAAGAATGAAGAGAACACATCGTCGGAGCAATAGTTAATATCATAGTCATCGTCCTCATTGCAGCCACCAAGACCATTGCTGCTTCTCAAACCTATCCCACAAACATCAGAATTATTCTGGTAATCGACAACTCCACCATTTCCTAGTCCCTCCTCACCATGATACTGGCCGAGGTTTGCGTTTGGCCCCTCAAAATAATACCTATTTCTTCCCTTGTTGATGAGAATTCGACCACTACTACTGACCGGCTGTTCCAAGGCAGGAGGCGGAGGAGGAGGAGGAGGAGGAGTAACAACATTACGGTTAGGTTTAGGAGGAATCGGAATTTGAATCTGATTGGCTTTTGAGGAAGAGGGTTTGTCATCCACGTTGGAGGAAGAATTAGGGCTTAATGGTTTGTGGGTTCTGGGATCAATCCCTTGGCCGATCAACTTCTTGCTGAGGTGAGTGTTCCAGTAGTTCTTTATCTCATTGTCTGTACGCCCCGGAATTCTCCCCGCTATCAAAGACCACCTGTATATATATATATATACACCAAGTTTAGATGCAAGCAAAAGAAACACTTGTATTATTTAGTTTCTATGTTTGTGTTTGTATACAGAGACAAAGGGACGAAATTGATCGACAATAATAGGACATGAGAACTAGATCATTGCAAGATTTGACACAAAATTGTAGATGTGATTGTGTGTGTGCTCGTGTTTATATTTGATAGAGAGTAGTAGTAAGACAGAATTGCTCGTATGAAAACCTAGAGCTGAAAAGAGACGGATCGAGCTGCACAGTGAAACCCTAGTTGAGAGGGTAGAAGAAGAAAATAGCCTAAATTGCGAAAACCGTAATCTATATACATACATACATATATATATATATTTGGAAGCGTAGCGTAGCTGAAAACAATGAAAACCTAACTAACTAAACACCGAAAATCACAGCGAGAGAGATTGTAGACCTGTTGCCGAGAAGGCGGTGGAGGCGGAGAATGAGGTCCTCCTCGTCGGGGGCGATGAGGCCGCGCTTGACGGAAGGGCGGAGGTAGTTCATCCAACGGAGTCTGCAACTCTTTCCGCAGCGGAGTAGCCCCGCCCTCTTGGGAAGAGTGCGCCACCGTCCCTCACCGTCCTTGTTTATGTAATTCGACAACAGCTCGTCCTCCTCCGGAGTCCATGGCCCCCTTTTCAGTCCCACTTTGCTGCAACACGGTGTCTTGCTTGTTCCTGCTCCTGAGGATGATGCTGATGATGATGGCTGCCTCATCTCTCTCTCTCTCTCTCTCTGTATGTCTTCGCTATGAAGTTTTGATGGAGTTGAGATTGAGAGCCTCTGAGATTACTGTTCAATCCGCTTTTTTATCCAGATTTTGTTTTAGTTAGTTAACATTGCATTTGAATAGATATAAATGATGATGGTCCTGTTATACATTTTTAACCATTATACACCTCTTCTATGTATTCTGTTTTTTTTTTTTTTTTTTATAATTATGACTATATTTTTTTTTAATTATGATTTTATTTTATTTGTGACTTGATTATAATTTTTTTTAGTTATGACTCAAAAAATATAAAATTATATCATTTTCTTTTTAATTATAAGATACATACGGTACACCAATAACTAAATGGTGTGTACCATATATACCTTATAACTAAAGGTTGTGGGAAAGATTAAAGGATGTGTACCATATATACCTTATAATTAAAATATAAAATTATAAAATTTCATATTTTTTTAATCATAACTAAAAAAAAAAAAAAAAAAGTCATAACTAAATATCACATGAGGTATAATCAAAGATTTCGTGAGTTATAAATATTATTATAACTAAAGAAAAATAACATAATTAGGAATGTATATGATACACAATTTTCAAATGGTTTGTATAGTAGAATTTCTCATAAAAATAAAATTATGAACAAAATTAATATAGAGAAAAATATTTTTAAAAATAATGTATGATTTAAAATTCAATTTGTATGTGGTGAATCGACATATTCCAATAAATTTGCATCACACATTGACATTTTATTTGGTTTGATTTTCAAATTTTAGTTTTTTTATTTTAAAAAATAAAAAAATCCCACCCACCACCCACCCCCCAAAAAAAAAAAATTCTATGAGTTCTTTTATTTTAAATTTTTTTTATTATCAAAGTTTAGATTTTTAATAAAAATTCAAAATTTTAAAAACAAAATAGAAGTTAAATAAAAATTTTGAATTTTTTCTATTCACAAATTTTGTGTTTTAACATCACTCACAACAATAAAACTATATTTTTGAAAAATATAGTTATAAATTACAATTATTTTAGGCGTGGTCCACACACTTTTCAGGTAATTTTCAAGACAAATATCATGTTTGCTACAAAAAAGAATATGTGATAATTCTATCTCTTTATATATTTTAATATGTTTTTTCTTCATTTTTTCAAATCTTACCGACGCCATTTGTGGTTAGCAATGCTTAATTATTGATGTGATGTATGTATGTTATTCTTGGGTGAAAAAATTATCAGTAATGCTGGGGAGCCCCAGTGGGAGTGACCGTAGCACCCCCTTCACGCGGGTCTGTGGGAGCAAGGTTTAAAGAAAACAAAAAAAAAAAAAAAAAAAAATTGAACAATCCCGCTGCGCCACATCAGCTGGGGGTCATTGGAGGTTGGAAGGGACTGGGGGCAGGAAGCATTATACAAAAATTATTTCGCGATTCTAAAGTAAGTCCAATAACATTAAGGCCTGTTTGGTAAATTGATTAAAAGTTAATTTTTGTTTTTTGACTTTTTTGATTTATTTTTTAAAAAAAAATTTCAAAAAAAATCAAAAATAGCCAAAAATATCAACTTTTAACTAACTTCTCAAAACAACCCTAAATTTGATATTACTTATTAAAATATATATTTAATTTTATTTACCTATTTTTAAAGTAAGGGAATGGTACACAAATTGTAATTAGTTGAAAACGGGGTGCACAATTTTGGATGCTTTTTGAATATATGGAGTCTATCATTTTAGATCAATCATAATTTTATTTTTTTAAAATAATAAAATTAAGCATTTTTGTTAGATTTAAAATATATATATATATATATATAAGAGTATCAAGTGATAAATGGGGTGTGCCATTGATCTATCACCATCAATAATTTCCCTCGTGTCTAGAGTTGCAAATGATCTGAGCTGAGTTTTGTTAAATTTGAACTTAACTCATTTGTTTATCGAGCTCGTTTATTGAGTTCGAGTTCGGTTCGACTCGTTAATATTAATGAAACTCAAGCTCGACTTGATAAGATTCTTTTTATTATTATTTACATATATTTATATATTATTTAATATATAAATAATATATTTATTATATAATTTAAACAAAACTAAATGAGTCGAGGTTATTCAAAGTCGAATCAGCTCGCAAATAACTTACTCGTTTGTGTTGGTAGGTGCAAAGCTTTAATAGTTATTTATGGGAGTCTAAAAAAACTAAAAAGTAAAAAAAAAAATGATATACCTCTTTTGGATACACAAAAAATAAGTTAGCTTATTGACTTTGGCTACACATCAGTTCTCTATTTTTTTATACGTTATTTTCTAATAAGTAAAAAAAAAAAAACTTATAAATCATTATCGCATCATTTTTTTTCTTTTTTCTTTTTTTTCATATGTTTTATAAAAAATAAAAAATAAAAGGAAAAGAAAATAAGCAAACCCCACTCGACCACTTAGAAAATAATACACAAGTTTATTTTTTTTTATCTATTTTCTAGACTCAGGGCAAGTTTGGAAATATAAAATATTCAAAAATCTAAAAAGTCACTAACTACTAAAAATTCGTTTAATTTAGTTTTAAAATCATAATTTGAATGTGAAATTGTGTTTGAAAAATAAAATTTTAAAATGAGTTTTGAAAAGAGAAAACTTATTTGGTTAAAAATTTTGAAAAGTGTTTTGAGTTTTAAGTTGTATTTTAAAATTGTTTTGGGTTTATTTTTTTTAAATATTTTTAAAAATTCTTAATTTTATTTTTTAAAAGTAAATATTTTTTATGTAAGGTCCTAATGTCCCACATCGGGAATGAATGGGGAGTTTCTGTGTTATAAAAGTAAAAACCTAGACCCTTATATAGTATTGAGGCATTTTTCCCGAGTGGTAAAATCCGTAGCAGAACTCCCCAGTTAAGCATACTTAGGCGGGAGTAGTTCTGGGATGGGTGACTCACTGGAAAAAATAAATCCGTGCGAGCGTGACCCAAAACGGATAATATCGATGACATGTAAATGGTTGGGGTGTTACAAATGGTATTAAAGCCGACTCTCCGGAGTACCGAGTGTGGTCCCCTGATCTCTCGGTGCATGTGGGCAGACTTGTGAGCTAACAGGCTACTGTATGGGGACGTGTAGCCCTAAGGGGATGGATTGTAAGGTCCAAGTGTCCCACATCGGGAATGGAAAGGGAGTTTCTGGATTATAAAAGTAAAAACCTGAACCCTTATACAGTGTCGAGGCCTTTTCCCGAGTAGTGAAATCCCTAGCAGAACTCTCCAATTAAGTGTACTTAGGCTGGAATTGTTCTAGGATGGGTGACCCACTGGGAAGAACAAATCCGTGCGGGCGTGACGCAAAGCAGACAATATTAATGGCATGTGAAGGGTTAGGGTGTTGCATTTTATTGTAAATGTTTTTTTTTTTTAATATGCGATGTATTTTGTGTGTTGCATTTTTTAAAATATTTTATTTTATTTATTAATTTTTTTTTACATTTTTTAATTTTTTTAATTTTTTAAAAATTTTGGATCACTCATATATATATATATCTAAATCATAACAAATTATTTGGTCAATGCTTAGAAAAATAACAAAAATATTTTTTTGAAAAAATAAAAAAATGAAAAATATTTTTCAAAAAAATAAAAAATATATCTTCTAGAAAAAAAAAATTCACAAAAATAATAATAATTTTAAAAAACGAAATAAATTTTTTGATTTTTTTTTTAAATAGAGTTTTGAGTTTAGTGTTTGATTATGCATTTTGAAAAGAATTTTGAAATTTTCTCACTTTAATTTTTCTCTTTACTTTTCTATTCGTCTTTCCGTAAAAAATTAAAAAATCAACTAAAATAATCCTTAATAATATGTAAAAGATATAATTAACTAATAATTAGACAAAAAAAAATATGAAAGAGAGAGTATGAAAGAGGGAGTTAATTTAACAATAATGATTCCTCTCTCAAAAATTAGAGTTCTAATTGAGCTCTAGTGAAGTAAAAAGGAAAAAAAAAATAATAAAGTCAAAACATCACATCAAATGAGTCTTATATACACATTAGAGCTATTAGAACTCACAAATTAAAATTCCAAAATATTTTTGTTAATTTAAATATTTTACTAACATATTATCACATTAGTAGAGAAGTTATTGGTTGGTTATGGAATATTGTTCTATACTATTTATTGAATGATAAATATTCAATTATCTTTTAGAAAGACGCAAAAAAAGGTCATAAATCTCATTATGTTAATCAATAAAATCAAATTTAAGCACCACATCAGCATGCCCCCGAAAACAATGAATAATTTCCCTTGAAAAGTTCGTCCTTCAGATAATGTAATTCATGAATTATGTGAGCTCCCATCCCGATAACGAAAAATTATGTTTATTTTTAATTTTTTTGAAAACACTTTACAAAAAAAAATTGTTTTCTTATTCTTTATATTTTTTTATTTTTATTAAATTTTTTTAATATTTAAATAATATTTTTAATTTTTAGACACATAACATAAATACACTTAAAAAATATAATTTTCATGAAAAAATATTTTAAAAATTCACTAAATACCAAAAATACAAAAAAAAATATAAAAATTCAGTATATTTTTTATATTTTTGTATATTTATTAATTTTTTAAAATATTTTATACAAATATTTACTTTTTAGATATATCTAAGTAAGGTGCATCTAAAAAAGTAAAAAAAAAAATGCTTAAAATTTTAAATGTAACGCCCTCAAAATAATATAATAAATCCAACTCATTAGTAGAAATAATAGAAATATAATATTTTTAATCATCAGAGTTCGTTTACAAAAGTTAACATATGCGATATACATTCACAAATATTCATTCTGAATCTACAGCATATGTTACATTGTAAAGAGAATTAAACTAAACATTTAGTCATATGCTCTATAGGCTTACAATTTTCCAAGTAATTACTTGGTTACACAAAGGTGAGCCTAGCTTAGTACAATTTCAGCCATTGGTTATACAAAAGAATATAACAAAATAAAGAAACTCTTACTCCCAAAAGTCCCTCCAAGCTGTTGCCTTGGCGGATGCATGTCACCAACACCTGAAAATAGTTTTTCCCAAATAGGTTGAGCCAAAACCCAGTAGAAATAATCTAACACGGTATATGAGATTTAACAAAGATATAAGTACAATGTACACATACAAATATCGGTGATAAAATCTCCACATTTTATATAACCATAAGACACTAAGGTTCCATAAAAAAATTTACTTACACATATAATCATTAAAATTATAAATAAAACAATTTAATAAAACAAAATTAGAACAAAAAAATTAGGAAAAAATTATTCAATTAAAATTGATAAAGACCTAGGTAAAAAAATTTGAGCAAAATTATTTATTCCACTAAAATCTAATAGATAAAGAAGGTAAAAAAAAAAAAAAAATAGGGCCCATATATTGTATGTATTATTTTTCTTGAGCCCAAACACTTTTTTTTTAATATATATTTTCATTTTAATAAATATGGACCAAACTACACTTATAAATAAATATGGAGTAAATCATACATAGACCCAAAAAATATTTTGGGGCCCTTTAAATTGATCATAAAACAAAAAAAAAAAAACACTGAGCCTATAATATTTTACCAAATTTAGGGGCCCTATTTTTGGGCCAAATTTAGGGACCCTATGTTATATATGTTTATATGTTTTACCAAATTTAGGGGCCCTATTGTTTTTTTTTTTATTTATTTATATATTTTCATTTTAATAAATATGGGCCAAACATATTTATAAATAAATATGGGTTAAATTATACATGGGCCCAATAAAACATTTGGGGCCCTTTAAATTGATCTTAAAACCCAAAAAAAAAAAAAAAGTTGAACCTATAACAATTTTTTAAAATTGGGGATCCTATTTTTTGGCCAAAATATGGGGCCTAGGGCACAAGCCTTACCTGCCTTATACTCCTCATCAATCACAATATATATGTCTTCTACGATTTCTTAATCACCTAACATAAAATCGTAAATCTCGCATTCTCCACTAATCATAACACTCCTAAGATACCACTTGACCCATTGTACCCAAGACCATCAAATAATTTCTACTTTTCACAATTTGTATCAATCCTTTGAAACTTGGCTCGAAATGGCACACCATAGTAATCAACAAGTTATCTTTATCAAATAGGTCTAATTTTTTTATGTCGATAAAATATATAAAATATTTGACAAAATAAACGTTTTTAATTATCAAAACAAGACCCATATAAATCCACAAGCTCAAATAACACCTTCTAGTCTAATTTTTAGACTAACGATCCTCCTCCTTTTATTAACTGGAGCTAGATTCCCCGCCATTTATAACGTAGATTGAAGGATGCTATTTGTAGAGTATGCCGTTAGTCACATTTTAAGCCTGTACCAAATTTTTTAACCTGTTTTTTTTATTTTTTTTACTATTTTAATCTGATTTAAAAAGTTTCGTTTATAATGAACTTTTGACATTTTTATAATTTTGTGAGAGAAAAAAGAGAAATTATTATAATTTGGATGTGACATTTTATTTTACTGAGTTTTTAACCTATTTTATGTTTTAGTAGACTAATAGTCTCAACCATCTTGTCAAACGGTCCGAACATATTATTGTATTAGGCATTTTGTGTATTTTATTTATATAAAAAAAAATTATATTGATCCGATAATCGTAATTTATTTGATTTGTCATTTTTGTCGCAGACAAAACAAAAATAAAATTGGATGATTTATTTTTAAAAACGCAAATGTTATTCATTTTTTTAGTGACAAACACAATAAATATAGGTTACAATTATCAAATTGGACTAATTTTTTATGGATAAAATATACAAAATACGTGACAAAATAAACAGTTATGATCATCCAAACATAACCCATAATAGATCTTATGGACCCAAACAACACCCCAATCTATAATCCGAAATCCTGCTGATCAAAAAAAAAAACTCTATAATCTGAAATTGCCCTCACCTTACCCCAATTAGTTTCAATGGCAGAAAATTGCTCCCACCACGCCAAATAGGGAGTCTCTATTTGCACACCACAAAAACTCTAATCCCACACCAATTTTCATTTTTTTTTAATTACGAATTTGCCACTCAAGAAAATTACCAAAGAGGACAAATATTCATCCATTCAAACTCGTCGGTGCCTGCGCTAACTATACCATCTCCAACCCTCGCAGCACCTCCCCAATGCAGCCCTTATCCCTCACCACTGCCAACCTCCAACCACCACCGCAACCCCCTTCTCTAGCCACCAGTGACTCCGAACAACCCTACTCTCCCTTCGCTACTGCTAACAGCCTCGCCTCCACCCTCGCCATCGCAGTCAACCCCGTCGCCCAGATCCACCATCGCGATCCATTTCTACCTCCATCTCAACCCTTCATTCACCGTAGAGAGACAAAGACAGATCGCGAGCGAGAGAGAAAGAGAGAGATCGCGATTGAGAGGTAGCGGTAGTGGCAATGGACGTTAGGGTTTTGAGACAAGAGAATGGGAGCTGGGGAGGGTTTTGCGACTGAATAGGAAGGGCGGCAGCGAAAGAATGAGTCGAGGACGAAGGGGCTGCGACGCAAGGGAAAGGAAGCTGCGGAAGAAGAAGCAGCGGAGGGAAAGGGAGAGTGGTTGGGAAGAGGATGGCGGCAAGAGAAGGGGTAATCAACACTAGTTAGGGTTAGGGTTAGGACTTCGATGTCGAAGCCGGTGATGGAAGCGGCGGCAATGACAATGATTTGGGGTTAGGGTTAATGAGGATATATTAGGAATTTGGTAGTGTGAATTGAGAAATAAATATTTTTAAAAAATGTGTGTGTGATGTGAACTAAGTAATAGTGTGGTATGAGAGTTTTGATTGTGTACAAATAGAGGCTCCCCACCAAATAACGGGAGCTTCTATTTGCACATCCACATTCCCCTCTTTGCATACACTTAATAGAAATTATTTTTATTATAATTTTATTTTCAAGTGAAATTACTATTATGGACATCAAATAAACACATTCGAAAGTTGAATGTCGAAAAAATGATAAAAATTCGGAATTCTACTTCCGAACCAATTGTTTATTTTCGAAATGCTACTTCCGAACCAATTGTTTATTTTCGGAATGTTAGTTTCGAAGCAATTATTTATTGAAAAAGATGTATATAGAGTGTAATGGGTTTGTGCAAATAGATGCTACCCCAAATAACTAACAAGGAATACTTAAATGACAGAAATAGCCTTCAGCCGAAGGGCAGAAGGATAGGAATGGAAAAGAAAGGTTGGTGGAATTGGTTTGGTCTGTCTAACATTTTCTGACCCTACCCTAGTACTGCTGCTTAGAACGTTTGGTTGGCCCATTAACTTCTCCATTTTCATCCCCACCACAATGACAAACAGAGAAAGAAGCTACCAGTCAAGCCAAACAAACTGTAAGTTTTGATCCCCTCCTCACCCAATACACAACATCCACATGTCCTTAATTTAAAAATTAAAAAAAAAATAAAAAAAATGCTCTATACATATATCACTCATTTTTTTGTTACCGTTTCATAATTATAATTGATTCTTTATTTAACAATAATTTTTAAAAATTAATAATAGAAACAAATAATATATATTGTTTTGTAATTTAGTGATATATAAAATACAAAGTGCTCTTTAAATTGAAACCGTGTATGCTGGGGACTATATATAAAATATGTCTGAGCCTTCTCATATGTAAAACTCTGCTTCTCTCTGCTCTCATGATTTCTGTTACTTTTTTTCTTTTTCTCTAATAAAATCTTTATGTAATTTGCCCAAGTGAGATTGCAGACCCCATTCTATCATTGTATTGTATCATTATCATCTTACAACAATGTAATCAGCAAAAGAAACCAAACAATCATTTTATGCTTTTCTTCCATGCACAACTTTTTCGGCTTCAGGTTTCCGGGTAAGATAATACTCTTCTTCTTCTTCTTCTTCTTCTACTATGCGTTCTCCCTTTGCTTCAAACATGATATATATGCCTGTTTATGCATATTCAGGAACATGTTTTTTGTAATTTTTTTTAATGAACTTTAGTGGTTGAAGTTGGTGAGTGTAACATATAATCTAGCAAAATGGCTATACAGTACTTGTTAATGTGTTCCTCTCTCTGTTTCTCAAAATTTGAGTGCTTCATGTCTGCAAAGCCAAACATGGCCTTAAGCGGTTCATCTCAAGTTTCTAAACTTCTATCAGACTTTGAAAAAATAAAAAATAAAAAATAAATAAAACAACGTTGTGAAAAAACAACACCATATTACATGTTACTTCTAAATTTTTCACGACTATTTTTGTATTTTTGTTTGTTTGTTGGTCTGTTCCTAGGATATTAATCATTTGAGAGGATTATGAGGTTGTTCAAGATTTTACAAGGACATGCATGCTTTGTTTTCTAAATTATATATTATTTAATAAATAATATGTACAGTTCAACCACCCATGGACACAGAGTTGGAATCTTCTCTCTGTTTGAGTTTTAGGGGATGCACTAAAACAATCTAAACAAGTAATAATGTTGTGATCGTCACATTATTATGTTATTACATTTTGCTCATTTATGTAATAAATTTCACTACTTACATCTATTACCAACAATAATTGTAATGATTTAAAATTTGTTAGAACTTTCTCATGTGGAGGCTCACATTTGTTGAAAACTAGCTTTCATTCTATCGCATGGTATAGAAGAGTAGTTTTAGATTCTTCAAACTATGGGTTCATATATCTCACATATCGGAAAATTATTCAATAATTCAGATGGATGATTGTGGCGTATACATATAATGGTTCTCCTAGCCAATGAGGCCGAGCAAAACAAAATCAATGAGGCTGATGTTATTCCGTTCTTCTACTTGCACATAAATCAATTACAAAATCGGACACAATTATTTCACATTAGTATGGAACCCACAAAAAGGTGCGATTCAACTCATGTGAGAAATGTTGTGTCTAATTCTATATTTATTTTATGTGTTCTTAAATTTTTTTTGACTATATCTCCCTTCAAGCCGACCAAGATGCATAAGGTTAGTACCATTCATCTCACAACTATCTTGTTCTTATTTGCTCAAAAATATTATATGAACTTGTTAAAGTGAAGCTGCCAAGTAAAATCGAGTCGTGTAAATTGGATATTGCGGTAACTTGGTCCACCACTAGTATGTAATGTACCACAACAAAGTGGTGCACCTTCTTGTGCATTTGTCCATATATATAAACATAATTACCAAAATGTCGTGGTGAACTATTGAAATGGAAAGTTTGTCACGTATGCCAAACAAAAGCTGTCATATTTGTAAAAATTAGATCAAATTGTAAACTCATTGATTCTTAAAATGAGAACTCATCCTAAGCATAACACTTTAACACATTCTAAGAAGGTAAATTTGAGATTCAAAGACCACCTTCTAAACCAGTGAACCAGATAGAATTCTTTTAATTATTTCGTATAACTGTCACCTTGACGAGCAAAAAGATAAATACATTCCAAAAAAAAGTTTAAAAAGTGTTTTGAACTTTAGAGACAATTAAATACATATGCCATAATTTGTCTATTATGACACCCTATGCAATACCCAATATCAATAACATACGAAGTAAAATTAAAGTTAACCCCCAAGGGTTGGTGTAGTGGTGTAGGTTTGGGACTTAAGAGTTTATTTCTCCTTAGGTTGCAGGTTCAAAACCTCTTAGGTACAAAACCTCTTAGGGTGATCAATTCTTATGTTGGGTCAGTTCATATGGAACTTTGCTCTGGTTTTAAATAGGCCCTTTGTTAGGTTCAAAACCTCTTAGGTGCAAAACCTCTTAGGGTGATCAATTCTTATGTTGGGTCAGTTCATATGGAACTTTGCTCTGGTTTTAAATAGGCCCTTTGTTAGTAGACGGTAGGATTGGTCCCTCAGAGATTAGTCGAGGTGCGCGCAAGCTAACTATCAATTGGGTCAGGCCATACGGAGCTTTGTTCTAGCTTTAAATGAGCCCCCACTAGTGGAAGATAGGATTAGTTCCCCAGAGATTAGTCTAGCTCGAACATTCTGAGTTATCAAAAAAACCCAAAATAAGCCTGATATAATTAGTTTAAACCATCAAATTTTCCCAAGTTCATTGTGAGGTGAAAGAAAATACATTAAAAAAAATTTGCACAGAGTCGGTCATAATGGTAAGACGAAGAAATGAGATTCACATGGGTATGATAGAAAATATAAATAAATAAAAATTATATATATGCTTATAATTACAATAGATGCAGAAAATATAAGGAAATGAAAAGGTCAAACAAAAGTAGCAACTTGGGCTATTTTTAAAAACGGGGTGTGCAACAAGTCAACCATCTACCAATCACCACGAACTAAAAATGACTGGTAGCTAAGTTTGTGTTGAAAGTCAGATGTTATGAACATCTAAAAGTTCTTTTGAGTGTTTTTTGGGGAAAGATAAAAACACGGGAAGTTACAAAGAAAATAATTTTTAATGTAGTACTACTTGTTAACGTCAACGATTTAGGGATTTTATACCAATTTTACCCAAAACATTTCTGATTACGGTTGATTATTTATTTTTAAGAATTCCTTTTTGTTGACATATATTTTTATGATATATGGTAATAAGAAGTTTACAATGTACATCATGTTGCATGAAATGTCGCTGATCAAAAAAATGTTGCATGAAATGTCTAGTCATTTTTGAGACTCCAAGGTCTAAGGAATTTTATAATACACAATTTTATAAAGAAATTTGTGTATTTGAAAACTTTAAAAATATCTCAAAAAGTCATAATAAAATATAAAATTTAATTTTAAAGGTCAAAAAAGAAAAATGCGACAGACTCCCAGTAAAATCAACCCCCAGTGACTCCTAGTGCCACGTGACACTGGGTGGGTGATTGGAAAGAAAAGAAAAAAAAAATTATTTTTGCCTACTGGGGTCCCTAGCACCACTGGCCAAAAAAAGATAGAGAGGAAAAGTAGGGGGGTTCATGTATTAGGTAGGCAATATGAAGAGAAATGGGGACATTCCACCTCAAGAGTAATTTTAAAAAATAATTATAAATAAATAATAAATTTTATAACTATTAATAATAAAAAACATAAAAGAAAAAAAAATCATAAATTTATAATAATTTTTAAAATTACCACTAATTAGTAATTTTTCCAAAAGGAGTCTTCTTGGTCCCACATGGAGCACTCAGGCACAGAGATGTGGACCACCCAAAAACTAGTACAAAATATGAAAAAGACAGTGCTTCCCTCCGGTCTTATATTGGATTAGGAGTTATTGGATGTATGGAGATTCAATGCGGTTCTATATTTTGATAATTTAAATCGTTTCATCTGTAAAATTCGTTAAGTATTATATATTTGTAAAAAAATTACGTGGATTAGATATCGATAATTATCTCATCGAATCAGTTTTGTGTCAATCATTTATTTTTCACTGTTTATTTTTTTATACAAAATTGATTTGATTACGCAGCTATCAATATCCGATCAACTTGATTTTTTACAAGTCTATAGTACTCGACGAGTTCAACACATCAAAACGATTCGAATTATCGAAACAACATATGTGATGAGTCCTCATGGATTCTACAACACTCTTCAATCCGATCCGACACTTAAGGAAGCCAGGCATATGAAGGCCTATGAAAAATTATTTGATGAATATGAAGCTACCCAATAAGAAAAGAATTGTTGGGATCTATATCTTATCTCTTGGAACCCCCTAAAAGTTAATTTATTGAATAAATAAACTTATTTTTGTTAGAAAATACAATTCCTGAAAACGAGCAAGCATGTCTCTGTACATGGATCAACTTCAAATGAAGCTCATAATTCCTCATCATCATATTCATCATTTCCAATGTAATGCGTAATAATTAACTTAGCGGTGGTACTACATATATCAATTAGTATACACATTAGTATGCTAACTAATATTATGATATTATTAATGACCCTATTTATTATACAAATTACAAATATCTAAAATTTTTAAAATTATACCACATCGTCTGTTGATACACTAATTAATACATATAGTATTATTCTTAACCTAATCGTCATGCATATAACCTATTTTCAACCTCCAATTAGAGCATTAATTAGCAATTGTTAGGGGCATCCTCTAAATAATTGATAAATAATATCTTTAAATATACAAATATTAACAAGTATTCTTAGAGTACTATGTAATATTGAGAATTATGTAAAAAATGTTTTGTAATTGGTGAAAATGTTTCCCAACAAAAATTCAATTTTTTTAAATTCATGAAAATTATTTTGTAATTTTCTATTGTCTTTTTGGTATGCCTAGGGACAGTTATAAGTTAGCAAGACACCAAAAGTATAGAACAAACTATATAGATAGAGAATAGGATTCTTGAGCAGTAAATCACAATGTTGAATAGTTGTGAACAATGTGGAAATCACTCAGCTATATGGAATAGTTTTATAATCTCAAGAGGTTGGTCTAGTGGTCAAGCTTGGGGTGTACTCTCTCCAAAATCTTAGGTTTGGAACTTTTTAAGTGCAAATAATTTCTTAAAGTCAGTCCATAGCATTAAATGAGCTCCTTGTTAGTGAACGGTGAGATTGATTTTCAGATTAATCTATCTATTGGGCTGCTGGACCGAGTTATCAAAAAAAAAAAATGGAATAGTTTCAATTCTGTATGCTTGAGGAACAATTAATTTAGGAAACATTAGGGTTCCAATATTTTTTTCTTGAAAAGAATACATGAGAATCATGAAGAGTTGGTTATACCCACATCCGAACTAATATAAGAGGATTCAAACATTAAATATTTGAAAGGAAAATGAACTGCATGTCAAAACCCAAAAGTGTGGAACCAACAAACCCAAGGTCAACGAACTCTTGTAAAATTCTGTCTTCTATTTTACAAGCAATACATTTATATGTAAGTCCTATAGTAGACTAACAGTTATCGTAACATCGTAAACACACAATTGAATGTTAATCACAATAGTGAAAAACTGAACGTTGAAACTTATAGTATTTAGCTCATGGTCAACAAATGTGAACCAGGTTTTAGACAAGGTAATATGTAATGCTAGTATAATCAAGCCTGTGCATAATGCTCTAGCCAGTAGAAGCGTAAGAGTCAAATTTGGATTAGTTTAGTTTTTTTTTTTTTTTTTTTTTGGATAACTTAGGGTATCTGGGCTAGTTTGCACGCATTTCAACTAATTCTTTGAAAATCAATTCCACCATCCAGTACAGAGGGGCCTAATTAAAGTTAGAACAAAATTCCATATGAACTAACCCAACACAAGAATTAATAACATTTAAGAGATTTCGAATCTAAGACTTAGAAAGAAGCAAACTCTTAAGTACAAAACTTATACCACTAAGCCAATCGTTAGGGATTAGATTAGTTTAGTTATTATATATTGGAAGAAGCTCGTGCATACCATATGGATACAAGATTTGGAAGAAAAGAGCCAATCCTTAAGGATTAGATTAGTTTAGTTACTATATATTGGAAGAAGCACGTGCATACCACATGGATACAAGATTTGGAAGAAAAGACATGCAAAGCGCACATGCTTTTATAATAAATACAGTTTTTTTTTTTTAACGGCAAAAGAAAACTTTATTAATGAGAATAGAATACATACATATCAATAAAGAAAAGGAAAAAGTGTAAAAAGTATCACAGCAAGTAAATCCTAAAATTCTTTTCTTGCTTTTTTGAGTCTTGATTCTCTTACTTTAAGAGCATATACTGAAGTTCCTAACTCCAGAAATGTCATAAGATTATGTTCATCAACCTCTTGGTGAACATCAAACCGTGAAGTTACGTACCTGCTTTGAGGTCCATATATGAACTACTACTATGCATTCTACACTACATCTAGGTGTAGTAATTACTCAATTGTTTCCCTCAATCTGATGAATTTGAATTTTGCTTTGTTTAGCCCAACAAATTATATTGATACAATGAAATTTTAGTTCCACTAACAGCCATGATTCAACTCTAGTGATTATTTTCATTAATCTGTAGGACTAGGATATCTGGTGATTATTTTCATTGTTCCATCATCCTTATATAGCATTGGAAGATTGAATCTAGCATCATGAAAAACAAAAGTTGCTACCGCACATGACATACGTAAATGTTTTTGTTTCAGCCTAGAATGAGATCCATCTAATATGATTCCCACAAGAATCACATAAACCTAAGACTGTTGTCTCTCTTGTCTGCAAAAATTGAAGTTTCAACATATATACTTTAACATGCTCCTTAATTTGTTCATTCTACAACTATATGTATCGTACTGTAAATTCCTCTTGATTTTATTATTTTCTTAGTCTTTATTTACAGCCTTTGTTGATTGCCAATGCATTTACTGATTTCCAGCTTTGGAAGTGGATATAAATACACCAATTGGTTTTCCATATTGTGAGTTTCAAACATAAAACAAGTTACAGAAATCATAAGGCCTAGAAAATTTTCACCTCCTTTGTCTTCATCCACCCGCTCCTTAGCAACCTTAATATAAAGAATATGTATATGTGCATCAAAATTGAACCCATAGGTTTAATGTCAAATAATGGAAGTTCCATAAGATGCATATATGTAACCGATTAGTACTAAAATTTGTACATAAACTCAGTACGCAATGCTATGACACGTTTTGATTTCAACACTCTAAAACAAATGATCCATCAAAGTAGTTTATATTGTCAAAAATATCATCATCCATCATTCTCATCTCTAAATTTTGTATAAAAATTCTATCATTTTCCTATGTAGCCTAGAGAGTAGTGCATCATATTACTTCTAACCCTTTCCTTAGCATTTTGTTCCTTTGTATAATAATATAATATTGACACCATCTTGACGAGTACCAATTATTACTGAAGCAAAAAATTCCAAAGGGAAGAGGAAAATGAGAATAAGGTGATTTACAAACAAGAAAACTTCAATTCATTTCAGCTTATGCAAATAAAGCACACTCACACAAACATATCACCAGATTGATATATGTTTTGTTTACAATACCAACAACATAGTATAACCACAAGCAATACCACAACTATAAGGAAAGTGGAAGAGGAGCACTGTAGACAACATTGAAATTGACACACATAAAATAATAGTGCAAAGCAAACCCTAGCCACAAATTCTAAAATCAAGTATGTAATTGCAGGTTTGAGTTTTCAGATCTGCTTTTCCATGTGATCACGAAACCTTCTTGGATCATTTTGGTTAAAAGCAGACATGATTGGAGCATCCCATCCGGCAACAAAGGCCAAACTCTGAGGAGGAGGGTAGATCAAAGGATCAGAAGAACCAGCAGCAGCAGGTGCAATTGAAATCTCATTAGATTGCTGTTGCACTTGGACATATTGTTGACTGTTGAACACGTCTTCGTTGATCAGTGAATTCAAGAATGAAGAGAACACATCATTCGTGCCATAGTCAATTTCATAATCATCGTCCTCATTGCTACCGAGACCATTGCTGCCTCCCAACCCTATCCCACAAATATCAGAGTTATTCTGGATATTAAGGACACCACCATTTCCTACTCCCTCCCCCTCCTCCTCACCATGATAATACTGGCCGAGGTTTGCTCCCTCAGAATACCCATTTCTTCCCTTGTTGATGAGAATTCGACGGCTACTACTGACCGGCTGATCCAAGGCAGGAGGAGGAGGAGTAACAAGATTGGGGTTAGGGTTAGGAGGCATCTGAATTTGAATCTGATTGGCTTTTGAGGAAGACGGTTTGTCATCCGCCGCCACGGAGGAAGAATTAGGGCTTAATGGCTTGTGGGTTCTGGGATCAATCCCTTGGCTGATCAACTTCTTGCTGAGGTGAGTGTTCCAGTAGTTCTTTATCTCATTGTCTGTACGCCCCGGAATTCTCCCCGCTATCAAAGACCACCTATACGGAGATACAAACCAAGTTTAGACGCAAAACAAACACTATTATTCATGAGAACAAGATCATAGTAAGATTGAAACAGGCAGATTTGC
This sequence comes from Camellia sinensis, assembly GCF_004153795.1. NCBI lineage: Eukaryota > Viridiplantae > Streptophyta > Magnoliopsida > Ericales > Theaceae > Camellia > Camellia sinensis. The sequence continues at coordinate 240,434 of NW_021026407.1, read as the reverse complement.
AGGTTTGTATTTGAAAGAGAAGTGCTCGTATGCAGTGAAAAAACCTAAAGCTGAAAGAGACAGATTGAGCTGCATAGTGAAACCCTAATTGACAAGTAGTAGAAGAAGAAAACAGTGAAACCCTAAATAACCAAAAACCAGAGAGAGAGAGAGATTGTAGACCTGTTGCCGAGAAGGCGATGGAGGCGGAGAATGAGATCCTCCTCGTCGGGGGCGATAAGGCCGCGCTTGACGGAGGGGCGGAGGTAGTTCATCCATCGGAGTCTGCAACTCTTTCCGCAGCGGAGGAGCCCCGCCCTCTTGGGAAGAGTGCGCCACCGTCCCTCACCTTCCTTGTTTATGTAATTCGACAACAGCTCGTCCTCCTCCGGAGTCCATGGCCCTCTCTTCATTCCCACTTTGCTGCAACACGGCGTCTTGCTCGTCCCTGTCCCCTTCCCCCTCCCCTTTGCTGCTGCTGCTGATAATGATGATGATGGCTGCCTCATCTCTTTCTCTCTCTCTCGCGCTCTCTCTCTCTCTCTCTCTCTCTCTTTTTGGGTGAATCTCTTTCTCTTTCTCTTTGCCTTTCTCTGTCTCCTCTCTAGGAAGTAATCAAGTTATCTGAGATTTTTGTGCTGTATTCTTATGATTATCATACTTTTAAGATTTTCTGTAAAAAAATATTTGGAAGCTCTAGATAGAGTTTTAATGGTGGGTCTTACTCTGTAATATGATATTTTAATTCTTTTTTTTTTTTGCTTTGCTATTTCAGTAGAGCTCATATTAAAATTTTATTTTTAGATCTTTGTATAATTGCTCTTTTCTTTATTATTGGCTAAATAAAAATTATTGTAAGCTCTAATTTTAAATCTCTAGGAGGTGCTCTAATGGTGAGACCTACAATGTGATCTGATGTGATGTAATGTTTATATTTGCTTGTTTGTGTTTTTTTTTTTTTTTTCCTATGACACAGTACTAAAACTCAAATTAGAACTCTAGTTTTTGAGTTCTTAATCACTACTTTGGCTAAATTGTGTTTTTTCTTTTTTTTAATTTCAAGAATAAAATTACAATAAACTTTTAACACTTTTTTCATTGATAATTATGGATAGGAAAATAATTTTTTCCTTTTTTTTTTTTTTTATAGGAGTTGGTTTCTCTTTATGCTCACAATCCAATTTGATAGAGCATTTAGGTTTAGTAGACCCATTGTGAGCTCAATCTCAATGATTCTAATTGTTCACTTTTTAGTATTCGTTGAAAAAAATATTCATGTAAAAAAACAAGATGATTGGGCTTCAGTAGTTATATGCTTGAATCACATTTATCTTAAAAAAATATATAGCAAATATAATTTCAAGAATAACCGTCCATTTTTTTAAAACAAATGTGATTCAAACATATAGTTTTCGAAATTTAATCAGCTTTTAAATTTTAAAAAATGAACGATTTGAATTACCGAGATTAGACTTACAATTGACTCACTAAATCCAAATGCTCTCTCAAATTGGATCCCCAATATGAGAGAAGCCAAACTCTTTTTGTATTGAAATGTGTATTTCATCAATAATTAATTAATAGATAGAAAAATGATTTATGTTTGTATCTTTATATAATTTATATGGATGAGTTTGTCTTTCTGAAAGGAAAATAGATATAATTATGTCAATTGTTTTTTTCTCCAAAATTTTTTTAAAAAAAAATCAATATAATTTATCTATTATGATTTCATGAGTTATCATTGCATATGAGTCATAAATAATGGGATCAAATAAGTCTAAGAACTTGTACTTATATTCATTCAGATTTTTTGAGTAGTGGGTAGTAGTACAATAGAAATTAAATTTGTATAGTATAATATGCATATATAGAATATCTTAAAACAATAAGATGATAATTCTTGATAATTTTTAGATAGTTAAGTCTGAATTCATAATATTATTGTAATGGGACATATTATACAGTACACTTTGACCCACTATACTTAATAAGAAATACTAAAGATTTGTGCATCAAATTGTATCATGTGATTTATATTCAATAATGATAGGTTAAAACTCACATATTGAATGAAATAAAATTCCACATTAATACTTCGTTTAGCTTGGCTTTTAAAATGTATTTTTTCAATTTTTTAAAAAATATAAATTAATTTGATAAAATATATTTTCATCTCATAAAAAACATCATATGAAAGTTGAGAATGTTTTTTATTATGTTTTTACCAAATTAGTTTTTAATTTTAAAAAAATCAAAAAAATTAAAATGAAATCAAAAAGTAAAATTTTTTAATATTTTGAGTAAATTACACTGACTTCTTCGGATTCAAAAAAAATACAATAAGTTCCATAATTTTAATATAATTACATTTAGCTTTCTTAATAATTTAATTCACTTTACACTACACTCATTTTTCATCAATAATTAGTTAATTATATATAGTTCAAAAAATTTATATCATTTATTTTACAATGAAATGTATATGTTTTTGTTTATGTTTATATTTTTACACTATTGTATTAATTTTATTATTTTAACCGTAATAAAAAAAATAAAAAAAAAAAGTCAAAACTGTAAAATTACTAATATTTTCTTTAAATTTAAAAAAAAATATATCAATAAAATTGTTCAATAATTTTTTATGTACACATTCCGTGTCTTACCGTTACTCATAGGAGATTTTTAACATTATTTATTTATTCCACTACAAACCCATGTGAATTGAACATTTAAAATTTTATTCAGCAATGATTTAGATCATTAATTTTGATACTCTAATAAAGCACTAATGAGATGGTAATGAATGAATAAAAAAAATAAAATAAAAATAAACCAAAACCAAAACAACACATCACTGTAGGTAGAACTCACTGTCAACTCATTAAAGCTACATTAAAGCTCAAAAATTAGAGTTCCAAAATATTTTTCAATTTTATTTATTTATTCCACTACAAACCCATATCATGGTTGTTTACTTTTTCTTTTCTTAATCGCAAAGCATCCCATTTTGGAAGGCGGTCAAACTTGTAATCACCTTTTTGGCTGCGGGACCTGCGAATGGGTCTAAACAAAGTACTACTTTTTTTTTAATCTGTCGATGTTTGAAATTAATTTTTTTAGTAATTTTATGATTTTTTATAAAAAATTTTAAAAAATGCGTGAAAAATAAACAGAATTATTTAACAATTTGCAGTGCTTTCTTTGGGCTAAAAACCCACTTTCCCAAACATTCATTTACTTTGGTAGCATATACATGTCAATAGCAATCTAGGCTGCTTGCTACTGTTTAGCTCATGGTAATAGTGTATACTATATAGAAGCTAACAATGAGTAGTGATACACACAAATATCAACAGTTACAAAATTGATTATACTTCTGTCATTGTTTGCAGTCTTACTACAGTATATGCTTATACTTCTGCTCTTTGTTGAAGCATCTGGCGCTTTCTGTCACTCCTTTGTACATCAGTTGTTTCAACATGCCAACCCCCTCTTGCAAACAAGCATCAATCTAATCAAAACAACAAATATAAGACTAATATTATCAATGCAGAGATACTTGCTCTGTTTGGAAATAATCAAAATAAAATAAGATTAATATATCATAACAATAAAGAATCTGTTGGAAGTGACCAAACCAAAGAGATTTAACCCAAAAACAGGAGAGAAGAAGGAACTTTCACAACTAATACTCAACAAACAGGCATTATGCCAGTTCAAGACAAAATAAGCTAGACTGAAAACAAATCGTTTTATGAATTTCAGTTTTTTTTCCACCAAGAAGATGTTGTAAACCTTTGAAAATTCAAATTGGACTCTAATCATGCAAAATGGATGAACTTTAAGCTAACGAATCTAACATAGTGACACAGTTCTTAGAAAGTCTTGCAAGATATGCGGTGATCTATTTCTCCGGATAAGGAAGTTTCCATCAGAAGAGATTTGGTTGTGAAGAAATATAAAATGTTTCACAATTTACCATAACCACAAACCTACCCGTTTTTGAGCTGTAGCATTGAACTTTTGGAGTAAGAAAGCTTTCGGATCCATTTGTCCGGGAGGCCTCCCAATGCCTAACAAGAAAATTACAAATAATTTTTTATCAGCACTAATGAAATACGCTACAGCAACAGAACAAAATGTGGAATTTTGGGATTTTGAACTAACCAATTCTCAGCCGAGGAAACTCTCTATTCCCACGAAAATGGTAGATGACACTCTTCAGCCTAGTAAAACAACAGAAACACAATCCAGTTGGTCATAAAGCAATATTTCATAATGAAGCTGACACTCCTAGATCTTTTCATCCATAATAGACAACCCACTACCTGTAATGTATCTGATACATACGCATACTTGTTAAATTATTGTAGGTTCTACAATTACAAACAACTAATTAAAATATTTTCATGAGATTTTGATGTGCATGCAGGGACCTGTGGAACATTGTTTCAAAAAAAAAACTCATATTAGTATTTTGGGGAAAAGAACATGCAAATAACCTTCAAACTAAGGTTCATACAAGAATTTTGGTTAAGCTGCAACTCCTTATGCCACAAACCAAGGATATCACAATGTAAGTTTAGAGTGTGAAAGCTATGCAACAATGAATCCACAATTGGCCACCCTAGTAGTAACTTGTGAAAAACTATGAAATTGGCAAAGTGAGTTTGCTTCAATTTAATGACAAAAACAAGAAAAACATAAAGAAGCCATAATAGTCAAGCGAGCTATCAACCAAATCATATTTCAATAAACCCTAAAATGCACTATCATGCCAATAGTCTTATGACAAGTTGATCCCACAATGATAAGTGTGCAATTTAATGACCATTGGATGAGATGAGACTCTTGGTGAGGTGTCTTGCTATGGAAAAGCCACAGCAAGATCACAGCACAACAAATAATAGCAGAGGATCACGTCCAATTCCGTATGGTGAATCAGAGAGCTGGATACAACCAGGAACCAATGTCTCTGGTCTTTAAAAATGTACTGGACTCAACACCTTACCTGAGGCATATCCATGCTTCCAAGCCTAATAAGGGAGAACCACTGGATTTCAAAAGGCTAATAAATTCTTTCTTTTTCTTTTTTCTAAACTCCTGAAAGTGCCATAATCTTGTAATTCAAATTTCAATAAACTGTTTAGAAGCCATCAAGTTGCCAGGCCAGCCACATATAATTGTTAAGAATTTCAACTCAAAAAAGCCCTCCATAAAATTATTTTGTTCCATATTATCCGCAAATATGTCAGCATGGGTACATTTATGAATGAAGGTACCCATGTAAAGTATGGAACAATCAGACTGCAACTAGTATGATCTTTAAATTCTATTTTCTTTCTTCTATCATATCGTGTTTTAATATCAATATTTTTGCCAAGTTCCCCACATTTCATTTGATGAAGTAAAATCATTTACACCACCAAATTCTTTATAACTATTTCTTCTCTTTGTCTTAAATCTCCTCATATATGCATCCACAAAAAAGACTAGCAGTATTTCAAGTGGCAACTCTAAGCCTGTGTCCTCGGATCCAACTGCAAGGTTCACTAGAGACAAAGAAACGCACCCCATCCAGGCGATCAAAAATTAATGTTACCCCTCCTGGTAATGTTGTGATGATCCTCACAAATTGTAAATTCTACCCTCCTAGAATGATAGGTATGTCTTCCTGCTGTTATGTACCCCATCTGTTCCTCGAGCGATAAAGGATTTGGATTTTGGAACATGAAGACTAAATAGAGAAACAAAGAATGAGAATTTCCTCAAAAGCATCGCCATGATTAGCAGACTTTGTTCAACAAACTCTATTTAGTTGCAATTGTACTTTAAAGGCAGCAAATGAAACAAAACCATACTCAGTACCAATTGTCAGTTATAATGGAGAGGCATTAAGGCATGATGAGACAACCAGCATGGTGGCCTAGCATTATTGACTGCCCACTCCACTGAAAACCAATGGTTCAAGTTTTAAGACTTATGGTAGTAAGCACGGCAATGGACCAAGGTTGGGGTTGAGCACCCTTAACAAATAAGGCACAACAGCTATTGAACAACACCCATTCTGAATTCCATTCACAATGCCTTCAAAACTAGATGTGCCATCACACACACACTGGTAATCGTAAACAAAAATACAAAGAACCTATAGGCAAATATGCATACAATAACTGTCATAACAATCCAATTCTATGCTGAAAAGAAAATGCACTACTAAAAATCCTTTCAATAGTTCTGGAAAAAAAGTACAAAAAGCTTATCAGTACATACCCATTATGGCTTCCATGACCTCCTTTGTCGTGAAGCCTAAGCACCCCACATGGTAAATCCATGTCATCGTGAAACTACAACCACAACATAATACAGTACAAAGAAGAATAAGAGCAGAGTGTACTCAAAGAACCAAACTAAGAAAGAAAAGGTAAGAGACCATACCACGACCACATGATTAAGAGGTAGCCTATAATAAGCAGCAAGAGGGCCAATCTGCAATCAAAAGAAGAAAGATGAAATTTATTCATCATATTACATTTCCACGCAAGTTTTTATAGGTTACGAAAATGTCACAAAAAATATATCATAAGGAGGCAAATAGTGGTCATCAAACATAAAGATGTACATATCATTTTTAGTTTAAGATGTCAAACAGCAAATATATGTGTGCATATATACATAGTTTCTAGTTCAAGAAGTCATATTCTAAATATACAAAAGCAAACCACTAGAAAGTTGAAGAAGAATTATGCATATCTTCTTTCATATTAATAGTTGTATATAAAAAACAAAATGATCGATAAATCACAAAAATTCTATGATACCTAGTTTGACTCATTGACATCCAAGATCTATCAAGTAATTGATCCTCAACAAACAAAAGCATCCCAAACTTTTTTGGGCAATGGAAACATAAACTTCCATAATATGAAATAAAGGTGTTCCACATGTAAAAATTATTAAATTAGCCCAACAGCATTGTTAAGATAGTTGACAGAAAAAAGAAGGGAAAAAAAAAAGTGCCAGGGCCCACTCAATTGCTCATGAAATGGAAACTAGGACCCCAAAGTATTGCACAATAGGCACACCCCTTTTAGCTTCTTGGTTAAACATACTGCTTCATTTGCTTTCTTAAGATTCGATGCACCTTGAACGCTATCAATCAAAGTAACAAAAACAATCTCAAAGCTCTCAAATAAAATACCCAAAACCTCCAAGAACCCTGCCAATCTAACAACCAATTAGCCATTGATAACATAATGACTTCTACTTATCTTCAGCCCAATAATGAAAAGGAGGAAAATGGAAGGAACCTCAGTTATCAAAATCTTACGATTCGCAATTCGATTCACAATTTGATTCGCAATTTTTGCAAAATCGATACGAATCTATAAGTGAATCTATTTTAGAAGTGAATCTCTAGTGAATCGCACAATTCACAATCGATTCACGATTCGATTCACTTTTTACGATTCATGCAATTCTTAAAACTGTTGTATCTGACATATTTTCAACTCTCTTTTTTTCTTCTTCTTTTAGTAAAAATGACATAACGTAACTTCTAATAACTTTTAATGCCAAAATAATTAATATATATACATAATTTGTTGTTATTTCATTGAGTTTTTAATAGAATCCAATCAGATTCAACTAGACTCAACATGATTTTAACCTTGCTTCTTATTTTTTCCTTTTAAAAAATCATAATATATCTTCTAAAGATGTTTAAAGATTATAGTAACTTACACCATGAATTATCTATTACTATTTTATTAAATTAAATATAGTTTAATATTACATGAGTGAAGTCAGTTATACCTTTTAAAATGTTTTATGTTTTAAAATAAAATATTCTAAATAATTATTTCTTATTGCATGCATGTACTAATGTCCATGTAATCAACCTCAAAATGCAACAATACTAACATGCATGCAAGAAATGAGCTTCAATCCACCATTAATGAACCAAATCATGGCTTAGCTCTACAAATGAGGCATGAATCATGCAAGAACTAGCTCAAACACATCAATAAAGGTTGAGTTCTCTTACCTAGAGCCTCAATTACAAGTGTAGGACCACAAAGCAACAATCAACCTTCAATTCTCTAAGTTGTTTAAGCCAAATCTCAAGAACTACACAAACCCTCACTCTCTCTTCCTCAAGGTCGGCTAGAACAAGAGGTATGGCTGATGGAAATGTTTTTGGCTCAAGTATAATGAGCTCAAGGTGTAGAGGTAGTGGCCCACTCAAGGGCAAAACGGTAATTAAGTCCAACTCTTTAATTAGCTTATTTTAATCTAATTTAATCATACCTAATCAGTTTTCAGGTAAATACACCACAAAATCACATAAATTATGTTGATCATTAAACATCAATCAATTTTGGATTCGGCCGCCGATAAGGCCTTCAATTTGCAGTTTAAACATATAAGCATGAACAGATATTCATACAATCAAACAGATAGGATGTAATTTAACTAACATATACTCCATCAATTCGGTTTCCAATTTCAGTCAGTCAGTTATCAGTCATTATTAGTTCTGTTTACCAGTAATTGGTGATTAACGGTAATCAATCAGTCATTAATCTGTAAACAGTATGAGGGTTGTTACAAGTACTTTTCTCAGAGTTTACAGTCTGCTAGAGCGGCTAAAGTCACGCTTGAGCGGAGCTTCATTGTCTGCATGCCCGCTCGAGCGAGGAAACCCACGCTTGAGCGTGGACCTTATTTTCAGCGAGTTTTAACAAATGTTTTCCAATGCATTCTTGCATCCTCATTCCATCCTAGGCATTCATAGGCCATGTTTAAGACTCCATAATGAGGATTAAAGGCTAGAAACACACTAAGAGCCAACGAAGTAAGTTATGTACAATTAGAACGTGTGTTTCAAGTGTGTGTCTGTTATGTGTTATGTAGGTCACGTGTCGCGTACCGTTTGACCAATCTGCTCCGTCTATCTGTCTCAAGGCCAATTGTGAGTAATAACATAGTAAAGCTATGTTCAACTTTACTTATTTTCTGTGTGGTGAATTAAGATCTGTTTTCTGAAATGATATGGTCTGTACAATGAATGATTGTTGAATTTCTGATATGTATTCGGGACATCCTTAGCATCAAGTGATATCCATTGGCTGTTACCCGGTATCGGAGGTTCAATCATGGAACTTAATATGTCTGCACTCTGTTACCCGTACCGGAGGCTCCATCATAGGGCTCATACTCTCTGTTACCCGGATCAACTGAGAGGAGTTTCTTTTATTTGTTCTCCAAAATCTGAATTTACGTTTTTTTGAAAAACGTACCCAAAAAATATCAATGCGTTTAATTTGAATTTTTTAGATTATGTATTTTTAAAATTGAATTTTTTTGATTTTTATGTTTTTTTTATTTTTAGTGAATATTTTTAAAATTTTAAATATTTTTTTTATTTTTTTAGATGTAACTTATTTAGATGTGTTTAAAAAATAAAAAAATTATGAAAAAATATTTTTAAAAATTAATAAATATATAAAAATACAAAAAAATGTATTAAATTGTCATATTTTTTTTGTATTTTTTGTATTTAGTAAATTTTCAAAAGATTTTTTTCACAAATTTTTTACTTTTTAGATATATTTATATTAAGTATGTTTAAAAAGTAAAAAAAAATTGCTAAAAATATTTAAAAAATTATATTAAGTTTTATTCAAGAATCAAAGAAAAAAAGCAACCGTTTAAATCATTTGTTTGCATTATATTAATCATTTTCTAAATAAACTGTGTGAACTGAATTCAATAAGAGAATAGTTAATCTTAAAATGCATTGACATGAACAACTAAATTGAAAATGTAGACACAAAAATTAGAGATTGGGACACACAAATTATGGCAAAGAAAATTAGTGAAGTGAACAGAAATTAGGGCAGAGAAATTACGGGGGGAAATAGGTCAACTACTTCTTCCATGAAAATCTGATATATATATATAGAGAGAGAGAGAGAGAGAGGACTTACTCACTGCCGGGTTGTTCCTCTGCTGCTCGCCGTCGGTCGTCGGTAGCCGATCGTTCCCCTTTACTGGATGGATACAGAAGACGCGAGCAACTGAGAGGAGTTTCTTTTATTTGTTCTCTAAAATCTGACTTTACGTTTTTTTGAAAAACGTACCCAAAAAATATCAATGCGTTTAATTTGAGTTTTTTAGATGATGTATTTTTAAAATTAATTTTTTTTTATTTTTATGTTTTTTTATTTTTAGTGAATATTTTTAAAATTTTAAATATTTTTTTTATTTTTTTAGATGTAACTTATTTAGATGTATTTAAAAAATAAAAAAAAATTATGAAAAAATATTTTTAAAAATTAATAAATATATAAAAATACAAAAAAATGTACTAAATTGTCGTATTTTTTTATATTTTTGGTATTTAGTGAATTTTTAAAAGATTTTTTTTATAAATTTTTTACTTTTTAGATATATTTATATTAAGTATGTTTAAAAAGTAAAAAAATAAATTTGCCAAAAATATCTAAAAAATTCAAAAAATAATACAAAAAATAAGAAACTAAAATTTTATTTAAAGTGTTTTTAAAAAAATAAAACCAAGCAAAATAAATCACTAATGTCATTAAAAAATTTAGGGCCCGTTTCTTTCAATACTTATGTACCATATTATGATAATTTTTAAAAAAAAATAAATTAATTACATATATAATTTTACATAAATTTAAACTTAATTTAAATTATATTAATTCTACCCATTTTATATGAATTCTATTTGACAAATATTTATTTTTATATATTTTTTATCTCCACAAACCCGATACTTATTGAAAATTTGATTTATAAATCCCATAGTGAGTGATGATGATCCATTTAGTCCCAAACATTTTTTTATAGACCAATTAATTCCATTGATTTTGAAAATGTAAATTTAATATATTATTTATAAATTAAATTTACAGTTATACCTTTTATCTATATTGTATTTCCTTCTTTTTTTTCCTTTTATGCTAGAAATGTAATATACATAATTTATGAGAATTAAATTTAGGGAGACTTATTTATAAATCCCTTTTTAGACACTTATGGTAAGCTAAGTCCTGTGTAATTTCTTATAGAGTCTCAAGTCCTATTTAGATATGAATGTATTCCATAAGATCCTACATAAACGTAACGTGACGTGACACTTATATAAACGTAACGTAACGTGACACCTATATAAACGTAACGTAACGTGACACCTACATAAACGTAACGTGACACCTACATAAACGAAACGTAACGTAACGTGTCACGTTACGTTTCGCAAACTTAAATAAGTTTTTATTTTTTTAAATTGAATGTGAAAATGTTGCTAGTTTATGTTGGAGTCACGTTACGTTTCATATAAATATGATCTATAGTAACATTCAATTTCTTATATAGGAAATTGAATGTTGCCATAGATCATAGGTGTCACGTTACGTTTACATAGGTGTCACGTTACGTTATATTTATGAATGTGAAAATGTTGCTGATTTATGTTGGTGTCACGTTACGTTTCATATAAATATGATCTAGGAAATTGAATGTTATCATAGATCATAGGTTTCGCGTTACGTTTATGTAGGTGTCACATTACGTTACGTTTATGTAGATATGATCTATGGCAACATTCAATTTCTCCATAGATCATAGGTGTCACGTTACGTTACGTTTATGTAGATATGATCTATGGTAACATGTAATTTCGTATGTAGGAAATTGCATGTTACCATAGATCATAGGTGTCATGTTACGTTTATGTAGGTGTCACGTTACGTTACGTTTATATACATATGATCTATGGTAACATTCAATTTTCTATATATGGTTTTACTATTATTTATGATATTAACAACTAATATTGGGGGTAAATGTGTCAACAAACTTCTCACAGGACTTATGGGAACATAAGTTTTTTAGTAGGACCATATGTTGCATAAGTCTCCCTAATAGGACTTATAAATACTTTTCCCTTAAATTTATGATGAATTTTTATATAAGAATCTTTTGTATTTTAAAAATATTTCAAAATGAGTACAAAAATGACTTGAAATATGAGATTCTGCAACCATTTCAAAATGATGTCGGATTCTTCAAATATTTCAAAAAGAGTATAAAAACTTTTTAATAAGTTTTGGGCAAATATATAATTTTAAACTGTAACATTCTAATGTAACAGTCAAACATAACACTTTAATGTAACACTACAAAAAAATTCTTAATGTACTTGTCTTAAACTTAACACTCCAATATATCACTCTAAAAAAACTCCTTAGTGTAACACTCCAGTATAACATACAAAAAAATTTCTTAGTATACTTTTTCAAGCATAACACTCTAATGTAATACTCCATAAAAAATGATGTGGGATTTTTCAAACTATTCCAAAAAAAATGTGAGATTCTTCAAACCATTCCAAAATAAGTACAAAAATTCTTTAGTAAGTTTTGAGCAAAATATATTATTTCAAGTTGTGAGTGTTATGTTTAGAAAAAGTATATTAAGAGGCTTTTTAGTTTTTTTGTGTGTTATATTGGAGTATTAGACCATCTCCAACGGTTAACGGTTCACCAAACCTGGCATCAAATTTGAAATTTGGTGAAAAAGACACTTTTTGAAGCTCCAACGGTTTCACCAAATTGGTATCAAAATGAGAATTGAACAAAAAAATTATCAAACTGAGAACAGAATACAGATTTCACCAAATTACTGTGCGTGACCGTTGGAGGAGGAAACCAACCGGTCAACCAGCCTGCTGACCGGCCAATTGACCAACCGGTCGACCGAGTCATCAAATCTGCTTTGTTTTGTTCTCGACAGATGCGAACCAGAACTGGTCAAACCGGTTTATTTTGAAATAGAGATAGGCTATTTTGTGGACTATGAATAATTTGAAGGGTGATATAAATTTAAATTTTCATGGAAATATAATTGAAAATGTTACATCTCATATATATATTTCAGAACTAGCCGTTCCAATAATTTACCGTTGAATGGGTAGAGTATTTTGAAAATTTACCGTTGCTGATGTGCTCTATAAAAAATATCTATTTTGTAATATCAAGTTGTGCATTTCAATTGGGTTGACAGAGTATTTCATTTTCAGAATAACATTGCATTATATGTTGTGAATTTTGTTTGTTCTGTGTCATTATAAATTTTTTTCTCATCAGTGCACTTTCATTTATATTATCTGATTATAGTATCTGATTCTGAGATTGAGTGTATATCATTCTAATATTTTTCAGTAAGTTAGATATGTATCTACTGAATTTGTTTCAAACTATGGAAGATTTTGAAATGTTTGAGGAATCACAAATGTTGGAGAACAACACTAATATTAGTTTTATGTCGAAAACTTCACGAGAGCAGAACATGCAAAATACTGATAATCATTTTATTTCAGAACCTTCTCATGTTACTCGTGGAAAAGCGTTCATAATTATAGAAGATGAAACTTTATGTTGATCTTGGTTAACAGTCTCTCAAGATCTCATTACTGGTAATAGTCAGACTATGGCTATATTTTAGGAACGAGTACTTGTTTATTTTAGTTCACAATTGAGCGGTGAATCAAATCGAAACCGTATTTCTTTGTCTCACCGTTGGTCTGGCATACAAAAGGCAATTAATAAATTCTGTGGTTTTCTTGAATAAATTCAACTAAGGTAACAAAGTGGAACAACTAAGGCAGACATGGTAAAATTTATTTGTGTTATTAAATATCAAATTTATTTTCTAAATGTATACTTGTTATTGAAATTTTTGTAATTTTTTTTGTAGGTCGCTGAAGCGAAGCAGATGTATCATGCAATACAGAAAAAACACTTCACATTTGATACATGTTAGGATATTTTGCGCCGAAGTTGTAAATGGGATGAATTTCGAACACAACCCAAAAGAAGTACGCAACATGCTTATCCATGTTCAAATCCACCAACTGAAGAATCTGAGGCATTTCAATCCAACCAGAATAATGCAGTGCACGAACAACCATCTAATACATCAACACGACCAATTGGTACTAAGGCTGCGAAAGAGAAATTGAAAAATCAAACAACGCACGATAGTAGATTTGATGAAATGGCTGCCAACCAATCCAAAATTGTTGAAGTGTTATCAACTATCTCCGCTAGAACTATTGAGCGAGATGAACAAAAGGCAATCGACCGTGAGCAGAAAGCTGCAGAGCGTCGAAGAAGGGCCGAAGATAGGGAGGAACAACTAAAACTCCTATCTATGATGAATGAAAGAGAATAACAAAATGAAGATCATAAAATAATGTCAATGGACATGACAATTTTAAATCCTATGCAAAGGACGTACTACGAAGATCTTCAACGACAGATTTTATTTCGAACAACTAATAGATTGCCTTTAAAGGTTCTGTATTTCTGGATTTCATCTATTAGTTTCATTATTTAAAAATATTACATCTAACTTGTATTGGTTAAAAATATTACATCTAACTTGTATTAGTTGTATTGGAATTATTAATGTGATAAGTAATCATGTAATCACAATTTTATTAAATGGAACATAATAATTTATATTTGTTAGATAATTAATAGATAAAAATAAATTTATTAATGTATGTTATAATTTTTTATTTATTGAAAACATCACGTAAACATTCTTTGGAAATCAAATTTTTTTACGTTATAATGCCAGACAAATTTTGAAGTAATTGTTGCCAGTAATGGCCATTACTTTTCTTATGTTAGAAATCATTCCTTGGAAACGAATTTCATGACAGAACAGAAACAATAGTGCTTGATGAAATAAGACAGCAATGATATATCTGAAGACTATTTTCATGTCATTGATAGGAATTTCCAAAGCATATATGAGCTGAGTTGAGCAGAATATAAACAAAGAACCATACAAATGCATCCTCTATGCTCCTGTTTGTTGTCAATATCTCCTCATCACTGTGACAAAATGAAGCCAAATAATACAATTACAATCAAGTTATAACTGAAAACAACTTCATCCATAATACATAATACATCATTTCTTCTTTTCTTTGGTTACCATTAGACCTTTTAGAAATTTTCATAAAATTTGAAGTAATCAGAAACATTAATAAAATTCAACTAACATGGCATCACTGAAGCTCCAAAATATGGTGCACGTGTATTACCAAGGCAATGCAAGTGAAAAACTAACAGAGAATTTTATATCAGATAATATGACAAAACCACTACATTTATAAAAGAAATTGACCCAACAAAAGGTTGTTAAAATAACAAAATACAAAACAATGCAAATACATAATGTGACACACATCAACAGTCATTATCTGGTGGTGGTAGAGGAGGGAAGTAGTGATGGTATATGTCATTTACGCGATGCTCAATCCTACATATGCGATTGCTTGCCACGTCATGACGTCTTTCAATGTCCAAACAGAACTCACCAAATTGTTGAATTAATGAGTTCTGCGCAGTGGCAAATGTATCAAACTGAGTACCCAACGAATTGACCTGATTAGCCATTTGATGTTCCCATTGAATGCGTTGATTATAACGTTGTTCTTCCATGACCAAAAACTCAGTCCAATATTGAGGTTGTTCAGTTAATGGCATCACATTGGCAGGAGGATCTTCTAGTGCATCATCTGGTGGGACTTCATCTTCTGAATCTTCTAGAGCATTAACACTTGCCATTAAATTGGAGGCTGCACCAGCACGGGTCACTGTATATTGATTAATAGGTGAACAGATTTTGATCTCTATTTCATTTACAAGGTGACCCTAAAATGTTTGAAAATTTTTGTCAAGAGTGCCCCAAACAGTAATGACCGGCCCGTGAATTGAACTTGATTTGCGAACATTATTTCTTTCATAATTATGTAACACAAATCTAACTTATGGCCAACTTCAAAACAGTATAACAAATAGGCATTAAAATATGGGACCGCATCATGATGTCCTTTTTTCGGAGTGACATTTTCTACAATCCACCGGTGGAGAATCCGAAGATAAGGTTTTAAATGTCTTGCTTGTAGACTAGTCCCAGTAAATCTGTTCTCACATATAGTAATATATACATCAGTAGCATTACCAACAATATTAACTAATTCAGCCTCACTCTAAAAATGGATATTTTCATCACCTACCTCAACTCCAATAATGCCTGCCAAAGTAGGAATATCAAACTGTATACCCTTTCCTTTCACATATGACAAAAGAGTAAAATTTTCATCTTCTCCTTGAGTATCTCTTAGGTGAACATAAAATAGAGATACCAGCCATGGATATACCTTTTGGGGTAAATTAATTAAATTTAGCCATCTCATTGCTTCAAGTTTGCTAACTAATAGTGCATCATATTGAGGTGGCAGATTTACCCTCCTCCCTGTTACAATAGGTCTGCTGGAGAAGTTTGGAAAGGCTAGTTCATGACTTTCACTGAGAAAATCATCAGTAGGATATGACTGATTTTGAGGCTGCTGTTCTTGGCGTCGTAGAGGGTTGGAACTTTCACCAACTTGTGGTCTCGCTCTTTTAGTTCTAGGCATGATGTCAATATCTGTTGAATTTTAATGAAAATGTGTTACATATGAAAGCTGAATTAGAGTTGGCTTGTTGTTGTTCTGGTGTTATGCTGAATATAAATATGCAGTGTTTGTGCTGTTATGCTGTATTTTAATAAACACTGCATTTTAATATGCTTAATGAAAACATGAACTTAGAATTCAAATGAATGTAGTTTTAATAAAGCATGCACACTAAAAGTTGAACAACATACTGAATGTAGTATAAAGCATGTACATTGAAAATTCACTACATAGTAAAATGAATGTAGTTCATGTTTTAATAAAGCATGCACACTCAAAATTCATTACTGTAGTTCGTGTTTTAATAAACTACATTCATTTGAAAAACATGAAAGTATTCAGTATGCTTAATGGCACATTAATTAAAATGCATACTAATTGGTTTTGCAAAGTAATGAAAAATGCATACTAATAAACACTGCATTTTACTTCATGTTATGCAGTGTTTGTTGTTCAGAAGTGCATACTGAAATGGAAAAATAACATCAAGTAAAAATCATCATATGCCAGTGAATGTGTTCTATATGACAGAAGTTAATTTTTAAAATATTGAACATGAATGTAGTTTGATTAAAACATGAATTTTATGCTCTTGAGAAGGTTAAAGTTGAACAAATAAAATATGCACACTGAAAGGCAAAAAAAAATAAAAATGAAAGGGCCGGTTGACCAACCGGTTGACTCGTGCGATACAGCCTACTCTGTTTTGATGCTGCCTTATTGTCCCTATTGATGTTGGCTTTGTTGATTCAAATGGTTTGCCTTGCTGATTCTGTGGATTCACACTTACAATATAGTGAATATGCAGAGTTTGAGAATAGAATTTGGTTAAGCCGAATTTGAAGGTGGTGGTGGAGGGAATACAGTGAATGCAGATTATAGAGGTAATCTGTGGGTAGAGGTCTTCAGTGAATAGAGTGAATTTGGTGATGCCAGGTTTGTATACAATCTTGAGCTGATATAGAGAGTGAATTATTGAGATAGGTGGTGGAGGGAATTAATACTCAACTAAATTGGTTAAATAAATTCAATGAACCGTGGTGTGTGTAAAATGAGGCATGTAGGTGAAATGAATTCAATGAATGGTAGGTGGTGTGTGTAAAATGAATGGTAGGTGGTTGAAACGTATGCCATCTCTATAGTATGCCATGAATGTAGGTGGAATGCATTTATCCACTGACTAAATGAATGGCAACATTATTAAGTAGTTTTTAACTCTGTAAGTTGAATGCATTTCAACTGAGGCAATAATTGAATGGCAACATCAACATCAATAAATGAATGGCACATCAATAAATTCGTATAAATTTGTATATGTACAAATAATGCATGGCATCAATAAATGAATGGCACAAATAATGCATACTAATAAATTCGTATATTGAATAAAATCATGTGGAACATCAATAAATATGAATTATGAAGAAATTTATGTGGTATTATCATTTGTAACTGATTAAGACATGTTCATATAAATATGTAGTATTATCATTTGTGGTATTATCATTACTGAATTGAACACAGAATACTGAATTGAATAAATTTAAGACATGATTATTAAATTATCATTTAAGACATGATTATTAAATGTGCATAAATGGATGTGGTATTATCATTTGTGGCACATCAATATTGAATTGAACACAGAATTTAAGACATGATTATTAAATTTATGTGGTATTATCATTTGTAACTGATTAAGACATGATTATTTTCATTGTAATTCTCATGAATTGAACACAGAACAATTCTAAATATTAAAGATTGGTTCATCACAACAGCACATCATCACATAACTTCTGAACTACTTGGTTAATATAGTGCATCATAATGAAGATTACAAACAAGACAACCTTCCATTCCAAAACTATAAACAAAATTACATGTATTGATGTGGTGAATTTAGTTTTCACCATGAAGATGTCACATATGTTCTATTAAATCATTACGGAGGGCATGATATGCATCCATATCTATAATACCTAAATGACGAGACAAAAATGATTGGAAGTCATTGGTAGGAGTAGAGAAAAGTTGCACTGGTGTGTTGGTTGATGAAATTTCATAATCAAAATCAAGGTGCTCCTCCCTCTCATCTTCGACAATCATATTATGTAATATAATACAACTCTTCATTATGTTGGCAAGCATTTTCGGATCCTAAAAACGTACAGCACCACCTATAATTGCGAATCGAGATTGAAGGACTCCGAATGCCCACTCTACATCTTTCCTGGCAGACTCTTGCATCATTGCAAAATGTTGTCTCTTTGCTCCTTGGGGAGAAGAAATTGTTTGAACCAGTGTTGCCCATTGAGGGTATATACCATCAGCAAGGTAATGACCCATATCGTAACTATGTCCATTAATAGTGTAATGGACAGGGGAGCTTTACTTTGCGCAAGATCAGAAAACAAAGGCAATCGGTCCAACACATTCAAGTCATTGTGTGAGCCAGGCATTCAAAAAAATGCATGCCAAATCCATAAGTCATAAGATGTTACTGCTTCAAGAATAATGGTTGGCTTTTTTTGATGGCCTACGTATTGACCTTGCCATGCCTTTGGACAATTTTTCCACTCCCAATGCATGTAATCTAAACTTCCCAACATACCCGGAAACCCCCAAACCTCCTCAATAGCAAGTAATCTAGCAATGTCAGTTGGTGTCGGAGATCTCAGATATTCTACTCCAAAGATTTCAATTATTGAATTACAAAATTGTTGCAAACTTTGAATTGCAGTGCTTTCCCCGATACGTATGTAATCATCAACTGCATCTGCATATATAGAATAATATGCATATATACAGTACACTTTGTATAGTATAATATGCATATATAGAATATCTTAAAACAATAAGATGATAATTCTTGATAATTTTTAGATAATTAAGTCTGGATTCATAATATTATTGTAATGGGACATATTATACAGTACACTTTGACCCACTATATTTAATAAGAAATACTAAAGATTTGTGCATCAAATTGTATCATGTGATTTATATTCAATAATGATAGGTCAAAACTCACATATTGAATGAAATAAAATTCCACATTAATACTTCGTTTAGCTTGGCTTTTAAAATGTATTTTTTCAATTTTTTAAAAAATATAAATTAATTTGATAAAATATATTTTCATCTCATAAAAAACATCATATGAAAGTTGAGAATGTTTTTTATTATGTTTTTACCAAATTAGTTTTTAATTTTAAAAAAATCAAAAAAATTAAAATGAAATCAAAAAGTAAAATTTTTTAATATTTTGAGTAAATTACACTGACTTCTTCGGATTCAAAAAAAATACAATAAGTTCCATAATTTTAATATAATTACATTTAGCTTTCTTAATAATTTAATTCACTTTACACTACACTCATTTTTCATCAATAATTAGTTAATTATATATATAGTTCAAAAAATTTATATCATTTATTTTACAATGAAATGTATATGTTTTTGTTTATGTTTATATTTTTACACTATTGTATTAATTTTATTATTTTAACCGTAATAAAAAAAATAAAAAAAAAAGTCAAAACTGTAAAATTACTAATATTTTCTTTAAATTTAAAAAAAAATATATCAATAAAATTGTTCAATAATTTTTTATGTACACATTCCGTGTCTTACCGTTACTCATAGGAGATTTTTAACATTATTTATTTATTCCACTACAAACCCATGTGAATTGAACATTTAAAATTTTATTCAGCAATGATTTAGATCATTAATTTTGATACTCTAATAAAGCACTAATGAGATGGTAATGAATGAATAAAAAAAATAAAATAAAAATAAACCAAAACCAAAACAACACATCACTGTAGGTAGAACTCACTGTCAACTCATTAAAGCTACATTAAAGCTCAAAAATTAGAGTTCCAAAATATTTTTCAATTTTATTTATTTATTCCACTACAAACCCATATCATGGTTGTTTACTTTTTCTTTTCTTAATCGCAAAGCATCCCATATTTATTTGAAAAAAAAAATTATTTCAAAAAAATCATTTGAAAAAAATAATTGAAAATAAATTAATTGAAAAAAAAATTGAAAACTGAAAACGTAAACTCATTTTTTGAGTTTACATTTTTTCCTCAAATTTATAAACATAGACAATCATTTATAAACCAAAAAAAATTATCAAATAAGTTTTTATGACAGTTTTTAAAATTTTTATAAATATAAACTGAAAACTATAAACGGAATAGTTACCAAACAGACCATAATATTGTAATCAAGTCACAGAGTTTTGTGATATAAAATAGAAAATACATAACTGCATCACTAATTGGCGTAACGAAATTGTTTAAAATTATAGAAAATCACAAATGTCATAACTAATTTACAAAATTTCATAACATTAACCAAAAATTATGTAACTATCCACTAATTGGTGTAACGAAAACATCTAAAATTTTTAAATAATTTAATCACCAATCGGGATCTCTAATGATACAGATAAACACAGAATGTAATGACAATAATTGAATAATTTAATCCACGACTTATAGCCATGGAACAGGGAATGAGAGTTAGAGAAAATTAACCAATAGAGCGAAAGGAAAGGGAATATGAGTAAGAAAGACTGAACGGACTTGTCGTCTGTGAAAATAATGTCAAAGATGGTGTTGTTTCCGATAAGGAACATCGGAGATATCTACAGTGACAGTAAGGAATGAGAGAGATGTTTGATAGATGAAGAGAGCTGAGATAGTAAAACTGTCACGACCCTATTCCGCCCCTAGTAGAATGGTGCCGTGATGGCCAGTAATCTGAGATTACCGAAGGCCAACTTTAAAAATTCACACACAACCAGAGTATTACATATGGGGCTAACATGGGTAGAAGCAGTATATATACAAATCTAATTAGTCCATAAGAGCTGTGCATAAGTCAAATGAAATGGCATACATCTTTACAAGGTCTTACAACTTGGATACAATAATGAAATGAAATACAAAATACATCTTGACCAAAAGGCTTCTCAAGCCGACATATACAAAACACAATGAAATATAAGCTAAGAAGCATGATCTTCAAGATGTTACGAAAACGTGAATCCAAAACACGTCGGCAAACACATTCGAAAACATATCAGCAACACGTCTAGGCCTCATTGCCTTCTTGCTCATCACCTACATATATATAGAGAGGGTGAGCTTGGATACTCAGTGAATGGTACAAGTAATAAAGGGTTTGCATGTATGACATCCGAGATCTTTAACAAAACAATACATAATCATAGCTTATAACAAAGCGTGGGATAAATCAAGTTCATCTAACAAATCTATTAAGCTTCGTCAATCAAAGTCTTTCAAGGCTTCCAAGTTTCAAGGGATGACATTTACAAAGGTTGTGCTACAAATGCTTATAGTCCCCTAGCACGTACGGACTTTCAAGATTGTGCTACAAATTCTTATAGTCCCCTAGCATGTACGGACTTTCAAGATTGTCAAGATCAAAGCTAATACTTGATACACAAATAGGGATAGTCATTCATGCTTAGCAATTACTTTTCAAAACAAAGCAAAGCTTTATCAAAACTTTATAACGTAGCTTTATTAAAAATACCACTCACTTAGTTCTTCAACGTCGGGGTCAAGCGAGAGTCCAAGTCCTACAAACACATGGCAAAGTCTATTGAATAAACTTTCAAACAAGCTTTACATGGATGCAAATGATCTCGGCATTTCTTCAAAACTAAGTCGAACCAAGACAAAACACTGTTTCTCCTTTCGGGAAAACATGCTGGGTACCAACCAGGCTATTGCCGAGGTTCCACACCTTCTTGCCGAGGTGTGGTCCCGATGGCCACACTCAAGGAAATGAAGTCGGGAAAATCTGGGTTTCCCTCTGCTGAAGAATATGAAGAACATGAAACACATGAATGCTCAATCTTAACTTGTCACTACGAAATCTGGAACTTCATGCTATGAATTCAAAAACATGGACCTGGCTACCCATACTCGAAGATCTTATGAAAACAAACATAAAATCATGAATCTTGATGCAAACGTTCGGATCAAACAAGGCTTTTATTCAAGAACACATGAATACCACTTACTCTTTCTAAAACCAAACTTTCAATCAATGCATGGCTAGCAAATCAGGTTTGATCATGCAATGCAGTTAGATGATTAACAAGAACAACAAGAGTAGATCAAGAATCTAACCTTAATACACGAATCTAACGGTTAGATCTCTAGGAATCAAGCTCGAAGATTCACTTCCTCACTCTAAAACTCCTTCTTCCTTCTAGAGCTTCTCTCTCTCAAGGCAAAGATATGATACAAAATGATAGGTTCTTCTCTCTGCCGGGTGATTTAACACTCAGCTCGGACACGTGGCAACGACTGGTTGGTTCTCCTCGAAAAGGTGACTGACAGACCAGACAAAAGCATGGCGAAAGGGTGTTTAATAAGTAAAGTGGCATGGCACTCTGAAAAAGTACTGACATCGGGTGAAAACATCAGCTCCAGTAGGTGAGGTATCTATGATCTCGGCTAGGACGGACAACACTTGGCCTAGCTGTGCCACACCTCGGCCTAGATATGCCGCACCTCGATCTAGGTCGCACCAATCCGGAACAAGATCACTTGGGTTCAAGGATAACATCTCGGCCTAGATGATACACTTCTCGGCCTTGATGATGCACCTCAGCCTAGAAAATGACATCTCGACCAATATGCCAGGATGAAGGTACAGGTCAACCAAAGTGGCTTCAAGATGGTTCTAGCTTTAAGGTGACCTCGGCTAGACTCACCAGGAAAAGAACAAGACTCAACAAGTAAATTTCGCATAAGCACAAACCAAGACAAAAATCTCATTCTAGATATAACAAGTCAAGAAAATTCATTACTGTAAGCTTAGCAAAACAAGATTATACAAATGCTCGTGCTCGAGGCTAAGGTGGGGAATGAGGGTTACTACAGTCTACCCTCCTTAGAGACGTTTGGTCCCCAAACTTTAGTTACCTTCCTCTGCAAATAACTCCGGATAACGGATTTTTATTTCCTCTTCCTTTTCCCATGTAGCCTCCTTGCCATAATGTCCCTCCCAGTCGATCTTTACCATCGGTATCGATTTGTTCCTCAACCGTCTCTCTTGTCTGTCAACAATTCTCATCGGCTTTTCCTCGTAGCCTAAATCTTCATTAACCACAATCTCAAAATAATCGATCACATGCAGTGGATCCCGGATATATTTCCTCAACATCGAAACATGAAACGCGTTGTGGACTTGGCTTAATCCTGGCGGCAAAGCAAGCCTGTAGGCAACGGGGTTGACTTTCTCAAGAATTTCAAATGGCCCAATATATCGGGGCGCTAATTTACCCTTCTTCCCAAATCTCAAAATCCCTGTCGTCGGCGAGATCTTCAAAAATACATGATCCCCAATCTCAAATTCTAATTCCCTCATTCTCTGGTCGGCATAACTCTTCTGCCGGCTCTATGCGATTTTAATCTTCTGTTGAATGAGCTTAATCTTCTCGGTTGTAACTTGAACCAGTTCAGGACCAATCAAAGCTTTATCTCCCACTTCAGTCCAACATATTGATGACCTGCACTTCCTTCCATACAAAGCTTCGTACGGTGCCATGCCAATGCTGGCTTGGTAACTGTTGTTGTAAGCGAATTCTACTAACGGTAGATGTACTTCCCAATTTCCCTTGAAATCTAACACACATAGTCTGAGCATATCCTCGAGTGTCTGAATCGTTCTTTCTGTTTGTCCATCGGTCTGGGGATGAAATACTGTGCTAAACTTCAACTCGGTTCCCAAAGCCGTTTGTAAACTCTGCCAAAATCTAGAAACAAACTTCGGTTCTCGGTCTGACACTATGGACATCGGCACTCCATGAAGCCTCACAATCTCATTCATATAAAGTTCAGCAAGTCGGTCGGCATTGAATGTAGTCTTGACAGGCAAAAAGTGTGCTGACTTAGTAAATCTGTCAACTATAGCCCAAATTGAGTTCATACCTTTTTGCGTTCTCGGCAAACCAATCACAAAATCCATAGAGATATGTTCCCATTTACACTCAGGAATTGACAAGGGTTGAAGAAGTCCTGCTGGCCTCTGGTGTTCTGCTTTCACTTGCTGACAACATAGACACTGGGATACAAACTCGGCTATTTCTCTTTTCATATTTGACCACCAGAAAGTCCGCTTCACATCTTGATACATCTTGGTGCTTCCCAGATGAACAGCAAATTTGGAGCTATGGGCTTCCTGTAAAATCTTCCTTTTCAACTCTGGGACGTCGGCCACGCACAATCTCCCTTCAAACTTAAGCACTCGATTTTCAATGGTGTACCCTGGCCTTGGCTTGGTGACGAATTCATCAATTACCTTCTTGAGGAACTTATCCTCCATCTGTCTGGTCTTCACTTCCTCAATTATGGTCGGCTCTAATGAAATCATTGCCAGGCACGCCAAACTTCCAACTAAGTTCCTGCTCAACGCGTCGGCTACGGAGTTTGCCTTACCTGGATGGTACTGAATCTGCATGTCATAATCATTTAATAGTTCAAGCCATCTTCTCTGTCTCATATTCAATTCCTTTTGAGTGAACAAGTACTTCAGACTTTTGTGGTCTGTGAAAACTTGGCAAGAAGTTCCATACAAGTAATGACGCCATATCTTTAGAGGCAAAACCACGGCTGCCAGTTCCAGATCATGGGTAGGATAATTCTTTTCATTGGGTTTCAACTGACGGGATGCGTATGCTATAACCTTACCTCCTTGCATTAACACACAGCCCAATCCCTTATGTGAAACATCACTATAAATCTGAAATTCTTCCTTGTCTGACGGTAAAACAAGTATCGGCGCTGTAACCAACCTCGTCCTTAACTCTCGAAAAGCGGACTCCCTATCCTCGGTCCATTCATACGCCACTCCTTTCTGAGTTAGTTGTCTCAGCGGTACTGCAATCCTTGAAAAATCCTCGAAAAGGTGACTGACAGACCAGACAAAAGCATAGAGAAAGGGTGTTTAACAAGTAAAGTGGCATGGCACTCTGACAAAGTACTGACATCGGGTGAAAACATCGGCTCCGATAGGTGAGGTATCTATGATCTTGGCTAGGAGGGACAACACTTGGCCTAGCTGTGCCACACCTCGGCCTAGATGTGCCACACCTCGGTCTAGGTCGCACCAATCCGGAACAAGATCACTTGGGTTCAAGGACAACATCTCGGCCTAGATGATACACTTCTCGGCCTTGATGATGCACCTTGGCCTAGAAAATGACATCTCGGCCAATATGCCAGGACGAAGGTACAGGTCAACCAAAGTGGCTTCAAGATGGTTCTAGCTTTAAGGTGACCTCGGCTAGACTCACCAGGAAAAGAACAAGACTCAACAAGTAAATTTCGCATAAGCACAAACCAAGACAAAAATCTCATTCTAAATATAACAAGTCAAGAAAATTCACTACTGTAAGCTTAGCAAAACAAGATTATACAAATGCTCGTGCTCGAGGCTAAGGTGGGGAATGAGGGTTACTACAAAAACAGTACAACAAAATCGTAATATTCATTTTCAACAGTTCTATAACATATGTACAAATTGATAAAATCATAACTACGGCCAAAGATTTGTATATGTATGAGAGTTTAAAGAGAATGAGAGTTTGAGAGACAAATTTGTTGTGAGAAATAAAATGTGAGAGGGGTGGTATTTATAGGACTTGGGAGGGAGGAGTTAATTTATATATATAAAAACAAAAAAAATAAAATTGATTGTTGGTGGAATTAACGGTTATATGACTCTTTCAAATTGTTTTGATTTAAATTTTTGACCATTGCACTGACAATGGGGGCAAGGAACCATTGGGGTCAGGTCGAGTCAGATGGGAAAGAAAATTTCAGGGCGATCTCACAAGATGGGTCACACTCCATAACACACCAGGGTCGGGTCGGGCTCTAGAACACATAGCTTAGGGTCTCAGGTTGGGTTTAGGCTCAAGCCTAGTTAGGCCTACCCAGGTTATGATAAATGTGATGTTGGTTATGAGATATGTGGGTAATGGTTATGAGTAAAGTGGTGTCAAAGGGTGTTTGGTTATGCTATATGTGTTAGTGGTTATGAGATATATGGGTAATGGTTATGAGCAAAGTGGTGTCAAATGGTGTGTGGTTATGCTATATGTGTTAGTGGTTATGAGATATGTGGGTAATTGTTATGAGCAAAGTGGTGTGGGTGTTTGGTTATGCTATATGTATTAGTGGTTATGAGATATGTGGCTAATGGTTATGAGCAAAGTAGTGTCAAAGGGTATTTGGTTATGCTATATGTGTTAGTGGTTATGAGATATGTGGGTAATGGTTATGAGCAAAGTGGTGTCAAAGGGTGTTTGGTTATACTATATGTGTTAGTGGTTATGAGATATGTGGGTAATGGTTATGAATGCTTATGAGATATGTGGGTAATGGTTATGAGCAAAGTGGTGTCAAAGGGTATTTGGTTATGCTACATGTGTTAAAGGTTATGAGATTTGTGGGTAATGGTTATGAGTGGTTATGAGATATGTGAGTAATGGTTATGAGCAAAGTGGTGTCAAAGGGTATTTGGTTATGCTATATGTGTTAGTGGTTATGAGATATGTGGGTAATGGTTATGAGCAAAGTGGTGTCAAAGGGTGTGGTTATGCTATATGTATTAATGGTTATGAGTTATGAGATATTGGTTATGTGACTAGTGGTTGTAAGATATGTGATGTTGGTTATTAGATATGTGACTTGTAGTTATGAGATATGCGATGTTGGTTATGATCAAAGTGATGTGGTTATGAGCAAAAATGTGTTAATTATAAGATATGTGATTAGTGGTTATGAGATATATGATATTGGTTATGCCAAAAAGGTGTTGGTTACGAGATATGTGACTAGTGGTTATGAGATATGTGATGTTGGTTATAACTCAAAAGGATTGGTTATGAGATGTGGTTATGATGTATGTGGGTAATAGTTATGAGATGTGTCATTAGTGGTTATGAGATATGTGATATTGGTTATGACAAAAAGGTGTTGGTTACGAGATATGTGACTAGTAGTTATGAGATATGTGATGTTGGTTATGACTCAAAGGGATTGGTTATGAGATGTGGTTATGATGTATGTGGGTAGTAGTTACGAGATATGTGATCAATAGTTATGAGATATGTGATATTTGTTATGATCAAAGTGGTGTTGGTTATGAGATATGTGATTATGATTATGAAATATGTGATATTAGTTATGAAGAAAATGGTGTTAGTTATGAGATGTGGTTATGAAATATGTGATATTAGTTATGAACAAAATGGTATTGGTTATGAGATGTAGTTATAGCTAAGTTATGATCAATTTGATTATAGTTATGAAGAAATATGATTTTAGCTCATAACTATAAAAAGTGACCTGTTTAGCAGGTCACTTTTAATAATGTGGCTCAATCCTAACCATTGATTTTGTATGTACCATACATTTTTTGTACAAAATGTACTATAGACTTTCCCTGTATTAGCACTTACAGATTGCTGGGAACTTCTATCGTGGTAGTGCTTGAACCAAAGCCAATTACCATTAACCAGCTTGAATCATACTAAAAACTGCTTGTGTTTATACATTTTTCATTTTTATTTTATTTTTTGCGGATAACATTTTTCATTTTTATTTGTTTAGATGTCAACTCTTTCACTTTATCATAATGAACCCCAAATGATGCAGTTATTTCATGGAAAATGCACAATAGCAGCAATGTTCATTGAGTTGGCATGTAAAGCAACTATTACGACCCAAACCCGCCCTTATAGATTTAGCAGTGTAACTGACCAGTAATCCTGAGATTACCAAAGGCCTCTGAGACAGATTAACAAAATAAGCGGCTAGCGGAAGCAAATATCAAACATACAATGTCTATAGAGCTGTGCAGACATATATGGGACAGAAAAATCTTAGACTCATATACATATATGTGATGTCATAATTACATCAGTTTTACATCACTTTCATATATAGATAAAACCAAAACGGGTCATAGCCCTATTACAGAGTAAACAAAAGACTTTTTCAGATTTAAACAAAAGAAAACAAAAGCTTTAAACTTAGTTCACAAATTTTGACCACTTGAAGCATTTCGAGAACCTCCTCGGGAGATGTACAGGTTGGCCAACACAAAACAGATCCAGGCAACAGCTTAAGCCTGATCACACGCCTAATCACCTATATACATAAATAATACAATGAGCTGGAGCAAAGTGAATAACAATAGAGTAAAGGTTTTATGAATGATGTCCATAATAGATTCATAAATCAGAATTCAGATCAGAAACAGATTCATATTCATATTCAAAATTCACAGATAGTCATATGTGGTACATCCATTAGTACTAACAAATCAGTTTGGTCTTAAAGATCCATATGCAGATGACCCATGATCACATGGGACCAGATGACCCATAATTACATGGGACGGTCATAAAGACCCATATACAGATGACTCATAAGCACATAAGACGGTCATAGAGATTCACATGAAACCTCAGTACCAAGTAACAGATAACCGATATCACATGATGCTAAGGATGCCACGAATACATTTTAGAAAATTGGACAATCATTCATGATTCACAAAATAGCATTTCAAAAAACAGATCATATCATATTGTTCAAAAAATACTTATAGTCAAACATAGCTGTACGGAGTTATTACTTACAAATAGCTCCAGAAGCGAATCAGACGAATCAGATAAATCAAATGGACTATGGCGCATGACCTACACAAACACGTGATAAATACACATTGAACACATGTCCCATAGATGCTTAAATTATTATTCTTCTTTCTTAGTGTATGTTTCTAACTTTTATCCTCATTATTATGTCTTGATCATGGCTTAAGAATACCTAGAATGCAATGAGGATGTCAAAATATATTTTGAAAACACTTGCCAAATTTTGAAAAACAGGGGCAGTTCGCCCAAGCGTAACTCTAGTCGCTTGAGTGGACCCCTTGGTCTGTAAAACTTCTGAGAGCTCACAATCTTCGCTTGAGCGAAGCTTTCACCACTCAAGCAATGAAGCAGAATTATGGAATTTCCAGAATTCTATTTCATATTCCAAACTCAATTCCAATGCACAAAATCATGTCCTTTTGGGCCATAATCTTGAGAAAACACTTAGAAACTTATAGTACATCATGAATTGAAAATCATTTTGCAAAATCAAAGCCTAAAAACAAGCCAGTTGTTCAAAACCAAACTTGAAACTCATATGTATTCAACATGCATGAATTGATTTGATTTCCTTTCTTCCAAGACATGATCAATTGAGATAAAATGACATGATATGTGATGAATTCTCAAAACAAAGCTAGGACAAACATATGCATGTAAGAATTCTTTGGAAATATCTTCAAAATATGATGAATTGAGCATGCATGCATGATTTGTTTCCCAATTCTACTTCCTTAGCTTAAATTATGCATTAATCAACTTATTTCTCTTGATTTCTCTTCATTAAGAACTTGATTACAAAGATTAGGAGTCAAATACTCACCTAAGATCTTGAATTAGCAATAATTCTAAGTTGTTCTTCGCAATTCTCAAATTTCTAGCTAGATTCCAAGCTAATTCGTCTCAAATCTCCTTCTTCTATAATGTTGCACTCAATTCTCTCTATCTATCTCTCTCTCTCTCTCTCTCTCTCTCTCTCTCTCCACGTTTTTGTGTCAAGGAAGATGATGAATATAGAGTGTGGGATGTTCTAGGATCAATTTAGCCTTATATAGGCTTAATTAGTAGAGCTTAATTAAGCTCAGTTAATTCCCATTAATTTATTCTAATTATTTGGTTCCGAAACAAATTTAAATTAAAACTACCATAATATTCCAAAAATTCTAAATTGCACGTTGACCTAGTCAGTTTCGTGTTCGAATGCTGATAAATCCTTCAATTCGCATGCCGAAACAGAGATTTAAATAAATATTCCCACCATGGACAGATATAAACACAAAACATGCACATAATGCACAATTAGTTCACAATTTCTCTTTAATTACTTATTAGACATGCTTAATTAAGGATTATTTGTTAATCACAGGTCGAGGTTATCACAACAAGTAACTTTATCAGCTGTATTTTCACTTTTCTACACATCTCCACATTTTATAACTAGAGTTGAAACAAAGACTGTTAGGACCTTACTTATTGTCAATTCCATGAACAAACTTGGGTTTCATTGAGTTGTAATTTTCTTCTATTTTTTGGTCTTCCCGCTCGAGTGGGGAACGTGGCGCTCGAGCAGAGTTTCCACCATCGCATTGCTTTGACTTGTCTGCAAAAAATACTGTGTGATGTGATTTTACGCTCGAGCGTTGTGATTTTACGCTCGAGCGTAAGTTCTTACACTCAAGCGTGAATCCTGGTTTGGAACACGTGTTTTAGCATCCTCGCTCGAGTGTCCATTCCTACGCTTGAGCGGACTTCGCGATTTCAGTAGCTATAAAACTGCAGGTTGCTCCAAATCTAGGGTACGTTTTTGAGATCTTCTTTAAGGGTTTTAGGGTTTTCTTTTGGGGCTATTTTGCTAGTTTTTCTTGATGTTTGATTGAGTATTAAGCTCATGTTTTGATAAGCACACGCCAAGGAGTTTGATTGTTCATCTTTAAGAGTGTTCTTCTTCGATGGAATCCGAAGATTCAAGCACAGAGGAGTTGAAGGAGTTTGATGCTATGCCCAGTCGTTGATTCGACAATGGATGTTGTGGATTCAACATCAGTCTGATCAATTCCGAGACAAAAGTTGCGGTGAAAGATATACAGATTGTTGAAGACAAATTGACAGCATTTGGGTAATTAGTTTGGTATATTTGTAATCTTTTTTTCTTCAATAATGGATTGATTTGTGGCGTTTCGCCCATGGTTTTTTAATCACAATTGGAGGTGCTCCAATAGTGATTTTTTTTCACATAAAAATTGTTTGTCTATTTACTGTTTCTAAAACAACAATCTAAATCACTTTCGTACGTGCTTGATGATTTAGATTGTTAGTTTTAATTGGTTGGGAATTGGCATAATTAAATCTTGATCTAATCACGAATCACTTAAGGTTTTCAATTGGTATCAAAATAGGTCACTCTTTGTTTTTATCAAAACTATAGGAGTGTGATTTTGTGTGATTGGTGATATGGATTCAATTTGCGAAGGTAACTCGACCCATAGACCTCCGTTACTTGATGGTACAAACTATTCTTATTGGAAAGCTCGTATGAGAGCGTTTTAAAAATCTATCGATGAGAAAGTTTGGCACTATGTGATCTATGGATGGAGTAAACCTGTTGTCACCATTGATGGTGTTGATATTCCCAAACCCCTTAATAAATGGGACGTATTTGACTATTAAAACTCGAGTTGGAACAGTAAGGCTCTCAATTTCCTCTTTTGCTTCATCACATCAGAAGATTTTGTCGTATTTGCACGTGTGAGGTAGCAAAAGAGGCTTGGGACATTCTTGAAATAATTCATGAGGGTACTACTTCTATTAAAAGGTCAAAACTTCAACGTCTCGCATCTTCTTTTAAAACTCTTTTTATGCATGATGATGAGACGTTTGATGATTTTTATGCTAAACTTAGTGACATCTTGTTTCACACTTGGTGAAAAAATCCCTGAAGCTAAGGTTGTTGGAAAAATTTTGAGGTCTTTACTTAAGAGGTTCCAATCAAAAGTTACAGCTATTGAGGAGGCTCAGAATGTTGATACCCTCAAGCTTGATAAGTTGGTTGGAAACTTACAGACTTAAGAAGCACACCAGATTTCTAAGAAAAAAAAAAAAGATAGTGTGGCTTTTTCTAGTGCTCATGAGACTGTTAAGACCCTTGAGATTGAGTTTGATCTAGAGTTCGAAATGACGGCAATGTTTACCAAACAGTTCAAAAAAAATTTAAAGAAGAAAAAGCCTAATTTCAAGGATTCTAGT
This sequence comes from Camellia sinensis, assembly GCF_004153795.1. NCBI lineage: Eukaryota > Viridiplantae > Streptophyta > Magnoliopsida > Ericales > Theaceae > Camellia > Camellia sinensis. Next base: position 207,912 of record NW_021026407.1, on the reverse strand, counting down.
TCAAAATATAAAGGGAATGAAAAACTCAAAACTTTTCCACCAAAAATTGCTCCAAAACTTGAAAAAAAGACTATGAAGGGGTAAGGTGTCAAGTGTTACGAATGTCAAGGTTTTGGACATATTGCTCTTGAATGTCCGTCGAAAAAGAACCGAAAGAAAGTCTATACAGTGACTTGGGATGATGAAAGCGGGTCAGAGCAAGAACCCAAAGAAAATAAATTCGGTGAAGATGGAGATTGTACTTACATGGCATTCTGGTCTATTGTCACTCAACCTTCTCCAAAGCCAGTGGAATTTGCTTGTGGTCAGAATCTGCACCATGCTCCTACCTTTGATAGGAGTAATTACTTGTTTTGGAAGATCAGAATGAGGATATTTCAAAGAGCTTACGACCCTGAGGGCTGGCAAGCCATTGAAGAGGATGTTGAAACCACTGACAATCCGAGTAATCAAAGAGTTCTGACTACCATTCGTGAAGCAATTTCTGACGAAGAACGACAACGGATTGCTCACTGCACAAAGGCCAGAGATGCATGGGACATTCTGAGTCAATTTCATGAAAGATGAGAGTCATCTTTACCACCATCTATCAATTTTCATGCCTTAGTTACTCGACTGGATGAGGTTCAGGAGAAAGAGGAGCAAAAAGAAGATGATGAGACCTTGGAAGACAATGATGAGATTGATGTTGATAACCTACAACAAGCTTATGAAAAGCTTTACGATGAATCTCTAAATTTATCCAAGATCAATGACAAACTCACTCTCAAGCTCAAAGTATGTGAAAGCGAGAATGCCAAGCTAAAAGGAGAGATTGCAACAGCAAAGCAGAATGTCATCAAGATCTCTAATGACAGGCAAGACCTATGTGGAAAACTTCTATCATGTGAGACCGAAAGGAATGAACTTTTGAAAATATATGCCACATATGAAGAGAAGATTGAAAACCTTGAGATGTCACAAGTTGCATTGGAAGAGATGGTTGGTTAAAAAGATGAAGAACTCAGAGATGCTAGAGCCACAATTGCCATGTGGAACAAAGGTTCCAAGACATTAGAAGACATCCTCGGGTCTCAACAAATGGGTTGTGACAAAAGTGGGCTAGGCTATGGTAATGCGACAGTTCACAAGGGACATGCCTCTATATCACATGACCTGAAGACTCAAACAAAGGGAAAGCTGAAGGTGCAACAGGGTGATCCCTCTCTTCATCTGCCTAATGGGGGTAAGATCTATAAAAGGGAGGTAAAACCTGTTTTTATTTGTCACCATTGTGGTAGGTATGACCACATTCGTCCATATTGTTTTGAGTGGTTTGGTAAGGTGTCTCAAAAGGGTAGAAATTCTAATACTTTTTGGGTTAGGAGACAACCTTACATGTCTAGGCGGAATACCAAGTTGCATGAGGGTGTTCACAATGCTAAGACATTTACCAAGACTGCCAGTCCTGATTTTGTTAAGACTAAAAAGATATCAGTGAAAAATGGTGACTTGACTTGTTTTGTTGTTCACACTGCTCTAAAAGCACATGACTCACACATGTGGTACCTTGATAGTGGGTGCTTTCGTTACATGTCGGGTGACAAATCCTACTTCACCTCCCTTGAAAAATATGAAGGAGGAATTGTTACCTTTGGAGATGGTGTCTGTCACGCCCTCAAAATAATAACATTAAACCCATCAATATTAACATGTATTGATATAAGAAATAAATCATTTCCATTCATCAAAGTAGTTCATTACAAAAGTAGTACATGTTAACAACAAAAGCAAGTGCCCTACGGGCTTACAGCTTTCCAAGTTAACACTTGGTTACAAAAAAAGAGTGCTAACTCAATACACATTAAGCCCTTGGCTTGAATTTACATGTATTACATCAAAAGATAAGTAAACAACAAAGAAATCTGCCCGCCTCTAGCCTCCCAAGCTATGACCTTGGAGGTGGCATGCTACCTGTACCTGAAAATGATATCCCATAAAGGGTGAGCCATAGCCCAGTAGAAATACACTAAACCAACTATGAACATTGACTAAAATAATAGCAATTAAAAGATGGTCATCACAGATACCCCCATTTATGTCACATTTCAGTTTTATGACATTATGTCCATGTTACACCTCATTTCCATTTCTTTTTCAACTTTGAGTTTGAAAAACACGGCTCAGAACCTGGCCAAAAACTTAATGAGATTTAAGCTCATCTTTAAAACACTTTCTAAAACCATGATGAATACACATTGGGGTGCTGTATCAATAACGTATAAAATCACCTCCACATATCTCAAATAATACACATAGTAGTGCTATATTAATGAAACAAAACACTTCCATACGTTTCAAATAATACACATTGTAGTGTTGTATTAATGAAACAAAACACTTCAATTTCGCAGCCTGATACACATTGTAGTGTTGTATCACTGTCACACAAAATCCGGTTTCGAGGTTCATCCCCTATCTTCCCCTAAACCGCGGAGTACATCCCCTATCTTCTCCCAGACAACACAATGTATATAAACATAGATCATATACACAATTAATTAATACAAAAGTTAATGTATTATTCCAACTGCTATATCAATAGCATACTCAATAGACTAGTTTTTGTCTGCCTAATCATCATGCATTGTCTACAACAATCAAGACTATCCTCCACCGATAGCCCAAAGCAGTTATTTCTAAACAGAAATTAAATGCATCAAATGGATATATAATCAACATTTCAACTAGGTGAGCAATAATTAAATTCGACTACACCCTTTAACTCCATACATCCTCAATTTCACTTTCTCAATTCAATTCTTCATTTCTCCAATTAAATTATACCAATTAATTTAACCATGTAATTAGGACATTTTCCATAATTAGCATAACAACCCTAAGGTTCCATTTCTTTCAATAGATCATTGTTAATCTCATTTCTTTCTATGCCACACATGCATATAAGTGTATATAGACAAAACCCCAACCTTTGTAAAATTACATAAAAGCCCCAAACTTCCACAAAATTACTAATCCAACCCCAACATACCCAAAGTGCTAAAATTTAAAGACAAAGCTCATAAAGAGGAGTAGGGTATCCCTACCTCGAAGTTTGAGCTCAAACGGAGATGAAGACCCAAAGCCCAACGTGCTCCAAATCCCAACTTTTTCAGATTAAATCGAAGCTCTCAATGCCCTCAAACTTTTTAACAAAGGGTTAAGGGTAGAAACTCACCCTAGGTAGATCAAATCTTAGAGAGAGAGCAAGTTTAGAGAGAGAGGGTCTCGGATCTAGGGTTTGTAAAAGAAAAGGGGATGAAAAAGTGAAGTTAAAATCGCTGCTGTCCGCTGATATAAAACAGGCTCGCTCGAGCGAAGACTTGGTCGCTCGAGCTACCAGACACAGAAAACTCTCGCTCGAGCCAAGAAGGTCTCGCTCGAGCCAAAAACTCAGAAGCACGCTCGAGCGAAAGAATTCTCGCTCGAGCCAACAACTCACATTCTCAGGTCTGCAGCCAGATGCACGCTCGAGCGACGGACTGCTCGCTCGAGCGAAGAACAAACCAAACCACTCGAGCGAAGAAAAGCTCGCTCGAGCCAAGAAATGCAACTCTCAGGTCCAGAACCAGACGCAATCGCTCGCTCGAGCAAATCCACTCTGGCTCGATCCACCGGATACAAAAACTCAACTCTCGCTCAAGCGAATAAACCCTGGCTCGAGCGAAGAACCAAAACAAGAAGCTCGCTCGAGCGACAAACTGCTCGCTCGAGCAAAGGTCCAGAAATCTGGGCAGCAACACTGGACTCCTAAACACATCCAACCTATAACAAACCTGCCCAACACATCCTATAACTCAAATACAAAGTATGAAAGGATGTAAACGAGATATAAACAACTGCTAACATCCACGGAATTAAGTCCGGATCATTGTACAACAAGGGGTAAAACCCGGGATCGCTATAGTGTCATTTCGAGAGTCACTGGTAAGGGCTCCATAAGTGTGGCTGGTCTTCCCAAGCTCGAAAATGCATTACTTGTTAATGGTCTTAAAGCAAATCTTTTGAGTATCAGTCAAATGTGTGATTCCCACCATGAAGTATTATTTTCAAAAAATAAATGTGAAATTTTAGATAAGAAGGGAAATACTATCATGCATGGGGTTCGCACATCTGATAACTGCTATGGGATTGTTACCACTAATGATCTCACTTGCCACTCAACCATCATAAGTAATATTGATCTGTGGCATCAAAGATTAGGTCACATGAATTTCAAAGACCTAACTAAGATAGCCAACAAAGAGCTTGTGAGAGGAGTATCGAAACTGGGTAAGAATATGAACCATGTGTGTGGACCATGTCGACTTAGGAAGCAAACCCGTGCCCCTCATAAAAAGGTGAACAGCTTCATAACCAAACGTCCTCTTGAACTGGTTCATATGGATCTTATGAGACCTACTTGCACTAAAAACATTGGAGGTAAAAGATACTTTTTTTTAACCGTTGATGATATTACTCATTTTTCATGGGTAAATTTTTTAAGAGAAAAATCTAATACGTTTGATGCTCTCTAGGCCTTAGTCCTTAAAATCCAAAATGAACAGGGTGTTTCTATTGGGCATATCATAAGAATCCGAACTAATCATAGTCGTGAGTTTGAAAATAGTTCGTTTTCGGATTTTTGTGATATGCATGGAATTAAGCATGAATTTCTACCCCGATTACTCTACAAAAAAATGGAGTTGTTGAGAGGAAGAACAGGGTTGTTCAAGAGATGGCTAGGGTCATGCTCCTGAGTAAAAAAGTTGCTCCAAAGTTTTGGGCTGAAGCCTTAAATACCACCCTTTATGTTGTGAATCGTGTGTATTTAAGGCCCAACACTTTACAAACTTCATATGAATTGTTGAAGGGATTGAAACCTGATGTAAAATACTTCAAAGCTTTTGAGAGTAAATGTTACATTTTCAAAGATAGAGAGCCTTTGGGAAAATTTGACTCCCGAAGTGATGAAGGTATTTTTCTAGGGTATTCAACTACTAGTAGAGCTTTTCGTGTCTATAGCCTACGAACTTTATCTTTAATGGAATCGATCAATGTGGTTATAGATGACACAGGTTCTCCTACTTCAACCATAAATGAGGAATAAAATGGTGAGTCTCCAATCCTAGGTATTGAACCACAAAGTTAAATAGAAGTCGAGGTCCAAGCACAAGAAGGTGAGCCAGCACCAACTTCTAAGGTAAGTCGGAGTCCAAAGAGTGCACAAAGAGACACCACTTCTGATGCCTCTGTCACCACAAGTCCAAAGTTCAAACCATTAGCAAGGGTGAAACTAAATCATCTGGCTCAACAGGTGATTCGAAGTGTCTCAGATCAAATGAAAACCCGAAGACAAATTCGGGAGGAGGTATCTCATATGTGTTATGTTTCATTAATTGAACCTAAGAATATAAATGAGGCCTTACTAGATGATAGTTGGGTCAATGCTATGCATGAAGAATTTGGTCAATTTGAATGTAACAATGTTTGGACTTTTGTCCCCAGACCTAGAGACATGAATGTGATAGGTACCAAGTGGATCTTTAAGAATAAATCTGATGAGAATGGTACTATAGTTAGAAATAAAGCTACGTTGGTTGCTCAAAGCTATACTCTAGTAGAGGGTGTAGACTATGATGAGACGTTTACCCCAGTTGCACGTCTCGAATCTATTCGTATTTTACTTGGTGTTTTATGCTTTCTTGGTTTTAAATTGTTTCAAATGGATGAGAAAAGTGCCTTTCTTAATGGGTACTTGAAAGAAGAGGCTTATGTTGAGCAACCAAAAGGGTTTGAGGACCCTAAATGTCCAAACCATGTCTACAAGTTAGACAAGGCTTTGTATGGGTTGAAACAAGCCCCTCGGGCTTGGTATGATAGACTTATTACCTTTCTTCTTGATAATGATTTTCAAAGGGGTAGTGTGGACAAGACTTTATTTGTGAAACATATTAAGTCTCATATACTTGTTGCTTAGATTTATGTTGATGATACTATGTTTGGATCCACTGCTGATCATCTTGTGAAATATTTTTTGCATTGCATGACACATGAGTTTGAGATAAGCATGATGGAAGAGTAGTTTTATTTCTTGGGTCTTCAAATTGAACAGTCTCCTTCGGGTATGTTTGTCTCTCAGACTAAGTATGCCAAAAACCTTGTGTCAAAGTTTGGTCTCGAGTCGGCCAAAAGTGCACGCACTCCCATGAGCACCAGTCTTCACCTCTTCAAAGATTCCTCTTGTCACGACCTGAACCCACCCCTATGGGTTAAGGTCATAACCGACCAGTAATCACGAGATTACCTACGGCCTAAAACCGAACAAGACAAGACTCACCAGAGTAAAGGGGTCAAACGGAAGCAAATTTAAAACTTTGTCCATAGAGTCGTGCTTATATGCACATTATAACATTCTACACATACTTATGTTAACAACTCACGTCAGAGAATACAGTAACATAAAGTTTTGTACAGACAGGATCATTCAAGTCTAGGTCAGCTCAGCCAATCAAAACTATATATATAGAACATGAACCCAAGTCCTTGCCAACATAACAAAACAACATAAAATAACAAAAGGGCGAAGACATGTCTCGTGCGTGAGACGCAAGGGATGACTTTTCAAAACCTTAGTTGTTCCTTACAAACTTCACTGAGGCTGGGTCTGGACCTCTCTTGGCTCACCTACAAACACATGAATGAGCGTGAGAGAAAGCCCAGTGAATAATATCAAGTAAAGAAGATACATTGGAACAATATACATCAAACGGCCTTGGGCCCACTTCATATTTCTATCTAATACATACGTATATCGATTGAATGCAATTCCAAACACATCAGACGGCCTCAGGCCCAATCTATTTGTGTCAAACTGGCCTTGGGCCCATTCATTCCATCATTCAGATCATACTGGCCTCTGGCCCATTCATTCTATCATTCAGATCATTCTGGCCTCTGGCCCATTCATTCTATCATTCAGATCATACTGGCCTCTGGCCCATTCGTTCTATCATGTCAAACTGGCCTTTGACCCGTTCATTCATTCATGTCGAACTGGCCTTTGGCCCGTTCATTCATTCATGTCGAACTGGCCTTTGGCCCATTCATTTGGCGTAGCAAACATTATCCACCAATCGAATTAACGAACTTATAAAACTTACATAAAAGTAAGCAATTGGACAACAACATATTTCAAATATCTTTTGTTAAGATATTACTCACAGTGATCGGTTTGTTGATTCGCCCTGGAGCTTGACCCTACACATCATATAACACATATGGGGTCACAAACGATTCAATCCGTTCTTAATTCACATATTCCTCTTTAGGATTTTTTCTTATCCCTCTAACTCATTTACAATGCTCAATGTATGCCTAAGAGTACTTAAAAGTGAAAGAGAACAGAAAACGAAACACAGAATGCCTTTTCAAAATTTCAGAAAAACAGGGTCCTCGCTTGAGCGTGGACTTCCCTGCTCGAGCGGACCCATGAGGTCTGCAAAAGTACTGGATATCTCAAATTTACGCTCGAGCGTGAATTCGGGCGCTTGAGCTGAAGGTCTATCTACATAACTCCCCGCTCGAGCGTGAACTTCCCTGCTCGAGCGGATACCATGTCTGCAAAAATATACTGGGAGCACGAATTTCACGCTTGAGCGACAGGTTCCCCGCTCGTGCGGACATCAAAATTCTGGAGAATCCAGAATATGTTCTTGAGCTTCAACTTGATATTCAAAGGCTCTAAACATATGATTTTGGCTCAAACTTCACATATACATGTACTAACTTGGTACAAACGCCAAATTACAACATTATGAAGCCCAATTCCATGAATTACCTACATGCATGCTCCAATTTATACCAAACTTGTTTCTATCACAACAATTCCATGCATTTCAAACTCACTTTCTCATGAATTGTACATGCATGTGGAATACAACTCTTATTCTCAACTTAGATGATGAAGAGATGGTAAAAAATATAAGCTTCAATTAAAATCTCACATGGATTACACATTTTGTGCTCAAACATGCAATTTCAAAGCAATTTCTCACATGCATGTGCATATAGACTACCAAATCAACAAAACCAACTCAATTTCATCATAACCAATTTAATTCATATTCTTGATCATTATTCAACTTTGAATTCACAAAATTACAATTTAAAATCCATGAATTTACTTACCTAGAGGCTTTAATCTTCTCAAACTCTAGTTGACTCTTGAGTCCAACCTTTCAATTCCTCAAACTTGAGCCAAACACACAATTCTCCTTCTTTCCCTCTCTATAGCCGACCCTCTCTCTTTCTCTTAGAGTTAGAATTAGCCAATTTGATTAAAAGAGAAGAATTGAATGTCTAATGGCCCTTTTATAGCCCCACTAGATCACATTATTTTAATATCAAATAATTGAGCACTTAATTAATCGTTCTGAATCTAATTATTTTGATTCGAATCAATTTCTAATTAAATTTCACCGTAGGCTCTAAAAATTACACTAATCACAATGGTGTAATCAATTTCAGGTTCTGTGGTCGATAAGGCCCTCAATTTGAATTCCAAAGCAGATAATCAAACAGATATCCCTACGGTGAACAGATAGAAATTCAAAACCAAATATATTCACAAAAATGGCACACAAACTCATATTAAACACACAATCACATTCACAATAAGGACCAATTAGCATATTACGGAACAGGGTTATCACAGTCTTCCCCTCTTTAGGAAGTTTGGTCCTCCAAACTTAATTTACCTTCATCGGGAAACAAATGTGGATAGCGTAGTCGCATCTCATCCTCTTTTTCCCACATGGCATCCGTCCCATAGTGTTCTTTCCATTCCACTTTCACCATTGGGATGGACTTGCTTCTCAATTGCTTCACTTACCGGTCAACAATTCGTTCTGGCCATTCAGCGTACTCCATATTTTCATCAAGAGCTACCCGGTGATAATCCATCACATGGAACGGGTCTCAAAGATAACCCCTTAACATCGACACATGAAACACATTATGGATTTTCTCGAATCCTGGTGGCAAAGCAACTTTATAAGCAACTGGACCAAGCTTTTCTAAGATTTGAAATGGTCCAATGTAACGGGGCAATAGCTTGCCCTTCTTCCCAAACCTGACTTGGCCTTTCATCGGAGATACACGGATGAACACATGGTCACCAACCTCATACTCAAGAGGTCTTCTCCGAACATCTGCATAATTCTTTTGTCAGTCCTGAGCTGTTTTGAGCCTTTGCCGAATAGTTTTGATCTTCTTAGAAGTGTCTTGCACAATTTCAGGCCCAAGTAAAGCTCTATCCCCGACTTCCGTCCAATAAATTGGTGATCTACACCTTCTACCATACAAAGCCTCGTATGGTGCCATACCGACGCTGGAGTGGAAGCTGTTATTGTATGCAAACTCTGCAAATGGAAAATATTCTTCCCAACTCCCGTAAAAATCCAAGGCACACATTCTCAACATATCTTCTAACGTCTGTATGGTCCGTTCTGATTGCCCATCTTTCTGTGGGTGGAATGTAGTACTAAACCTCAGTTCTGTCCCCATAGCTTCTTGCAAACTTTTCCACAATCTAGATACAAATTTCGGATCTCTGTCTGACACAATAGATACCGGAACTCTGTGTAAACAGACAATCTCATCAACATATATTGTCGCCAATCTATAAGTATTAAATGTAGTTCTAACAGGTATAAAATGTGCAAATTTAGTCAATCTATCAACCACAACCCAAATAGAATCCATACCTCGAGAAGTCCGAGGTAGGCCAACAATGAAATCCATAGTCACATGTTCCCACTTCCATTCAAGAATATGGAGGGGTTGAAGTAGACCGCCCGGTTTCTGATGTTCAGCTTTAACTTACTGACATTGAAGACGTTTGGACACATATTCTGCAATCTCTTTCTTCATCTTAGGCCACCAATAGCTTTGTTTCAAATCCCGATACATTTTATTGTTACCCGAATGCATAGCAAACACTGATTTGTGGGCTTCATCTAAAACCCTTTTCTTTAATTCCAGAATGTCTGGGACACATACACGGTTTCAAAACCTCGACACTTCATTTTCAATACTAAACTCTGATTTTGGACTTGTCTCAAATTCATCAATCACCTTCGTGAGGAATTCATCCTCTTTCTGTTTCTGTTTAATTTCCTCAATGATTACCGGTTCGGCCGAAATAGTGGCTATCAATCCACCCTGTTCACACAATACCACTTCTATTTCAGACTTCTCAAAATCTTGCAAGATCTCCTTCTGTTCAGTAAGCAAACAAGCCATACTCCCCGTTAATTTTCTACTCAAAGCATCAGCAACTGTGTTAGCTTTCCCATGGTGGTATTGAATCTCAAGATCGTATTCCTTTATCAGTTCAAGCCATCTCCTCTGTCGCATGTTCAACTCGTTCTATGTAAATAAGTATTTCAAACTCTTGTGATCTATGTAGACTTCACATTTCGCCCCATACAAATAATGCCGCCAGATTTTCAAAGCAAAAACAACTGCGGCCAATTCCAAATCATGTGTTGGGTAGTTTTTCTCATGCGGTCTCAACTGCCGAGAGGCGTAAGCAATAACCTTTCCGTTCTGCATTAACATACAACCCAAACCTTTATAAGATGCATCACTGAAAATCACAAAATTTTCCGCACCTGTGGGCAATGTCAAAACTGGTGCAATGGTCAATCTCGTTTTCAGTTCATGAAAGGCAGATTCTCTTTCGTCATTACATTCAAATGGTTGCCCTTTGCGTGTCAACTGGGTAAGAGGTATAGCTATTTTTGAAAAATCTTTCACAAACCTCCTCTAATACCCGGCTAAGCCCATAAAACTGCGGACTTCTGTCATATTAGTCGATGTAGGCCAATTCACAATTGCTTCTATTTTCTGTGGGTCCACTGAAATTCTTTCCCTGTTTAATTTTCTTTCCTGTAGTATTTGCAGGACAGCTCTCAAATGATGTTCATGTTTAAGTCTATCTTTAGAATATATCATAATGTCATCAATAAAGACCACAACAAATTCATCAAGGTAGGTTTTAAATATTCGGTTCATTAAGTCCATAAATGCTGCCTGAGCATTAGTCACTCCAAATGGCATGACAAGAAATTCAAAATGACCATACCTCGTTCTGAATGCGGTTTTCTCGACATCTTCTGCCTTTATCTTCAACTGATGGTACCCGGATCTCAGATCAATTTTGGAGAACACTTGTGATCCCTGCAACTGGTCAAATAGGTCATCAATACGGGGTAAGGGATATTTATTCTTTATGTTACCTTGTTCAGTTCTCGGTAATCAATACACAAACGTAAGGTTCCATCTTTCTTTTTCACAAACAGCACAGGTGCACCCAATGGCGAAGTGCTAGGTCGGTTAAACCCTTTGTTAAGCAGGTCTTGCAACTGTTCTTTCAACTCTTTCATTTTGGCAGTAGCCATTCTATAGGGAGTTTTAGAAATAGGTTGGGTGCCTGGCATAGTCTCAATTGTAAACTCTATCTCCCTATCCACCAATTCCCCTAGTAGTTCATTTGGAAACACATCTGGAAATTCTCTAACAATAGAGATGCTATTCAATTCAACATTAATAGATTGTTCTGACAACACATAACACAAATAACCCTGGCACCCTTTCCTGATCAGTTTACATGCTTTCATTGCAGATATCAAATAAGACGGAGGCACTACCCCATTACCCACAAACACAATTTCTTCCTGTTTAGGTGGTCTAAACACAACCCGTTTGGTCACACAATCAATGGTGGCACAATATTTAGTTAACCAATCCATGCCCAGAATTATATCAAAGTGCCTAAAGTTCAAGGGTAACAAATCCACATATAAAATAGCATTCTCAACACGCATATCACAAAAACGGTATGCAAATTCACATAATATAGATTCCCTGGATGGAGCAGATACACATAGCAGATATGGCAATAATTCTAAAGGTCTACTCAATCTAGATGCAAATGCACATGTCACAAAAGAGTGTGTTGATCCGGAGTCAATTAACACAAAAGCATCCTGGTTACATATAGAAATAGTACTTGAGACAACTGCGTTGGCATTCCTTGTATCACCCGAAACAAGCGCAAAAACTCTCCCTTGCCTCACAGTATCTTCGACGGTAGTAGATCTCATAGTATTTCCTAGTTTTGGGATCGATGCAGAGGAACTAGCAGCTATCTTCCCACTATTCTGATTACAATCTCAGGCCATATGCCATTGTTTCCCACATTTAAAACAGGCTCCCGACACATGGTAACAAACTTCACGGTGCCTTTTACTACAAATGTTGCACATACGAGATGTGTCTCGAGAAGAATTCGATGTAGTCGAAGAGCCCGTATTTTTCTTTTTCAGAAATTTCTTCTTTGAAAAGAAGCCTTGCCTTTTGTTGCCTTTCCAGTCAGTTGCTGACTTAGTTTGCCTAGCTATGTTAGCTTCTGATATGTTGGCCCGGTCTAGCACCCCGATGTAGGTTTCTAGCTTCAAAACATTCACCCTTTCTAAAATGTCACTTCGAAGCCCACCTTCAAAATGTCTCGCTTTCTTGTAATCAGTGTCAATCACATGTGGCGCAAACCTGGCCAATTCAATGAATTTGGCCTTATACTCGGCTACAGTCATACTGTCTTGCCTAAGTTCCATGAACTCTGAAACTTTCCTATCCCGGACACATTGCGGGAAGTACTTATCATAGAAAATTTCCAAAAATTTCACCCAGTCAACATCTTTATAACTTTCTCGCATTAACATCCACCATCTCCTCACTTCGTCATCAAGCATAAAGGTGGCTAGAAGCACTTTCTGTGTCTCTGAACACGGAAATACTTCAAACAATTTTTCGATGCCGAGAACCAAAGCTTTGGCTTTCAACGGATCTAATCCCCCGTGGAACTGTGGTGGTTTCATTTTCTTGAATTCTTTGGTGAGAGCTATTATCCGATCATCATTCTGATTATCTGGCACGGGTGGTGCCGGAGGTGGAGGTGGAGGATGTGGCTGCTGCCACTGTTGTTGCCACTCTTGTTGTTGCCTTAATGTCTCTGCCATTTCCTGAATCAGTCTTTCCATTCTATCCATTTTGGCAGTAGAAGACTCCTCTATCTCATCACCTCTTGTTCTCACCATCTGATTAAACTTGCATTATACTTCACACAAAAGATTCACAAGTATACATATACTAAAGAGCATACGTATTCAAATAATTTGTAATGCAAGCAAATCACAATTTATAACACATAATCGTTCACATCACAACATATAAACGTATTTTAGGTGCTTTCAATTTCATACTTATCACATGAATGCATCCTAGATTTTTTCTAGACGCTTATTGCTCATTTGGACAAGTGTGTGAGTTATTAACTCGTGCTCTAATACCACTTTGTCACGACTCGAACCCGCCCCTATGGGTTAAGGTCATGACTGGCCAGTAATCACGAGATTACCTACGGCCTCAAATTGAACGAGACAAGACTCATCAGAGTAAAGGGGCCAAACGGAAGCAAATTTAAAACTTTGTCCATAGAGCCGTGCTTATATGCACATTATAACATTCTACACATACTTATGTTAACAACTCACGTTAGAGAATACAGTAACATAAAGTTCTGTACAGACAGGATCATTCAAGTCTAGGTCAGCCAATCAAAACTATATATATACAACATGAACCTAAGTCCTCGCCAACATGACAAAATAACATAAAATAACAAAAGGGCGAAGACATGTCTCGTGCGTGAGACGCAAGGGCTAACTCTTCAAAACCTTAGTTGTTCCGTACAGACTTCACTGAGGCTGGGTCTGGACCTTTCTTGGCTCACCTACAAATACATGAATGAGCGTGAACGAAAGCCCATTGAATAATATCAAGTAAAGAAGATACATTGGAACAATAAACATCAGACGGCATTGGGCCCACTTCATATTTCAATCTAATGCATACGTATATCAATTGACTGCAATTCCAAACACATCGGATGGCCTCGGGCCCAATCTATTTGTGTCAAACTGGCCTTGGGCCCATTCATTCCATCATTCAGATCATACTGGCCTCTAGCCCATTCATTCTATCATTCAGATCATTCTGGCCTCTAGCCCATTCATTCTATCATTCAGATCATACTGGCCTCTAGCCCATTCGTTCTATCATGTCAAACTGGCCTTTGGCCCATTCATAGTTTCATGTCAAACTGGCCTTTGGCCCATTCATTCTATCATGTCAAACTGGCCTTTGGCCCATTCATTCATTCATGTCAAACTGGCCTTTGGCCCGCTCACGCTCATTCATGTGTTTGTAGGTGAGCCAAGAGAGGTCCAGACCCAGCCCCAGTGAAGTCTGTATGGAACAACTAAGGTTTTGAAGAGTCAGCCCTTGCGTCTCACGCACGAGACATGTCTTCGCCCTTTTGTTATTTTATGTTGTTTTGTCATGTTGGCGAGGACTTGGGTTCATGTTGTATATATATAGTTTTGATTGGCTGACCTAGACTTTAATGATCCTGTTTGTACAGAACTTTATGTTACTATATTCTCTGACGTGAGTTGTTAACATAAGTATGTGTAGAATGTTATAATGTGCATATAAGCACGGCTCTATGGACAAAGTTTTAAATTTGCTTCCATTTGGCCCCTTTACTCTAATGAGTCTTGTCTCGTGCAGTTTGAGGTCGTAGGTAATCTCATGATTACTGGCCAATTATGACCTTAACCCATAGGGGCGGGTTCGGGTCGTGACACCTCTGGTATTGATGTTGATCCTACCCTTTATAGGAGTATGATAGGGAGTCTTTTGTACCTCACAGCCAGTCGTCCTGACATTGCATTTAGTGTAAGTGTTTGTGCCCATTACCAAGCATGTCCTAAAGAGTCTCATCTTCTTGCAATCAAACGCATCATTAAGTATGTTACTGGGACATTAGGTTATGGGATTTGATTTTTGACCGACACTACAGCTGAAATCACTGGTTTTTCTAATGTCAACTGGGCAAGATGTGCTGATGATCGTAAGAGCACATCTAGAGGGTGTTTTTACCTTGGAAATAATTTGGTCGCCTGGCATAGCAAAAAGAAAAATGCCATCTCTCTTTGGACTGCTAAGGCTGAGTACATTGTTGCAGCGAGTTGTTGTGAACAAATGCTGTGGATGAAGCAAATGCTTCATGATTATGATATAGACCAGAACACTCTCACCCTTTTCTATGATAACACAAGTCTCATTAACATTTCTAAAAATCCTGTCCAACGCTCTCGCACCAAACACATTGACATTCGTCATCATTTCATTCGAGAGTTAGTGGAAGAGGGCCTTGTTGTTCTTGAACATGTACCCACTGAGCATCAAAAAGTTGATATTTTTACAAAACCCCTTGATCTTCTTAGGTTTGAGTCCTTAGAAAGACCTTGGGTGTAGTGCTCAGTCACTAGGGTGTTACCTGTTACTTGAGTGGGTGTGAGTGATTGGTATTATGTGTACTTGGATGCTATAATCTCATTTTCATTGATTCTTGTCATCTCTGCATTTAGACTCATATGAACACCTCTCACGCTGCTTGCAAGATTTCGTTCTTCTTTGTTCATAGCTCATTCTGAATGCTCATGCTCATTAACTTCATGATCTCATTCTGTACACATTCTTGAGATAAACTGTTGCAGGGGTTTCTGCACAAGTGATCAAAGTTCTCTGTGGACCACTAACAATGTCTCTTTTACATTATTGGATGGATTGACCTATACTGACATATCATGGGTGATGTTGAGTCTCTTAACCCTCTACCATCATTTTTTCACTTCCACGGTTCATCTCTCAGTTCATTGAAGTCCAGGCATTAGGAAAAGGCTACCTCATAGGCACTAACCAGGCCATCCTTACTATTTTCATGCTTCTCTAGTTTGGTCTCCATATTCTTGAGCATGCATGCCACCAGTGAGTGCCCACAGAAAAGAAAAGTCACAAAGAAAAAAAATATATAAAAAAATGGACTCATTGATTGAGGGGGAGCCTCCCCGTTTATTCAACAAATACCCCTTGATTCGTGGTGGTTTGACTTTTCTCTATGATGTTTCATTACTCTTGCCGGAGGTCCAGCCATCCGATCACTATGAGGATTAACTCTAGCTCTGTGGTCTCTCAAGGATTGCACACACACACATTCATTATGTGAGCTCTCATGTTTGTTTTTGAGTCGTGCATTCCCATGTAGCTTATGCTCATTGATCATTTTTTATCTGACTTGCTCATGTTATTCTGCTTCATGTTGTCAAAATTACGAGTTTACGGGCTTTATGGTTTGTGGATCATTCCATCTTAGTGTCACATCCTTGCTATTATGCTCACCTCTGTTTGTTTCAGGTCCTATTTGATAGTGTGAGTTGGTTTTTAATGTGCTTAGAAGGGTGCATTTTGCATTGTTGTTCTTTTTCTTTTGACCCCGCTCGAGCGGGGAGAGTGGCTGTAGCGACCCTAATTTTCTTAAGTCATTATTTTATTATTATAATGGTTATGATTATCTTATTTTATTGTTGGCTTTATTAATTAGGGGGTTACATGAGATTTAATGTGATATTTAATGAATTGAATGTTGTACTTATTAATGGGGTGGTTACATGAGATTTAGTGGGATATTTAATATTGTAATTAATAAATTTAATGTATCTATATTTAATCTTATATATATAGTAACATAGATGTATTCAACTAGGTTGGAGAGATCAAAAGAAAAGAGAAGAAAGAAAACAAAAAAACCGAGAGAGAGAGAGAGAAAGAGGAGAGGGAAGAAAAGGAAAGATTAGGGTTTGTTTTGGTGGCTCTATTAGTTTGCCAGATATTCTTTGATCTTATATAAAATATGGTGAGTACAAAACCTACTTCCTTTGATTTATGTTTAATTCGTGTTTTTTTAATCTATTTATTTATTTATTTTTTTTGATGTTGGATTGATTTTGTATTTGCATGTAGATGATGGATTGATTGTTCTTATTTTGATTAGTTATGTATGTCTTGTTTCGGGTTTTTATATGGATTTATTTTATGGTTGTAATCGCACTCATGGTTATATGAAAATAAAATAAATTAGAAACCCATAGATAAATTCCTTATACTCCACCATGACTCCATGGATTGTGTTTTATTTGAGTGATGGGGAGAATGAGTGTATAAAAAAGTGAGGATTATGAGAGTTGTTTAATGCCTTATGCCCGACATTGTTATATTTGTCTCATGATGTTGATGAGATGCTCGTTCTCATGAGTAGACGAGTGCTTTGATTTACGCGCGTACGTATATGCTAACCATCCGGGGAGTGTGAGTCAAACTCGGGACGATATCCCCGTGCAAGTTTGGCTTCGGAGCGGTGTGAGGTATACGGGAGGCACATGGGATATATGTGTAGGCCAGAAGGGGAGAGCCGAAGTGGTGGAGTTAAGGAACAAAGAATTTAATTATGAATTTATTAGTATAGTGTGTATGGTACTGTTATGTACATGATAAAAAAAAATAGTAAACGATCTTGATAAATTATGAAATTTGAGGAGAGCTTATAATCGGATGACCTTGGTTATTGTCGGTTTGATTCATTTTGATAATGCAGATTTTATAGGCTGTTTTAACCCACGAAACGAGCTCATTTTTATTGGTTTCTCGTAAATTGAAGTAAAACATTATTCTGTGCACTTTTCATGTTTTGAACGTTTCCGAAAGAAAAATCACCTTAGGGAAGTTTTTGTTCATCTTCAGCTTCAGATTTTTCGATTGAATTCCATCTAGGTTTTTCTATCAAGTTTGTCTCTCAACCTGTTCAGTTTCTGTTAAATTTGTTTGCGTTGTCTTTTTGGAAATTTAATTCTGTACAACTTTTGTTCTTTGAGTCTTGGTCAATTTGAATTATTTAAGCATGAAACGGTGCATTTTTATACTTCTTTAGCAAATTACTTATGATTATATTATACTAACTTTGTTTTGCAGGATGGTGGGTCTTACTAACTTTTTATGCAGGGCTGACCCACCATATTTTTAATTATCTTTTGTTTATTTATAATCAATTTATATTTAGTTGTGTACGGGCAAGAAACTAAATGCCACCGTATCTCGGGAAACTACCCATTCGTCTCAGTGCGGTTGGAACTACTTGTCTTGTCCCGTAACAAGAATTAACTATATTGTTGTTTGTGTCTGATGGGCAATTGGGTATCAATTCTTGTACTCATACTAGTATACCTGTATACTGACCCGTTTTGTCTCTTGGCAACTCGGGTGCGTTCTGTTTGAGCGCAGCCGAGCTTCCTTTGCAGGATTAGTTGAGGCTACGGTGGTGACGTGGAATTACTTTAGTTGTTGGACTTGTTATTGGGATTTCTCATGTTTTCTTGAGCTTAGGGTGGATAATCGTTTATGTATTTATTATTTGTTTTTATGACTTTAGTATTGGAATAATTTGGCATGGTTTGTAACCGTATTTTATTTAAGTTGTTTGGACTATTTATTGTTACCTTGATGTGGAGGTATTGGTTAGTTATGAAGTTATGGTGGATGGTTTGGTTTGCGTTTAGTTTTTGATTCACCCCTAAGATTTGGATGATGAAATGTTATTGGGGTTTAGTCCTAATTTAATATTTAATTGTCCGAATTTTGGGGCGTGACAGTGGCACTCGAGCGGCAAAATCTCTTTTCCAGCACTTTTGCAAAGATAACAAACTTCTGAGCGGGTGTTTTTGGCACTCGAGCGCATGATTCCTTGCTTGAGTGTAGCCACGCGTGTTCAGGCTCTCGCTCGAGTGCTCAAACCCTAGCTCGAGTGGATTGGTTTTCTTTAAAAACCCAACCCTTGACTCTTCAGTCTATTTTTTCCCCCAAATCTCTTCCTCTCTCCTAGGGCTTCTTCTGTGGTGCTGTTCCTTCTTGTTGCGACTTGGATTGCCTTGCGTGCGTGCCTTTCCTTGCTTTTGTGTGCTCTTCTTTTATCTCTGGTTTGTCTCTTTCTTCCTCTTTGTTTTTTATTTATTTGTTTTTTTATTATCTTGTATTGTTTTTTTTTTTCGACTGATTGAAGTATTTGTTGAGGTATCTTCGCTTTTGTGGTTAGTTGTTTTTCTCCACTTGTTCACACACTTTCACAGTGGGTTGTACCTGTTGAGTTTCTTATGGGGATGGTTCGGGCCTTTTTGTATGCAATGTGATTATAGTCTGTCATTCTCTTGGATCTTTAGTTTGGTGCTTTAATGGGTTATTGGTAATTGGGCTTTGTTGTTGATATTATCATCGTTTTCTGTTCTTTTCTGATTTTCATTATGCCTATTTGGATTTTGTTACTAAATGTTACTCATTAGTTGTGTTTCTGCTCGGTTTTGCTACAAATGGATTATGTCTACTGGATATTTGTCATTTGTCTTTAGTCACTATTGTTTTCTGGTTACTAATTTTGTTTGTTTCTTTTGTGACTAATGGTTGTGGTTGTAATGGGGCTGTCCTTCGGTTTAGCCATATCCGCCATCAAACGTCGGAAGTCCACTGCCACTCGCCCCTCTTATAACACCAACCGGTTTCCCTCAGTAGAAATAGCCAAGTTGTTTAAAGAGTCTTACCCCTCTAGGACAGTTCATTTAGAGAGTAATGTACAGCCAAACACCTTTGAGTCCATCCACATTCAACCTTTGTTTGATCCTTTGGGTGGAGATTTGGTCCTTTCTTTCTCCGCCTGTCAAAATCTTAACTGGGCGTGGGAATTTTATTGTAATATTGAGGGGATTGACGATATTGGCCCTATTTTCAAGACCTGGGTTAGGTCCAAGTCTGTCACCATTACACTTGACCTTATTCGTGAGCTATTGGGCATTGGCCAAGTCTTTCCTTGCCACTATTCTTTTCCTGTCCGACCCACCTGTGACTTTGACAAGGTGGCCACTACATTGTGTGGCACACCCCGTACTTGGTTCAAGGACGCCTTGATAAAACAACATGAGCTTTTTCCACAGTTTCGATTGCTAAATCTCATTGTGTGTGCCAACATCATAGTCACCACTCACAGCTCCGAAATTAATCAAGAACAAGGTTTTGTACTTTTTTGCATTGCTCACCACCGTTCTATCGACCTTGCCACCCTGATTATTCAAAAATTGGTCATTGCCTTTAAGAGAAATAACTTAGGTCTTCCTTATGGTTGCCTCATTAATCTGTTTCTCACCAAATTTGAGGTTTCTTCTTTTGATGAGGATGAATTTGTTTTTCCTACCCGCCCATTCACCAAAAAGAATGTCTCTCAGAGTCAGTCTCATGTCAAGGGGGTTCCTTCCGGAGTGTGTAGTTCTGGTACAGGTGTAGGAGATGCTCTTTTGGCCAAGGAGGCCGAGTATGATGCTGCAGCTATAGGAGAGGCGGCCGGTGAGGACGAGCAACTGCCTCCGGCTCGTTCTATCAGAGGCCAACTGCGTCAGTTTGAGCAGTCCATGGTTTCCCGTTTTGATCGCTTGGAAGGCTAGATGGATATCCTTGATGCTCGGCTTACTGATCTTGAGACTACCACTGATGCCCGGCTCACTACATTGGAGGCCTCCTCTAGCCGCATTAAGGAGTCCATTGCTTAGTCCTCCTTTCATCTTTCCCAGATCTTGTCCCTTCTTCAGATGCCGCCACCTCCCCAGCCACCAGCTCAGTGATGCTTGTTTTCTTGGCCAGTATATTTCTTTGCCCAGTTTTTTTCTCTTGTTTTTTGTTTCCTTTTAAATTGTGTTTTCCTCCCGGACAAAATGGGGAGTAGACATTTGGAGATATTTTTGGCATATTTGTCATATTTTTGGCAGATATTTTTCGCTTTGTAGTTATTTAGGATTTGAGGGCTGTGTTGGGTTTTGGGTATGGATAAGTTTTGATGCATGGATATTAGGATATGTTTGAAATAGATCACGTTAGATATATATTTGGCTATTGTACTTACTTGGATCTATTTCTCTTATCTAGTTCCACAGTTTTGGTTTGTATGGTTGTTTCCCCAGGTGGATTGTTTAAAATAAATGTTTCATATTCGAATTCGGCTCTTGTGGTTTTGCTATTTTTTTTTTATTTTTTTGTTAAAGTCGAGGCTTTTGATTGTGTTAGTTAGTGTGTTTAGTGGGTGTGTTTGATAGGAAGAATTGTTAGAAAAGTTTTGTCCGGGAATTGACAAAGAGGGAGATTGTTAGGACCCTACTTATTGTCAATTCCGTGAACAAACATGGGTTTCATTGAGTTGTAATTTTCTTTTGTTTTTTGGTCTTCCCGCTCGAGTGAGGAACGTGGCGCTCGAGCGGAGTTTCCACCATCGCAGTACTTTGGCTTGTCTGCAAAAAATACTATTGTAACCGCGCCCGCGTGGGGCCTCACGCTACAGTTCGGACTCTCGATTTTGTTGTTGCGGTTCTTAATCTGAACCAAAGAGTCCAAATCTGGCAAATCGTTTTGAGAAACAGATTTTTGAAAAAGTAGTGCCAAACATGGACTGCTTTGCCAGATACAGAGTCGCCACCTAAATATTTTTATTTTGGGGAAATTTAGGAAACCCTGACTCGGTGCCAAAGGCCACATGTCCGTCATCACCGGAGTTGTCTCGGCTCGGGAGCTTGGGTACGATCGGGGAAGGTCAGCTATGAGCACTCCCTTTCGCCCGGTTCGAAGACCGGCCTCTACTAACCGTGATATCTGATTTTGAAAACTTTATGTGTTCTTATTCCAATTGTTAGCCTAGAATTACTATGTTATGCGCGCAGCAAACAAGTATAGACTAGATTGCCTAATTTGGAAATAAGCATTGCATATCTGTTTGTTTTGGGAAAATGTTTTGGAATTTGCTACTCGCAAGTAGGTAAAACACGGATTTCAACGAGTTTCCCAACTCAAACAATCCAACCTTCACCCACAGGCATCCAAACAGTTTATCTCACATAAGCATCTAGCCACATGGTAAGCATATTGTCATGATAGCATTCATACGCATGCGGTATGCTAAGGCATGAAAATACTTACATCGTACTCCGTGCCAAAACAATAAACTAGTTAGTAATCATATGCATGATCCTAGTTCATGTTAAAGATGGCTAATGCAACACATGCAAAGATGCAATCTAAACAGGCTCGGCTATCCTAAAGATGGCATGTGAAATGCTGCAACTAACAAGTACTTAACTTGGAATTTGAAATACAAGTGCAGTTAGCATGATGTACCGAGCCCGGTGCATGTAAGACAAATGTATGGATGCACGCATACTATCATACTGTCATGCTAATTTAAATATGCCCTAGTCTACCATCATAAGCGAGTAAATAAAAGGGAAGAAAGACGTGGGGTTGGAAGACATACACACACTCACGCACACTTATTACACAATTGCCCTCACTCGGAGAGTCCGAATAAATATTACAGTCCGAATAGCAAACAAATAAATTATTACAGAATTTTTAATTAATTAATAGAAAGAATGCAAAAAAGAAGAGGGTGGCCGCAGCCTCTGCCTCGGGATGCACGAATGATGCATGCTCGAAACCCGGCTCGCCTGGAAAACCCGTACCGCACCTCTGCCACCTCTGTTTATACTGCCCTGTCTCTCTGAAAATTGCCAAAGTTCTGGGACAGGTTCCTTGCTCACTGCAGAATACCACCGGCTGGAGGAAATGCCCACCGGCAGTGTATAACTTCCACCGGCTTCTGATAGAGTTATCGGCCGTCAATACATTGCCGGTCGGCACTAAACTCTGCCGGTCGGCAGAAACTTCCTGCAGAAGACAGTTTTGACAGCAAACAAAGGACAGACAGTATATGGCATGGGATTTTTCAGGCATATGTGAGCATGGTCATGTTTCCCATCATGCTTTGAACTCAGGGAAGCATGGCCCTCGATCCTCGAGCCATCAATGGTGCATGATAGCCCAAGGGATCAAGCTTGCCATTTGATGTAAAATGCATGCAACACACAAATGAGGACCGAGGCCTTATCATGTCGAAGTCAAAGACCCCGGTGACCGAGAGTTAAGACGCGTTGCATCACTTATAGTATGAACGCTCCTCAACCCTCACACTTGGTTTGACACCCCAAACCAAGCAATGCAATGCATGTTATGCAAACATGGCTCAAATGCAACATGATACCAATTATGCAAGGCATGGCAAATGTCATGCAACTACCATGACAAATATGCAATGCTAAGCATGCAAGATGCAAATGTGATGCAAACATGGACCAATTAAGGAAAGGGATCAACATATTACAACACTTTACGAAGCCACCATGCAATGGACATGAGACAAGCATGCAAGAGGGCTTTGAACCATAAAGGGGCAGACCTTGATCCACCCCAAAACAGTGGCCGAAATTGCCTAGAAAGGTGGATAAAAACTCATGCCAATCAAGCAAGCCAATGGTTCTAAATCTAAGGCACAAAAAGGACCACTTTACTTCTACCAACATGACCAATCATGGCATGAATTAGACAAGTAAAAATAGAATTTTAACATGTGAAAAAGGACTCCAAAACCTCCTAATATGGCAGCTAAAGTGCCATCCAAAGAGGCGTATTTACCGAAGCTCCTTTCTAGGCACAAGAGGGCACACCCTCAAGGCATGAAAGAGGCTACACATGCACACATATAAACATGATTCATGGGCTGAAATAGGGTCCTAAATGATGCCAAATCATGAGGATGGTCATAGTTATGCATGCTAGAGGTCAATATGCTCAAAGCTTAGAAGCCAAAACGCAAAGAGATGACACCAATCAAGGCAAGTATGACTGAAATGAATGGCCAACAGACCTTAAACATGGTAAAATAGTGCCAACACATTCATGGAACTAAGCCAACACATGCAAGAATCATGGGCTAATCATCAGATACATTTCTAGGCCAAATAGGGAGATGTAAAGCAAGTATATTAAGCATGTAAAAAGCCACAAATCCGACCAAAAATAGAGATGACATATGACCTAAAAACACCCAAAAACCTTTGAAAAAGGGGCCAAAACCAAGCAAGCATACATGTTACCCTTTAAGCCAAAATGCAAGAAAATGAGACAATAAAGGGAGAGGGGTGTCCCTCTCCTATGCAAGAATTCAAACCACCTTCCTTACCACTGAAAATCCCCTGGTTTTCAGTGGTGAGGAGACCAAAACACTTAAGCAAATAAGGCCTTACCAAGGAGGCAACAAAAAGGCCAAATGAGGCCTAAGAGAGTGAGTTTGAACTCAAACCACTAAAGACTCTTAATGAAAGTTCTAAAGCAAGAAAATACAAGCCTTTTTTATGTTATGCACAAAAACTAAATCAGCAATAAAGATAGGTAAAAGACTAGTGCAAGTTTGGGGAAACTAAAGTAAAATGCTCACCCTTGAAGCACACTTCAAGAACAGCCAAGGCAACCTCCTTCTTTTGATCAAAAACAGCCTAAAAACTCAAGAATCAACCCTCAAAGTCCTCAATCTCAGAGCAAGGTGTAATAGTGTGTGTATTAGTGCAAAAGTAAGGTAAAAGTACAGTTTTAGGCCAAGAAACACACACAAGGGAGGAGAGAGAGGGAAATATTGAGATAGGGTGTATCTATATGTGTAAGCTCTGGTTTTTGCCTTCAAAATCTCTAACCTAGAACAAGGAGAAGGCTCCTCTTCTTATAAAAGTCCCTCTTGCAAAGCTTATACAACAAGCTTGCTTAGAGGGACATCCCTCCATACACGTGTATGGAGGGCAGAAGAGTTGGTGCCAGCTATCACAGCTGGCACAAAATATCTACATAAAGTAGATGAACAGTGGTCGGCTGCCCAAAAAAGTTATTTCGACAAAAAATAGTGCCGACCGGCAACAAACTATGCCGACCGGCAATAAAATGTGCCGACCGGCAACAAATAGTGTCGATGGCAGAAAAAGAGCAGCCGGTGGCCTCTAGCCACTGCCGGTGGTGTGTGGGGATGCCTCACAAGGCATTCCCTGCCCCTCCAAGGCAAAACACAAGTGTTTGGTGCAAAACCAGACACAAAACTAAATGGTCGAGTTCGGAGATCCTGAGGCAAGGCGCGTAGCCGAGACCTCCGGGAACTCCAAAACGAACACAAACATGGATTGATCACCGAGTGTTCAAGCGGTGACATCCAAGTCTTGAGGACGGTCAAAAATGGCGGTGTCCTACAGTTTTCCCGCTCTTTGACAGAACTCGACAAGGTCATAACCAATGACGGGAGTGAATGTCAAAAGCCTGAGCACCGACCATTTTTTGAGCAAGGCGAAGACTTAGGACAAACATGCAAGACAAAACAAGGTAATGCGCCCGAAAGGGCAAGGGCAAAATGCCAGACAATGCATGCAACGCCGAGCATAACTTATGATTCATGCAAAGAAAGCCTGTAATGAGCATACATGCGCGAACAACTTTAGCTAGCAGTACACCAACTAACTACAATGCAGTAAGGATTAAGAGAATTATGCAATTCTCGATACTTCTCACTCAGAGGATACAATTACCTGTGCGGTTCGTACTGGTTGCGCCAGCCTCAAATTGAACCGTACCATACAATATCGTGTCTGCAAAGCAAAACAAACTTAACAGGTACAATATTGTTAACAACTGCATGTAGTGTACTCGAAATGCATGACAGCGCAAACAAGTGGTGGAACTAACTCAATGCTTGTGAAAATGCAGACATGTAGGTGGAGCATGCCGTTCTACCGCAAGCAACAAAATTGTATCATAAGCATTGCGGTCTACGCACGGTAATGAGAATTTAACAAATATTGCGGTTTACGCATCAAAACACAGCCGGTCTATGCAAGTATATTGAAAGATGATTTGAAAGCCAATTAATCGCGGTCTCTACGGCAAGCGAAACATTGCTGTCTACGCAAGTAATCGAAATTGAGACAATTATGCTCGGTCTACGCAAGGCAAAACATGCGCGTCTACGCAAGTTAATGGAAATTTGAACAATTATGCGGTCTACACAAGCAAAACATTGCGTTCTACGCAACAGGTAATGAAATTAACAATTATGCGGTCTACCGCAAGCAATTACATCGCGGTCTCCAAGTACTCCGAAATGAACAACTAATGCGGTTCTACTCAAGCAATCACATGCGGTTCTACACAAGGTAATGATAAGGTGAACGATTAATTGCGGTTCTACGCACAGTAATGAAATTGAACAATAATGCCGTCTACGGCAAGCAATACATGCGGTCATAGACAATCAGTTAACAGAATGCGCTGGCGAAATCTTTAAATTAATACGATACTCACTTGCGGTCTACGCAGGGTTATGTAAATTAACATGCGGTCTACGCAAAGTAATTGAAATTAAGTTACAAAACATGCGGTCTACGCCAGGTAATGTAATTAACATGCGGTTTCTACGCAAGTGAATGAAATTAATTACGAACAGCGTCTACGCAGGCGGTACATCTTTTAATTAACATCGGTCTACGCACGTAAATGAATTAATTACGACCTACGGTCTACGCAGGTAAGTATTAACATGCGGGTCTACGCAAGTAATGAAATTTTTATTCACGAACATGCGGTCTACGCAGATATGTAATAACATTTGCGGTCTACGCAATCAAACACGCAAGGTGTTCTATGCAAGTTTAATGAAATTGAACAATTATTCGCGGTTCTACGTCAAGCCTATATACATGCGGCTCTACGCCAAGCTAATGAAATTTGAACGATTAATTGCGGTTCTACGCAGCATACATGACGGTTCTACGCAAGTCTAATGAAATTGAACGATTAATGCGGTTCTACGCAAGCAATACATGCGGTCTACGCAAGTAATGAAATTGAAACAATAATGCGCGTCTACGCAAAGCAATTACATGCGGGTCCTACCACCAGTAATGCTATTGAGAAAGAGTTTGAATGTACACATGCAAGTAAAACATGTTATTCTATGATGCTGGATGTTAAAGTGTTGTAACACAGCATAATCGAAAACGGTTTTGTAGGAGTTCACAAGATATGAAAAGGATTACGGGACGGGACCGTCCTCCGTCATGAACCGAGCGTCCGCCCGTAGAAGTTGTGGCCTGAGGTCAACTTTGAAGGTTCACGTTTCAAAGGAGTGTGCGTTCCTCGTATTGTTGAAGGCGTCAAAACCATGTGGTTGACCCGGATCAAAGGTGCGTAGGTGCGTTTGACCGCAAGGGGAGTTTTCACTGGTATTTCAATTCCGACACTTTGCTACCCTGCCATTCTATGCTTTAACTTTCCTTTTTTTACTGGTAGTTTAAGCACATTGCACTGCCTCTGGCAGGGTTTTATTTTTTTCTCAAAATTTACACATTTTTGCAAAACACGTGCATGGGGAAATGAAACAACCATTTTGTTTCCAAAAGGTGTTGCATTTGTAAACTTTTCTGTGCATCGCATCGGCAAAGTATCATTACCACAGTGCTGCAACGAAATTGAACTCATCTTGAACACTAAAAACATTTGTTTTACAACGTAATAATCAGGTAGTTGTGAACCGACTTACAACTCGATAAGCAAACAACATATATAATACTTAAACAAGTGTGGAGTACAACTCGATACACAAATCAAGAGCTCAAAGAGAGTGAAATACAACTCCGATAAGGCAAGATGTACATAATCTTGACAAAAGGGAAAAAAACAATAAGGGTGTGTTTGTTTTTTTTTGTTGATTCCGGCAAGAATTCGGAACCACTGGGACGGGGACGGAGGTCGGTGGAGTCCCATCCCTAGCATAAAACAGGCTCAGGACCAGGAGAAGTCCCACCGGCCAGGTGGTACGCGGCCACCGGCCGCGAGGAATTGGCCACCAGTCCAAAAAGTTTTGTTTCCGGTCGGCAAATATAATGGTCGCGTCCGGCAAAAAAAAATGATACACAAAAAAGAAGAAAAAAAAAAAAAAAAAAAGAAAAAAAAAAAAAACAAAGAAACTAGAGTTTGATCTCTCCTCC